>VWZN01013647.1:142959-178553 GCA_013396955.1 Regulus satrapa | reverse complement strand
TTTGTGTCCTTTCAGTCACCCTCAGGGCACCCATTGTCCTTCAGGGCCCCTCAGTGACACTGGTGGGTCCTTCCTCTCTCTCAGTGACACTCGGAACCTCCTCTGTTCCCTTCCGTGTGCCTCAGGACACTCGAGCAGCATTCGCAGCTCCGGCCTGTGTCTCCGTGTCACTCGGGGCACCCACTTTGTGTCCTTTCAGTCACCCTCAGGGCACCCATTGTCCTTCAGGGCCCCTCAGTGACACTGGTGGGTCCTTCCTCTCTCTCAGTGACACTCGGAACCTCCTCTGTTCCCTTCCGTGTGCCTCAGGACACTCGAGCAGCATTCGCAGCTCCGGCCTGTGTCTCCGTGTCACTCGGGGCACCCACTTTGTGTCCTTTCAGTCACCCTCAGGGCACCCATTGTCCTTCAGGGCCCCTCAGTGACACTGGTAGATCCTTCCTCTCCCTCAGCGACACTCGGGACCCCCTCCGTGTCCCCTCAGGACACTCGAGCGGCAGTCGCGGCTCCTGCTTCTCCCTCAGTGACACTTGTGGCACCCATTTTCCCTCCTGTCCCCTCAGTGACACTCGCGGCTCCTGCCTCTGTCTGTCTGTCCCCCAGAGCCCCTCAGTGTCCCACTCCCATCCCCGTCCATGGTCCCTGATGCCCCTCAGTGTCAGGAACCCCTCAGTGACCCCACAGAGCCCTCAGCGCTTCATGGGGCTTCTCCTTCTCCCTTCGCTGGCGATATTCCCCTGCTCTGCTAAAACTGAGGCCTCTCAGCTATTTCAAGTCCCGAAGGAAATGTATAAGGTTATTGAGGAAAAAAAATAAGCAACAAAAACATCCCTCTTGAAGTTCATATGCTGTCTTAACACCGCTTTGGAACAAGTCTGCTTTTTCAGCTTTTTGTCGCAAGGATTGACTTATTTACTATGTTTATTTACACATGAACATAAACTATATTTATGTAGTTCTTTACTGTTGGAAGAGTGGAAGATGTTTGTGTGAGTCAGTTATGACATGATTTGTCGTTTGTACTCTTTTTCATGGAATAGAAATTTTTTACAGCATGGTTTTGGGGTTTTTTGGGGTTTTTTTTGTTGGGTTTTTTTTTTAATGTTGTGAATCTGTTTTGAAGATTTTTCAGATTTCAGTTGGGCAAGATACTCCAAAAAGCAATGTTTTCTTAACTTGAAAGATGCACTGATAGTACTTGCTTATTCTGAGGCTAGGCATTAGTACATTTAAAAAAAAAACCAAAAAACCCTGAAAGCATGATTTTTGTAACCAAAGGAAAACCAGAAAATTCTGTTGGTGTAAATCGGAGGCAGGGATAAAAAAAAAAAATGGGCGAAATAAGAAAGACAGGGAATGAATAAGAGGAAAACCAGAGGAAAATGTTGCTGTTAAAATCAGGCTCCACACACACACACACACACACACAGAGGGGAAGGCTCTTCTTGCAAACACATACATTATAAAGCCAGGATTTACCAAGCACCACAAACACCATCACCTGCTGTTTACTACAAGAGGAATAAACAAACACCAGGAACCAACCCACAGCTCCTTTTCATGCAATTCCTCTCCGTGCTGGCGGGCCGGGGCTGCATTTCCAATGATATATCAGAAATAAATGACAAGAAGCTCCATTCAGACCAAGCAAAGCGTTGTAAATACGAACGAATCAAGGGCCAACAAAGGCAGCCCTCACACAAAGAAATGATTTGATGGACTCAATAATGCGAGGATGGCTCAGGAGAGACTGGAAGGAATGAGAATGGTGGGATGGTTGGAGCTGGGACATCCCAGTGCTGCTGGAATTGCTGGTGAAAGGAGGGGCAGCAGAGGCAGAGCGCTGATCCTGCCGGGCACCACGAGAGCGCAGCATTGCCCTTCCTTCCAGCTGAACACAAATCCCTTCTTCCAGCTGAACACAAATCCCTTCCAGCTGAAGGCAAAGAATTCCGCCATCCGCGACTCCTGCGCCTTCCTGACGGACTGCAGGCTGTCGGCGGGGCGGGCTTGGATTCGTTTATTGTGTTTTAATTCCTGCTTTTCAGAGCTAAGCCTGGAAAGGTGGGGTGTGTAGGAGGGGTGAGAGTGAGCTTGATGAGTCTGGTTTAGGCCTGACTAAAAAAGCGGGGCTTTAGTGGAGGTTTTAGTGGGGAGGAGCCCTCGAGCTGTATGGAAAGTAAAGGGGAATTAAAAAAAAAAAAGTTAAATGTGCTGATCTCCCAGCAGCTTAGCGGATGAAATGATGAAACCAACTCCTGAATTCTGGCAGGAATGGGCACGGAGCGTGCACTGGGCTCCTCCAGGCTTGGTGGTGGCATCACAGGGGTGAGGGAGACTCTAGTGGGGAAAGAGAAGGGAATCACTGGAAAGGCAGACTGGGAGAGTCATTAAACAACATCTGGGTCTTCCTTCTCTGTGCCAGGCTTTTCAGAACCAGCAGTGCTGCTGCCACATCTGTGAGCAGTGAGCGGCTTAGGCCTGGGAGCTCTCCTGGATTGTTTTTTCCAGGCCTGATTTGTCCATTCTCTGCAGGTGTGGACACCTGACCGTGTCTGCATGCCTGCAGACCTCAGAGTTGTGATTCCTGGCTGCAGCTCAAGCTGCCTTGACCTACAAAATCACTTCCAGCCCCTTGCTAAACACAACAAGGAAGTGTCCATTGATCACTAAAATGTTTTCAGTCCCCCATCTAAGCCAAACTCTGTCTCTTTGGCACCATTTACCACTCAGGAAATCTCAGCCAGCGGGAAAAAAAAAAAAGAAATTGGTTTCCCTGTTTACAAAATAAAAAGTAAAGAATGATTCTCTGCTTTAGAGGCCTGGGGACTGTGTTTAGCCTCCAGCCTGGAGCGAGTTTTCATGGGCAGGTTTCTAAAGCCCTGCCCAGGCAGCTCTGTGGTGCTGACAGACCTTTCGTGCAGCTGTTCAACACCCCTGCTCTGTGCATCTCGGGCAGCACACCCAGACCTTTTGGGCTGTTGGCAGCTCTGTGTGTGCTGCAGAAACCTTCGTCCTGCTGAGGGAGTGGAGCCCTTTCAGTGTGTTCATCAGGAAGGAGGCAAACCCATTGCAGTCCTGCCACGGCCGCTGTTCTGCCCTGAGTTTTTTTGGGTAGAAACTTGGTGCAGTGTGTCGGGAAAAGTGCTGGGATGAGGCTCGTTCTAGAGCTGCAGTGTTCTGTCACTGGCGGGAGGTGGTGACACACTGAGCACCTGCAAACCCCTCCGTGCTCCCTGTGCCCCTCTGGCTCCCGTTCATCTGCAGCCTTCAGTTCTTCCTTATCATAAATCCTGTAGGATTTAACGTCCAGCTACTGATCCTTTTGACAGTAATGGACCATTAACTAACTAGACATAAAATTGAAAGTGTAAATCCCTCTGCCTTGGGGAATTCCAAAGCAGGTTTAGGATGCAGGCCATGAAATGCAGGAGTTCATTGTAATCACAAACAAGGCCTGATTAACTCTGCCTTCCTGGCACTCTGGTCTGTGCCAGCTGAGGAACCCGAGACCAGGAGCTGCGGCGGGGGCTACAGGACATCTACAGTGCCAGGGGAAAGCCTTCAGTCTTGGTGCTGGAGCTTCTTCATCCCACTGCCAGGACCTTCCCTGTGAGGGGTCTGGGCTGCTGAGGAATTCTCTCCAGACACCGGTGCTGCTCTGGTCGGGACTTTGGTGTGTTTTCCTTTGGTGGGATCAGGAGAGAAGGGAAGGCTGGAGGTGAAGGTTCCTCCCCTCCAGGGAAAGGATGAGGTGATGGAGCAGCTCTGCAGGTTGGTGTGGGCCAGGTCCCGCTCCCAGTGACGCCCCAGCGCTCTGCTCTGAGTCTCTGTGAGTGAGTTTGCTTCTCTCTCTCTTCACCAGACCTTGAGATCAGTGCCCACTGATTAAAAAAGTTAATTACCTTCCTCTTGCAGAAATGACTCTGCTTTCAAGGTCTCCCAGGCCCTTAATTGAGCGTTTTTCTTTGACAGAACTTTTGATTGAATTACAGTGAGTCACTGTTAGAGCCAGGACGGCCAGGTCAGGAGGGAATGTGTTCACGGAGAAGTCCCAAACTCCTCAGGGATGGGAGAAAAGAGGGGATGGGGTAGAAAAGCAGGGCTGGGTGGAGCTGGTGTCTCTGTGGCCTCTGGTGGCCAGTGGTTCCTGCACACCACCCGTGTGTGCTCCAGCATCTCCCTCCTCGCCCTGGGCTCCGTGGCACAGCTGAGTGCCTGTGCCATCCATCGTGCCAGCAGCACAGGAGCAACTGGAAAAAATGTCTTCAATTTATCACCGATGGCAGGAGCTTTTGTCTGTAATAAAAAACGTTTTCCCCCTCCTCTCTTCCAGTGCTTTTCTCCTTCCCTTCGCTCATTATTATTATTAAGAAGCTTAATGTCATATGTCTTGCTGTTTCATAAATAACCTCTGTAATCAAACAGCACTGCGTAAATGGGCAGTCCAGCTTGTGCAATTTGTTTGACAAAATGAATCCAGAAGAATATGAGTCTGTGGAGGAAAGACAAATAGAGCAGCTTGGATGAATGTGTTAACCAAGAGAAAAAACGGCTTGGCAGAGCAGCTGATGCTATTTTTATCCATGCAAATGAAGTTTGGGGCTAATTTATTAAAAATACAGTACAGAACCTGCCAAAATGGTCAGTGTCTCCTGGGATGGAGAGCAAGAAAGGTTCTTTGCCTCCTGAGGGCAGCTAAGGAGGGAGGTGGAGCCAGCCTGGAGTGTGCTTAAGCTGCCAGGAGGAGAGCTGGCCTGGAGCATCGCCCAGGTGGGGAGGAGAAACAGCCCTGGGCTGGCAGTCCTAGCATCTGTCCATCCGTCCGTCCATTCATCCGTCCCCTGCCCACCATCATCCATCCCTTCCCTGTGCCCACTGTCCATCCCTGTGCTCACCATCCCCTGCCCGTGCCCACCATCCATCCATCCATCCGTCCATCCATCATCCATCCATCCATCCATCCATCCATCCATCCATCCATCCATCCATCCATCCATCCATCCATCCATCCATCCATCCATCCATCCGTCCCTCCCTCCGTCCATCCGTCCATCCTCAGATCCCAGGGAGATCCCAGAGCTGCTGAGGCTCAGCAGAGCCAGCTCCGGGCTGGCTGTGACCACGATAAACCCCAGAGAAGCCCGGGTTATATCTGTGCCTTCCTGAACACCTGGGCTGCTGCTTCCATACCCCGAGCATCCAAGGGAACTCCCTTGGGCAGCGAAGGCTGAGGGAAGCCTTTATCACCTCCTGCCAGGCTCCTCCAGGGGAAATCCATCCCGGAGCACAGCGGGAGCTGCCTCGGCCTGGGAGGCTCCTGAGAGCAGCAATCCCTGGGTTCTGCGGCGGGCTCTGCCTCCTCCTCACCGTCAGGTGGCAATGCAGGCTCTGAGCCCGGCCCGGCTGCCATGTGCAGGTGAAGGGGAGCATTTTTCATTGATGAGAAATGTCTCAGCTGCTGCTCCCTGCACCTCACCTTTTGTGGATCTGCCCTGTGGCCGAGGCAGCTGAAAAGCTGAAGTTTTAATCAAAGCGATGAATTTGTTCCTAGGGGAGTGGGGATTGTGCACAGGGGGACGTTTCCCTGCCTCCTCACCCCCTTCCTTCCCTCACAATATTTGAGATGCCTTTTTGATCACGACATTGTCCTGTAGGCTTGAAGGGGAAGCGGGGAAAGGCCGAGGCTGGGCCTGAGCTGTGTGTGCAGGTAGAGGCAGGCAAAGCTGCAGTGCAGGTGCCTCACGTGTCGGGCTGTGCATGCACAGCCAGTGAGGCTGCCTCATTAGTCGGGGAAACACCTCTCTCCTGCCCGCTTCCCTCCCCTCCTCCAAGTGGGAATGCGGCCCCCGTCCTCTTCCCCATTCCTGGTGTGTATGAGTAGCCTTTTTAAAGTGGCAAGCTGAATATTTTAAACAAACACTGCTTAAAATCTATAATTTATGGGCAAGGCTTCAGAAGAGGAGATCAGTCGTCTCTTGGTGCTGAGGGTGTCTCTCCATCTGCAGCAGCCCCCACTGCTCTGCTCCCAGTATGGTGCAGCATAAGGGATTAGGCTTGGGCATGGCAGCACCCAGAAAATTCCCAGCTCTGAACGGAGGAAAATCAGACTCTCTTCTCTTGCAGGCAGGAACAGCTCTGAGCCTTCCAGGAGGGACAGCCCTCTTGGAAGCAGCTGGCTGAGCCCCCCATTTGGCCTGGCCCAGCTCTTGGAATGGGGGGTTAGGAATCTGCAGCCCCCCTTCAGCTCCCACCTCGCCCCTTCCTCAGAACCTGAGGGAGCAGGGCACAGGTGAGCAGTTGGAGCTGGAAGAGGCTGAGCTCCCCAAGCTGGCAGGTCAGACATGGTGAGAAGCTGAATCAGGGTCTGAACTTGAGCTGACAGGCACTGCTGGGCAGTGGGAGACCCCCAGGCCACTGGGAGAGAACCCAGCCTCTTCTCTCCTCCTCTCCGTGCCCCTGCATGTTCCCCAAGCTCAGCTGCACGTGGGAGGATTCCAGCCTTGTTCTTTAATGGGAGTGGAGAGACTTTTGCTTCGATTAATTAATTTGCTGCTCTTCCCCATTTTCAGGACCATCTTTTATTCATGGCCAAGTAGCTCAGACACCGCTGCTTGCTGCCTGTTCGGGATGCTGGCATTAATATTTCATCCCAGAGCCTGCTCGTGCTGAACAGAGCTCACGTCCCACGCTCCTGCCTCTTCCTGATGATCTCCTGGCCTGGCCCAGCTCACATTCCCCCCTTCCAGCCCCAGGCTGGGTCTCTGTCTCCTCACCAGTTGCACACCTTCTCCTAGGATCACATTCCCTGGGAATTCAACGTGGCATAGCTGGAGCTGGAGCTCGCTGCCTTTGTCTCCCGTGGCTCTGGGCAATCAGCCCTGCACAGAGGCTGTCGTGCTCTCTGTGGAATAACGGGCTCTGGGAGCAACTTGTGATCCCCAGCAGCAGGGAGAGGGGAGTGACTCTCACCATGCTGTCCCCTCCCAAGAAAGCAGGAGCTCGATTTCAGTTGCCAGAGGGGCAGTGCGGTGCTGTGCCTGCAATCTAGGAGAAAAGGAGGCTGCTGAAGAGAAAACCCCAGCAGTGCCTTTCAGGGCAGCAGCAGAGAGGAGGAAACGACGCTCTCCAGCTCTTTTACCTCTCTCATGGCTCCTGTGCATGCACTCTCCTTAGCTCTGCAGAGCCCCAAGGCCGGGAGCAGCCTCTGCCTGCAGCTCTGCAGCCCCGGCAAGGCAGCGTGTGTGAACGAGGGCAGGACATGGTGCAGCTGCTTGGAGTGGCACTTCATTTACTGAGTGGCAGCTCCGTAATCCTCTTCAAATAAAAAGACTGTGGAGTCTCTGTACTGGGAGCTGAATGAAGGCTTTGCTCTCAGGCAGGTGGCACAAAGGGAGTATCTCCTTGCTGCACGTAGGAGTTCCTGGATTTTCCTCTGGCTTTGTAATTTGATTATTTGTTCTCTCATTTGTCACTGGGGCTTGTGGATGCGGTTCGTTCTCCCTGATTAAGGCACTTGTTTTGGCAGGGAAACATTTCCCAGGTCTCGTNATCTGTGCCCTTCCCTCTTCATCCCAGAGATGCCCGAGCCAATTCCTGGTACATCCTCTACCTCTTCAATAGCACAACAGCTCACAGAACGTCTGACCCCAGCCCTCTGGCTCAGGCACTACAGAGCCACCAAACCAGAGCATCACCTTGAAAGAGGCTTCCAGATTGGATTGGGAAAAATGTGGAGTTGGGAGAAAGGGCTGGGATTGTGTTGGAGAACGCGTGCACATGCCTGTGGGTCCAGACGTGCAGTGGGGACACGTTCAGGGAAGGGAATGTGACTGTAGGTTCCAGCGTGTGGAGGCTGCAAGTGGCACAATCTCCACAGCCTCATTAAACCCTCGTGTCCAAATTAAATGTCAGATTTGCATATTGGTTCTGTGTTTTCAGGCCCGTTGTGCAGCAGCGGGAGGAAGCTGATCCTAGATGGGGGTGCTGTGGCTCTCCCGATTGCAGCCTCACTCCTGAGAGCCCTGCAAAGCCAAACGCGTGAAATTTGAGGGGAAACTGGGGATTAAACTTGGTTTTACAAGAGTCAGGGCTCTGTGCCTCGGTTCCTGCAGGCAGAACAGAGAACTGCACGTGGTGGGCAGTGTTGTTTTGTCCAGGTTCCCAAAGCAGCTTCTGTGGGGTTTTCACTACCCCCTTTCTTTCAGGAGACAGAGGAAGGGCACAACACTGCCCGGACTCTGGTTGTAGTTTCACCTCTGGGAAGCCCTTCACAATCTTCCCCAGGCTGGATTCCAGCCAGATCATGTTCTAATCCAGGTTTAATTACCTGTGAGGAGAGACGAGTCTCTTTCTTGCCTCTTGGGAAGCCCGACCAGCATGGTAGCATTGGGAATTGGGACAAAGCCAAACTGCAGCCCAGGTCGATGAGCCCCTGGTGTGCACAGGAATTTCCACTGTGGCTGGAGACAGATAAATGTGTCCAGGGACTGAATTAAGCAGCACTGAGAATCAGTGATCCAGCACTTGAGAGAGGCACATCCCTCCCTGCTGCTAATGGGAGCTTTCTCTGGCTTTGCAGTGGAATGCTGATGATCCCTGCAGACTCCTGCCAGTCGTTTGGCTGCAGAGCCCTGGGTGGCAGCAGCAGGAAGGTGCTTCCCAACAGCATGCTGGAGGAGCTAAAAGCAGGAAAAGATTCCTGGTCACATGGGTGCACTGCTGTGCCCTGCCCCTGTGTCCTTGCTGGGACCTGAAGGAGCCCTGCAGCCCATCTGCTCCAGTCTGGAAAGAGATGGGAAACAAGGGGGAAGAATGAGGTCTCTGTTGCTCTGTGCAGCTCTGAAGCGTGGCACATCCCTGATGGGCCAGATGCTGAAAGACGCTGAACATCCTTAGAAGGTCAAAGTTAGAAGGCAGAAAAGCCTCCTGGCTAATTCTGAGACACAGCAGTGGCAGGGCCTGCACGACAGGAGACCCCCGGGAGGCAGAGCAGCTCTGAGTCAGCTGTCTCCAGAGAAAGATTTGTCAGCGCCTGGGCCAGTTTTCACCAACCCCACAGCTGGTGGCAGTTTCTGCACTTCATTCAACGAGCATCTTGTGTGGCTGACACGCTGCTCCTGGGAGGGCAGCCAGGGGATGGGACCCCTCCTCTCTCTCTGGGGGTCTGTGCGCTTTATCCGAGCACTCGTTGCACTGCAGTGGCATTTCCCCAGGAGAAAAAGGGGCCCAGCATCAGGGAAGAGCCTGCAGGCCTGGGCCTGGCAAGTGGAGGGGCTGAAGCAGCTTCTCTGGCCACCTTCCCTGGCCACCTTCCCTGGCTGCCTGCCCGTGAGCTCTGGCTCTGCGTGCAGCCCCCAGCTCACCCCCCGTAGGGCAGCTCTGGGCAGGTAAGGACAGAGTAATTCCAGGGGAGTTGCTCCAGATTTACATGATTGTAAAGAGAAAGGATGCAGCCTTAATTAGACTTCTGAGTCCTAGGAGGAGCTGGAATAAAACTCTGAGGTCTGCCACAGGCTGCCTGTATGTCAGTTGTGTAATTCCTCCTGGTCCCAATTCTCCTGCCCATAAAAGCTGGACCAGCTCCTGCCTTGGTTATGAGGGATGCAAACCTCGCAGGGCTGAGGCTGCTCCTGCCAACCACCACAGCATCCAGGAGAGCAGAGGAGCTCCGTGTGCTCCATCCCTGACCTTGGGTGGGCAGAACTGCCCGTGGGGCAAAGCCAAGGGCCCAGCTGGGAGCATCCAGCGGTGCTGGCAATCCCAACAGCCTCTGTGCTCTCCAGGCGTCCCTCGGGGCGTTTCTCTTCCAACAACAGGGCCCGACCTGCTCGCTGTGGGCTGGATGAGAGCATCTCTCATGGCACAATGGGAGGAGTGAGCCTGAGGCTCCTGCAGGCAGCAGAGCGAGCCACGAAGGCCAGCTGAGGCCATGGGGCTCCAAACAGGAGCTGTGCCTGGTTTTAATGTCCCCGGCCTTTTGTGCTTGCCTCTATTCATGCTGGGAAGGAAACTGCTGTCTCTGTATCCATCTTTCTGTCAGAAAATCCTTAGGCTCTGCACAGACCGCGGTCTGTGGGCTGGTTAGTAGCGGGCCTGTCTGCTGGGAGGCAGGGAATGACTCTGGAGGCTTTATTGGCAGGACAGGAGGCTGCTCGCTCGTTATCCATGTGATTCTTCACTGCTGGGGACAGCCTTGAGGATAAAGAGTGGAGCAGTGGCCCAAGATTCCCAAGCTGGCTGCAGGATTGATCCTCCTTTCTGTACCCCTGGGCAAATCCCTGGTATCCACTTTATTTCTGTAAGGGTTGCCTGTCTGTGACACCCAATGAAGTGTCACTCTCTCCACGGATGACCACGCAGGAGTCTCCTCTTCCCTTGTGTTTCAAGCCCAGAGCTATTTGGCTACCTATAAACAAACACCTAGGTGGGTTGTGAAAAGGACACCAGCAGGGAGTGCTTGCTCAGCCTGTGCTTTCTGTCACTGCAGCGATGGTGCAGACAATTCCTCAGCTCCCGTGGCTGGGTTCCCCCGGGGCTGCTGCTAATGCTGCTTTCCCAGCTCTTCCAGAGCTGTCTCTGCCTGCTGCACTCGTATAATCAGGAGCTGTAAAACCCCTGACAAGTCCAGAGACCAGAATGGAGATTACATGCAACATTAAAATTAAAAATGGGCCAGAGTCACCGAGTTGTCTTCATTAGGCGGCTCTGTTTTATTTGTGGCGTTTACTGCCAAATAAATAATCTTTCAGGTGAGTTGGTGAAGCTCAGGAGTGAGATGAGGTGGGTGAGGAGAGGCAGTTCAGCACAGCCTCTGGGATTCCTGCCACAAACCAGCCAGTCTGCAAAAGGCAGAACCCGTGTCAAACCAGGATGGAAACCTTAAAGTTCCACCAGCACTCAATGCAGAATGACACGGAACAGTCCCCTAAGCCAGTGCAGAGCTGACAGAGAATTCAGCCCCTCCAGGCTCTGCCTCCCTCCCAGCCACTCTCTGTCACCTGCATTCATTTGGTTTTTGCCTCTCCCTTTCTGCCAGATTTCTGGCTCTAAGGATGCTCCTGAGGAAAGCGGCACCATGGGCACTTAAGGGCATTTTTAGAAGGCAGAACATGTTTTCCCTGGAATATTCCAGGACTTTCTGTGGAGAAAGCATGCTGGCCTTGCCCTCACCAGTGTCAGTGCTTGTGGATCCGTGTGGATTGTTGCTGGAAACCGCAGTGCTCGCTTTGACTCAGCATCAGAACCAGACAAAATCTTGTCTTTGCTTTGTTTCCTCTTTGCACTTCTAGACCCTTGCAAACCACAGGCTTGAAGGGAGTGACAGTTGTTCCCCCGGGCATCAAAAAGTCTCTTGCAAAAAGCAGTGCAGAATCCCAGCAGTGATGCTGCTGACGCTGCAGGCAGAGGAGGGGCAGGGGAAAGGTGCTAAAATTCTCTCTGGCTTCCTTCCTGGTCTGGGCCAGAGTCCTGTCTCCCCGATTACTCCTTGACTCTTGGTCCAGAATCGTGGCAAACACAGGAATGCAGCCCTCCCACTCCTGCCACTGCGTCAGAAAACTCCTCAGGACTAACGGGGGAAAATGAGACACACTGGGTAAGGTCAGGTATTCTCTGATTATCTGCTTCCTCATCAGAAAACTCCTTTAATGAAACTGAAGTTCTTTGCAGGAAATGCTTCCATAAATAAGTCAATTTTTACAAGAGACATGATAGCAAATATATCTGTAGGAAAGAATGAAAGATACTGGTGAATCATCCCAGTTCAACACTTCTAAAATGAAGAAAAAAAAAGGCGCCACTTTACATTCTGTTGAAAAAAGAAAGTTAACTGATATTGCAAAACAAACAACAAAAAATCCCAAAGGCTGACCTTGTGTGGATGCAGATAGTGAAGGAATTCTTGTCCTCCTGCTCAAGGAGTCCAGACCAAGCTCAGCTGAATGAACTTCATCCTTTTAATACAAACCAGATTTTTTCCTAACCACCCTTCGACTTTTAAATACCCTTTGCTGCAAAGTCAGAGCTGAGAGCAGGCACCTTGCACAGTTTGAAATTACACCTGCTATAGGGTGGAAAATAAACAGTGTGGGAAGTGTGAGACTCTTGGTTTTCTGTCCCCAGCAGTTTGGGGACCTTTCCCTCAGTGAGTGACAAGGTTCTGCTCACGTTGGGGAGGTGACACTGTCAGGGGCTGTCACGGGCCAGCAGGAAGAATTCAGGAAGAATTTCTTCATGGAAATGCTTGTCAGGCATTGGAAGGGGCTGCCCGGGGAGGTTTGGAGTCTCCATCCCTGGAGGTGTCACTGGATGTGACACTCAGATCTGTCACAGGTGGGGCTCTGTGGTCTTGGAGGCCTTTTCCAGCCATAATGATTCTGTGATTCTGTGATTCCATGGTTCTGTGATTCTGGGATTCTGGGATTCTCTGGTTCTCTGATTCTGTGGTTCCTTGGTTCCGTGGTTCTGTGGTTCTGTGATACTGACTGGCACTAATGCAGATGTGCTTCCCCACCACACTTTTGTCATTCAGATTTCTCTGTGCTTCTCATCTCACTGTCTGGAGAAAAAAAAAAAAGAAAAAGGTGAGAAAAGAGAAAAGCAGCTCCCAGCTCCCTTCCCTCAGGATGTGTGAAGCTGGTGAAGAGGTCCTGCACAACAGCAGGGGAGGTTATTCCAGCCTGGGAGATGGGTATGGCTTCCCTGGCATGGATAGTAAATAATAACCGTATATTAAATAATAAATAACAACCACAAGAAATCCTCCCTGCTGGGCTCCTGCACGTCACACGGGACACAGGGCAGGACAGCCCAGGGCCACACTGCCAGTGCCTGGTGTCCCCTCGCTGCTGCAAACCCCGCGAGCACGAGGGGAAGTCCCCGTCGATGGAGGCAGCAGGAGAGCGTTCCCGCTGCGCGCCTCTCTGGCTCTGTGTGTGGTTTTTTTCCCCGGCAAAATCAAATCCAATCTTCCTTGGTTCATCTTGGCAGGGCGTGAGGGAGCTGCCTCCTGCCTGGGCCGTGAAAGACTCGTCAGCCCGCGGCTCCGGAGGGGCACAGCACGAACGGCTCTGCTTGTCCCCCAGCTGGGCTTTGAAGGAGGTGCTTCTCATTCGTGCAACGTCCTGTTGCGAGGGGATTTAATTAGCTGGGGTTTGTTCGCTCAGCAGACACAAATGAGGTTTTAATTTTTGTGTGTACGAGCGCGAGGTGGTTTTTGTTCATCGCATCGGGAGCTCTCGCAGGCCTCCCGCGGCAGAAGCTGCCTCCGAGAGGATGGGCAGGGCCAGACTGAACGGGGATGATGTCCCAGAAGTGGCAGCATAGGCTGCAGCTTCAATGTGAGCTGGGGTTTGTGTTGTCACAAACACATGGCACCACAGTGTGCCCTTCCTCTGCACTTGCAGCGTTCCTATCTCCAGCAGAAAGCCCCAGATCCCAGCAAAAGGAGAGTGTGTAGCAGCTGAGAGGGCTGGGGAACAAACCTAAGCCTCTCAAAATCTTTCCAGAGCCTCATTTCCTTCTGCTCTTCATTGCCTCTCTCCTCTCTTCCAGCACCCAGAAGCACGATGGCATTTACTTTCTTACTTAATGTCAATATTTGCTTTGCTTTGGAACTGTCTGTTTAATAATAATAATAATTCCTGAGCACAGAGCAGAGGTGAGACCTCTGTAGGTTCAGACGAGGAAGAGTGGTCCCAACACTCACATTTTCTTGACTTTCTCCTGCGGGTGGAGCCAAGGGAAGATTCCCAGACTCAGGATCCTCACCCACAGGCAGCCGATTTCGGTGCAATGCCAACGCATCGCGTTCTTCCTCCCGCATGTTTTCCTTCCCTGCCTTCTCCCGGTGATGAATGCTGTCTCAGAGACAGGCAGCTGCAGAGGGAGATGCAATTTTTCTCAGCTTGCCAGCCATCAATCTCCTGAACAATACCCCGCTAATGGAATGGCAATGTTATCACACGCCTGTCACCGGCGCTGATGGGGCGGCCGCTCCAAACTCACACCAGGCAGAGGAAAAGCAAGGAGGGCTCTGGGGTTTGTCTTCAGGGTGTGATTCCTCCTGAAGGCTTTGGACAAACTCTGGGCGTCCTTCAGTGCAGAGCTGAGAGCTCCCAGGTGAGGTTTGCCAGCCGGCTCCTCCCGCTGTCCTGTAGGACCACGTGGAGTTTCCATCTGGATTCACCGTGTGGGCACCCCTGGTCATCCAAGGAGCCTCCTCCTCCCGTCTCCTTTGGCCACTGACATCACCAACAGGCAAGAAAGTCCCTGGTGCTTCTTCCTTTGAAAATCAAGTGGTTTTTAAGCGGATAGAGTCTTTCCTGACCTGTTGCTATTCCACCTCCTGCTTTTCCCCACTTGGAGCTCTTCAGATTAGACAGCAAAGAGCTCATTGAATGTCCCTGAGGCCCTTCTGTCCATGATTTCAGTGACTCCCAAGGCACAGAGCACAACAACGAGGCTTTCTGCATTGCATGGCTTGTTTTTGTGCTGGGAGATTCGCCGGTGAGGGAATGGGGACACAGCTGGAGCTTGCAGGAGGCGTTGACCGAAGCAGAGGCATCTCCTGGGCCCTGTGTCATGAGGCAGATTCTCCTTGAATGGTGAAGGATCTTCCACTTCCAATCAAATCCCTGGATGTGTGAGCAGATGGCAGCAGCTACTCGGAGGGAATGAGGGATGAGGGGAAGTTACCAGAGGGACAATCTTTCTAAAACTTCAGGCTGCCTCCAGACAGGAAAGGTGAGCTACCCCAGCTCTCAGCCTGCTCTGGATTGTGCTGAGCTGAGCAGGAGAAGCCCCAGCTCGTTGCCCAGAGGCAGATGAGGCTCTGAGAGGCTGAGCAAAGCCTGAGCCCTCCTCCTCCTCTCTGTCAGGCTGAGCCCTGCAGCCTCCTGCTGCCTGCATTAGCACTGCACGCCACCTCCAGACTCTGAGAGGTGCCAGAAATGAGGTGTTTGGAGCACTTCCTTCTGTGTCTGGCAGGTACAAGTGAAGCTGAGGGTGCCAGGTGATGCAGACTGTCTGGAGAAAAAAAAAACAAAAACAAACAAACAAAAAAAAAAACACCCCCAAAACCAAACCAAAACCAAACTTGTGCAAATCTCCTCAGTGCATCCAAGGTCACTTTGGTTCCCAGGATTTCTCCAGCAGGTGGATGCAGCCTGATCGCTTCATCCTGTAGAAATTGTGGCTTACCTGACTAGGTCCTGGCTGGAAAAATTGTTCTTTTTTAGTAATAATTGTCACTGAACACTGAAAAGCAACCATGAGAAATGACCAGAATATCACCTCTTGAGAATGCTGTAAAAATTTTTGTTGTTTATTTGCCTTAGGAAAAAAAAAAAAAAAGAAAAATCAAAGAGAAGAGTAAGAAATCTAAGGCTCTGCGATGAGAGAAAAATGCAATTTACTTTTTAAAGCTCTTTCTGATTTTAAAGTGATATACGGAAAAATATAAATGGTTCTAGAAAACTTCACCAAATAATAGAGAGAAGAGAAAATAACTACAGTGAAGGGCAGTATATTGAGGGTCATATCTGCCTCTATCTCCCGTAAAACAACATTCACTGCAGCCAAAACAGGGGTATTTTAGTTATTTATTGTCGTGTCAGCTACAAAATATTAAGGAAGTTAAAAAAATTCTAATTTATCCTGGGTGAAGTCTGGTGGCCGAGAGGCTGCCCAGGAGCATCAGACTTGAATGCACAAGCAAGGAGGGATGAGGAGAGCAGGAAGAGCCTCTGAATAGGGATGGGTCCCTTTCCTTGCGTTGAAGCTGGTCCAGGGAGTGCAAGGGAAAAAGGTGAAATGTCCGAAGCAGCTGCTGGGAGAGGGCTGGGCTCCCTCAGACCCCATCGCAGCACAGGCAGAGCATAATAAACAAGATTGAAGTGCCAGAAATCCACGAATTTTTTAGGAGCGGAGTGGTGTCAGCTCTCCCTCACCCCAGTCTGTGCACGGAGGGTTCGGAGCCTTTTACAGCCCAGCCCACGAATCGTCTCATCCCTTTGATGTCTCCTCTTCACACAGCTGGTATTTGTCATTAGCACATTTTATTAGTCTTTGTTCCCCACCCCCAGTAAAAAAACAAAAAAAAACCCCAAAAAAAACCTTCATAAAATGCCAGAACACATGCTGAGCAGAAGAACAAATTGTTAATGCAATCATTAAACAAATACACCTTTCCTGCTGTCTTTGGATGGGAATTAATGACCCTCCTGGAAGCTGGATGTGTCATGGAACCTGACTGGCAGCTGGGGGTTGTGTCTGGAGCCTTTTCTCGAAGCTGGAAGCAGAACTGGGCCCTTTTTCACTCGTGAGGAAGGTGACAGCAGGACTCTGCAGGGCTCTGACTGTGGGAGTTGGGTTCCCTCTCAAGGGGCAGCAGCAAGAGCTTGCTGAGCCCCGCGAGCAACTCGTGGGATTTCTCCTGGGCTAGCTGAGCCTCCTGTGATAATTAATAGCAGATAATTTCCCCTTCTGCCTCGCAGTGCCCAGGCGGGGCAGGGTCCCAGTTGACCCTGGAAATGAAACACCTCAGAGCCAAGCAGGTGCATCAGGCCAGGTGTGGCTGCTGCCCCGGCTCGGGGACACGTGCAGGACACGGAATCGCTCTGCCCCACGAGCCGGGGGCACCACCAGCCCAGGAGCACGAGATAATGAACCTTTAGCTGGGAGTAAAGAGAGAGAAAGGAAGAGAATGGATGAGCTGGGCAAGAGAGAACGGCTGAGGATTCAGTTAGTTAATAAAGGGATTGCAGAAAGAAAGGTGAGCAGACAGTGGTAATTTTATGCGCTGCCAGTCAGGCCCATTTGTCCTGGGAGTAGCTCCAATTTCTCTCTGAGCTGTTCTTTTTTTTCCTTTCCTTTAGAAATGGAGCTGTGAAAGGGGAAGAAAAAAAAAACCAAAAAACCTCTCCCTGATTAAAATCAGCACCCAAAGTGACAAGGAAAAAAGCCATTTTAATCTCCTCATCCATAGATGGATCTTCTCCCAAATAAGTGAAACAAAAGGGGATTTCGAATATTGGCCAGTCTTACACAGCACAGGCTGAAATCATCCAGACTCTGATGGCAGTCTTGTCATATCCCAGCCCTAACCACAAAACAAAGCCAAGTTTCATCTTTACAACTATTAATTCCCACTCATACTTGAATCGCTCTGCTCCGCCCTCACCCACTCCCTGCTCATTCATGACCATTTAAGAGTAAACCTCCCTTAAACCCCTAATTAGCGCTGCAATTTTGATGTCTTAGCTCTACAACTGGTTCAAATCTTCCTCTTGTCATTAAATATTCCTGCATCGTGACCCCTGAGCTGAAACCAGAGAAAGGGAGAACTGGGTATCTATAGCTTTTAAACTCAGCTTTTATCAGGCACTTGAGCATCAAGGGGCGGTGAGATGTACTTGTCCCATAGAACTTTAATTTCTAATTGAGGAGAAAATAAATTTTTTGGGAAGGACAGCAGGGAAGGGCATTCCTGTGTTCAAAACCAGGTGTGGATTATCCCCTGCAGTCGATGGGAACTCGTGAAAAGGTTGGTTTTGCTTTAACACCACAGGATGAGGACATAGATAGGCAGGAGTGTTAAATCCTGCCTGATTTGTCCCTGGATGGGACAGCTTTACATCAGGTCTCTGGATGGGTGGACATGTTCACCTCTAAATTCCACTCCCCTGCCGGCTGGCCCAGTGTCAGAGCTCCTGAACTGTTTGTGCACATCCAGATCAGGCTTTTGATCTCCTCAGAAATGCCCTGAGCAGCCAGGGCAGTGCTTGGTGCAAGGATGGGTGGGATGGAGCACTTCGGTCGCGATCGGTGGCTGCGTGCAGGTGCAAGCTGCTAACACAGGAGCATTTCTGCTTCATTCTCCCGTTGCCCTGTCCTATCCTGCCCCGTCCGTCCCCAGCTTGGCCACTGCTCAGTGTGGGTGGCAGCTGAGGCTGGAAACGAGAACGTTCAGGGTCTCAGAGAAGCTTTCAGGGCCTGTCTCCAAGGGAGCAAACAGAAAGGTCCAGGGGCAAAGCCCGAGCAGTTCTTAAAGAGGATTTAATCTGCTCTGGGCTGCCCTAAGCACAGGGTGTTGCACAAAAGGCTGAGTGTTCAGTCTCTGTTTAGCCTCTCTTAGCTCCCCTGCCTTTGCCCCTTTAACTGGATGAGCATGACTGCCTTGTTCTGGTCCTGGTGGGTGCAAAAAGAGGGGTGGGATTTTCCCTCAAGGAAGGCACCAGCAGCATGTGCCCTTTCCTCAGGGGTACGGATGATACCAACCAAGCCAAAGGCTTTTATTTTTGTACCAATCTACTTGGAGATGAGGTGTACTGAGCCCGGGAAATGCAGGCGGGCAGGATTTTGTCAGCCAGGAGGGGTGTGAGTGCGAGGAGCAGCAAAATCAGGGGGGTTGTGTGATGTGGTTCAAGTTCCAGCTCTTTTATCAGCAGTGCTGTCCTTGAGTGGAGGCTGCGGCTCAGCTCGGCTCAGCCCTGGCACCGAGGCCCTGTGATTGCATTACAGGGAATTATCAGGTGGCTGCACCTGGCTCCGAGAGCTCCGGGAAGGCACAGGGGTGCAAAAGGGAAGGCAAAGCACCGGTGGTTTATGAAATTAAAAAGTTCGCCGGTGCCAAATCCACATGCTAGAGTGGAACTGAGAAAGGGAAGAGGTCTCAGCAGCGCCTTATCAGGAGGTAGGACAAGGAAATTGGAGTTGAAAGCGCTGTAGTGCCTGATTCGCTATCTCTCCTCTGCACCTTGGCTGTAGGTTCTGCCTTTAGGGGTTTGTCAGGCGACTTGGGGAGAAATATTTTGTGTGTACGTAGTGGGTTCTGCTTGCAGAGGCCTTTGTATGCATGAGATGGAAAACCTGTCTGGAGAGATGGGATCCGGAGTCCCTCGTACCCTACAACAAACACAAACACAGGAGGGAAAAGGACAAAGCCTCGAACGTGGGCTTCACACGGCTCTTTGGAGATGGAGGATAAATCCTCCCCTGCTCTTCCCCCGAGCTGTGTGCCTGTAAAACAGCTGGTGTTGATATTGGGATGTTGTTGAGGGGCACAGCTCCCGTTTGGAGGAGCCTCGGTAGTGCCTGGCTGGGACAGAGGCTGCTCACGGGGGTCAGGGTGGGATTTTCTTGTGTGCAGGGCGTGCAGGAGGGAAGGAGAGGCCAGGATCCCTCCGGAGCACCAAACCCTGCTCTTCCTGAGAGAAGGGGACACAGAGCTTGGCCAGACCTGAGGGAGGCTGGCAGAACCCAGCAGATCCCAGAGCCTGGGGAGACCTGGGCTACAGTCGATGCTGTTAAGGCAGAAAAATCAGAGGAGGTCGAAATCCTTAAATGATGCTGCTGGAGAAACTGAGATTTCACATTCTGTCCTATAAATATGGCTCAGTTCCCTGCTCTTACCTCATGACCGTGCTGCCAATTGGGTCAGGGGAGCAGATCTGGTTCTCCTTTGCCTTCCTCTATCTATCTCCACTCCTTCCTCAAAGGAAAAACCTGGAAAACCTTGATATTGCTGCGTTGTCAGAGCCACGGCGTGGCTCTGGTCCTGTAGCTGCTGGTGCAGCTCGGAGATGCTCAGCAATAATATCACGACTTGCTGGCAATGGCACAACAGGAAATTGGAGTAGTAAAATATTTCCCTCCTCGCTGCATCCCATTTACATGTTCATAATGGAGGTTTTTAAAGCCCTAATGACGAGGAATGCTCATTGCCGGCAGAGGATGATTGAAGCAGAGCCGGGGTGATTGCAGGCGCTGAGGAAGGGATGTTAATTAATTACATCAAAGGAAGCAGGAGGGCAGCACAGCTGGCGGGGCTGCTGCTGCCACCCGGGGATGGGGCTGTCCTCGTGCCCTGATCCTGGCACAGATGTGCTCACCCACCCTCTCCAGACCTCAGCGAGAAGGGAAAAAGCAAAGGGGAAAAAAAAACCAAAAAAAACCAACCCACCCAACAAACCCCAAACAAACAAAAACCTCCTTCCAGCTGCAGCCTGCAACAGGAGCGAGCTGAATTTGCGTGTGGAAAACTGCTGGAGGACTGAGCAGCGCTCAGAGCAAGAACAAAGATGCTCAGGAGAGGCAGAAGGAGGGAAGGAGCCCTGGAGCCAGGGCTGAGGGCTCAGCCAGGTGGGCCTGGGAGGGAACTGATGTGGTGCAGATGAAGGAGCTGCTGTTGGGCTCGTAGGAACCAGAGGTGGCCTTTGAAGGCGTGCAGAGGATGCTGTGGTTGTTTCATCTCCCGGCAGCCAAGTTGTCTCCAAATTCTGCTTTCTGCCACCTCGCTGCCAGAGCGATGCCCTGGGGAGGTTTCTCCTGGGATGGAAATCTCCATCTGCATTCCTGGGAGATTACAGGGCAGGGGAGTGCGATAGAAGAGGGGTTTGAGGAGTTGATGGCAAAAGAGAGAGAGAGAGAAAGAGATGAAGGAGGGGCCATGAATGTAATTCAGCATAAGAGAAAATAGCAGAGAAAAGAGTTAATGGGAGGATGCATAAAAGAACAAATGAGAAAAGAAGTCCTTGGCAATTGCATAGAGCGTAATTTAAGCAGAGTATTCCCAATATTTCCTCTTTAAATAAATAAAACAGCAGAGCCCAAAGTGTTTGACTTTTTCCCAGTCAAAGCCTTGGTATCAAACTTTCATCTATTCTTGACAGAGCAATTAAAGGGAAGGATGCAGGCTCTGAAATGTAGCCAAAAGGAGGAGACTGAATATTTAATACAGTTCCAGGCTTTGAAAGTCCCAACAAACCAGTAGAATGGGGAAGCTGGTGACAGTTTTATCTTAATAAGGAAAGGGAGGGAAAAAACCCTTTATTCCTGCCAGCAAGGATGGCAGGGAAACACAAACTGGATGGGAAACAGGCAGCACCTTTCCAGATTGTCTTCTTGGATGTCATAATAGCATTTCTCAAGTGGGATTTGATGGAGAGGGAAGTGGATCTTCCCACCTGTCTTATTCCAGCTCCTGGTGCTGGAGAGACACCAGCGTGGGGCTCTCGGAGGTCGTTTTCCATAGTGCTGAAGGAAGAAAAAAATGCTTTAGGGCTGAGGACAACCTCCTGGTGGAGCTGAACGTGGAGTTAAACGTGGAGTTAAACGTGGAGTTAAATGTGGAGTTAAATGTGGAGTTAAACGTGGAGCTGAACGTGGGGTTAAATGTGGAGTTAAACATGGAGTTAAATGTGGAGTTAAACACGGAGTTAAATGTGGAATTAAACACGGAGTTAAACATGGAGTTCAACATGCGGGTTAGCTGGGCTGCCAGGGCTAAAGCAGCTCATTAACGGGATCAGCCAGCAGCCCTGGCTGGGTTTAGGAGCGTGGCTGTTGCTATCAGGAATTAATCCTGTCTCCAATCCTCCCTGGTGGCTTGGGAAAGACAGGGAGCAGAGGAAGGGCGGGAGGGAAGGAAGGACAGCGAGCAATGAGAGGGATAATTGAAGGGAAATGCTGGAGGAACGGGAAAGACTCATCCCTGAGAGGGCACGGCCTGCTGAGGAGGGAAATATTCCTTCTGCTGGGCTCTGGTGAGCACCATGGAGCTCTGGAATGGGGCTCCTCTTCCTCACGCTGTACAACCCTCCGAGGCAGACTCGCTGGAGCAGGATTGTGCTGTTTGGTGACAGGGAGATTGAATTTTGATTAGCTCTGACACAGTCTCTTATAACCTTTTCATTAGAAAATTACCTTTAATAGGAATTGTTCTGACACCTCGGCAGCTTTTCCCCCTAATTCATTACAGACTCTGGTGCTGGGAAGGGAGGGGAGGGAAATGGAAAGGTGCCTCTGGTTTGTTTTTTTTTTTCTACTTGCATATTTATTAATCCATTTACAGGATAATCCATCCCCTATTTACCTACTGACCTATTTGCTGACTCGTCTGTCTGCTCCTCCGCCTGCAGGATCCATCCAAGGAAAGCACGTCAGCTTTCTTCCTCTGAATTAAAACCCACCTCTCGTTTTTTTCCTGTGAAAATGCAATTTTTGGGAAGAAACATTGTTTTGGGGCGACTGCAATATTTCTTTCTAGTTTTGCCTTGAGAAGATAATGGTATAAAAGTCATGTTCTGACTTCAAATGAAAAATGAAGGTGTTCCTTCCTAACAGTGTTTCAAACGGTGTTTCTGCTTTATCCAAAGGCATCTCTGCCTAATTTTTAATCAAAATTTCCACCCAGCTGATGGATGGATGCGTGTTGGAGGCAATAGAAGCAGAGCAGGGATGGAAAATGTCTCCATGTTCTCATCTGGTATCGAAACCCAGCTGCTACCGTGTAGAACACAGAACAGATCGTGTCCTTTCAGCCTCTTCCCAGGTCTGTGGGATGGAAGGGAAGACCAGGGGCGGGAACATGAGGAATAATCGTTATTTGCAGAGCTCTTTGAGATCCTAAAAGGGAAAACCCTGGAGAGATGTCAAGTGTTATTAAAAGGGCTGTGAGTTCTTTTCAGGCAGTTAAAGGGATAATAAATTCATTGCCCAGGAGATCTGGTAGTCAAAGTTCTGAGCAGAACGTGGTAAAAAGCGAAGAATTTGGGAGACTTTTGGGCCCTGAGCAGGAGCAGGCTTATCAAGTTAAATCTTGCCTTGGTTCTGGGTTAAAATCAGTTCTGTTGTTCCAGCAGCCCTTTCATAAAGCACTAAATGTGTCTGAAGCTTGAGAATTTCAGCAGTTTTTGGTGAATCACGTTTTCAGTCAGGTATTTGGGCCTAATTTCTCATTTGAATTCCTTCCGCTTCATCTTAAAGTCATTGGGCTGTCTCTTTTTTTTTCCTCCCCAGATTAACGAGGCCTTTAGTCCCTGCTATTGTCTCCCCACAAAGGCTTTTATCTGCTCCAGTCGAGTCACTTCTCAATCTCTGATAAACGAAAGGATTGAGCTCTCTCTCTGCTCTCCAGGGAGGGCACATCCCTGCTCTCAGGCACTCTGCATTTTCCTTTGGTCTTTCCAGGGAAAGCCCTGTCCACACACCAGCTCCTCTCCACTGAATTCCTATTCTCTCCCCCTTTTTTTTTTAAATTTTTTTTTCCTCCCCCCATATTCCTCTCCTTAGATCTTCTGGCTTCCTGCAAATTTCATTAGGATTAATTGAATCCTTCATATCAAGATTATTGAGGGGAATTGAGTCCAAGGCTGGGAATGTGTTCGAGCTCCACTTGTGTCCCTCTCTCTCTCTCACATTCTCTCCTCCATGGACAGCCCCTTCCACCAGAAATAGGATTCTTAATCCATTTACCACGTGCTTCCCTGATATCGCATAACACTAATTTTTTAATCAGAAGGTTGTGAGATACAAAGTCAAACATCTTACAACAGCTAAATATATTATATCTCCACAGTTACCCTTATCAACCCAACTCGTAATCTCATCAAAGAACAAAATCAGATTTGACCGGCGAGCCCCATTTTCCATCAAACCACGTTGGCTGATGTTAATTATATTCCTGCCCTTTAATTCTTTATCAATTGAATCCCAGCTCAGCTTTTCTGCTTCCTTTGCCAGCGACAGATGTTGCCTGGCCTGCATTCCCTGCTCGGAAAATCGGAAATCCGGGCGCCAGCTTTGCTTTTCCTGGGAGCTCTGAGCTCTCCCTGTGCCTCCATCCCCGCGCTCCTCTCCCTCGGAAAGTTGGGAATTCCTTTCTCCGCTCCTGCCTCAGCCTCTCCTTGAGTTTGCAGACTCAGGAGCGAGCAGCTCCCTCCTGACAGGATTTTCTTCCATCTCCCGATAAGAACTAACCCAGCATTTTACAACTGTGTATCTGAAATTAGTAGCAGCTTAATCTCCCTCTGCTGGATCACTCAGAGGTGTAATTGTGCAGAAAAAAGGGTATTAAAATGCAAAACGCTCTCCTATCCTTCTTCATGTTAAATCCCTTCTTCCTTCTAGTCTTTTTTTTTTTCCTTTTCTTCTTTTTTTACAAGAGGGCTTTTACTTTTTGCCTTCCCCCCTGTGCGTGTGTCTGGGTGTCTTCATGAAGAGAATGAGCTGGGCACGCAGAGAGAATAATTTTTATTTCTACATAAATCTCAGAAATGAATACTTAAATTCAAGCAAAAAATACATTCTTACACCTTTAATTTCCTCTCTATGAAGTATAATGAAAAAGCCTGATTATTTTTAATTCTTCCCTTTAATAATTCAGCAGTGGAGTGATTTAAAGCTGGGGACGATAATTACCTTTTCACTTTCCTGGTAAATGGAGTTTTAATAGAAATGGAAGCTCAAATGCTGGAATTAATTCAAACAGGTCAGCATCAGGTCATCCATAGCATCTTCTGTATAAATCATTTATCTGAAAAATGGCCTGCTTCTCAATTTCCCAGGAATCCCTACCCAGAGGCTATGCTTAAACAGAACACTCAATGTTTATATCTTGTAAAGCATGAAAGGTGGGGGGGAAAAAAAGTGCAATCCACATCATCTTGCAAGGATTTTTTTTTTTTTTTAATGCAAATTCGACTGCTGTTTGAAGGACAGGGAAGCAGGGACTTGTCTAGATTAGGGAAATTCAGCTGTAGCTCCAGCGGAAGCTTTCGCAGATCCCGTTATCGGAGCTGTTTGTGCTGCTCCCTCCGTTTATCTCCACGCTCCACCTGCTCCCTCTGTTTGAGGGGAGCCACGGAAGGGAGCGGGGTCGTCTCCCCCGAAATGAGGAGTGGGCTCTAACTCTGCCCTGCGAGCCAAGGAGCTCTGTCATGGAGAGAGAAATAAAGAAAAATATTTTCTCAGCCCCGTCCGTCGAGGTGTGTTTTGCAAAAACAAGGGGGAAAACCCAAGGCGGGTTGAGCCAAAGCCTGGGGAGGATGGTGGCACCACAGGAGGGACGTGCCCAGGATTTTCCCGGCCCGGGGAGAAGGGGAAAGGCTCACTGAGATTCCCACACACTCGACCGAGGTCCTGCTCTGATGGACTCAAGGCCAAACCATCCCTGTGGGGTGCGGAGCTGCTGAAACCTCCCCTGAGCATTCCCGGGGCTGCTTCCAGCTGGGGTCAGTGTCCTGGGCTGAGCCCTGCTGAGGTGGAAGGGCCGGGCCAGCAGCGGGGCTTGGCTGGGAGCGCACGAAACACCCGGGGGTTAAATTTTTCCTGAGAGCTGAACATCGACTGCCTCGTGTCTAATTAAGCACCACCGGGACACGGAACTTTAAAGCACTCCAGCTCTGATTCGCCACGAGTGCGGGGTAATGATTTCTTTCCAAATGTCAAGCAGTTTTGTTTCTATTTCCTTTTCATAAATAATTGGTGCTGAGGCGGTGGCAGCGCCAGCACCCAGCCAGGCACGGCGACACTCCCAGTACATCCCAGGGAGCTTCTCCTGCTCCCAGAGCAGGGAAACTGGGGGAATTTCATTGCTTCACACCCAAGATTGAGATGCAGGAGATGGATTTTGGTGTTGGGTCTCAGACGTTTGTTCTTCTTACCGGTGCTGCAAGGGAGTGAGCTCTCAGCCCCTCAGCTTCTGGGTAGGAATGGCCATGAGAGCTTCAAGCTACAGGGGCTTTTAAGGGTAAACTTAACCAGTGAATAATTGCCATTTAAAGAGAAATTATTTTTACTTTTAACCCAGTGACCAGAGAGCTGTGACCCGCAGTGTGGCACTGTGCACCCAATCACACAATATCACCCAAACCCGAGGAGGAGAAGGGAAAAGAAGAAGAAAAAGCTGATGCCTAAAACCCTCCGTCTTGTTCCATACACCGTTGTACCCTAAAGCTGAGAGTGCTCACCCTGTGACATTCTGTCCAAACTCCACACCCCCAATCCCAGCTCCACCACTCCATTTTGGGAGCCTTCTCCAGGGCCTCAGCTCCAAGGCAGTTCCGCTGAGGGGCTGCACCAAGGGAGCCCAAATCCCTCCGTGCCCGGGGTTCTGGCAGGAGCCATCACAGTTTCCTTGAGATTTCGGCATTTATTGCATCAGTGTTTTGTTTTCCGTAGGATTAACCCGTTGTTCACAGTGTGCTCGTGGCAGGGCTGCAAGGGTGGAGAGAGAACTTTAGGAATTGGAACTTTAGGACTCAGATCTCCCTGGAGAAAGGTGACCTGCAGAGATGGAATTGGTCTCCTGTCTGTCTCTCAGAGGAGTTTCTCACATTTCCCAGAGCTATCCAGACAAGCAAGGCAGATGTTCAGACCCGGATTTTGTTTGCCTCTTGCTGCATTCCATATTTAGCCCCAGAAATATCTGAAGTGGTCATGCTGCCGATCTCAAGAGGGAAGGAAGAAAATAAATCAGACAAAATAGAAGCTGGGTTGTTTGCTGCAGGCATGTGTGTAGGGCAGTGCCATGGCTGGTCCCTGCTCCTGTGTCACACAGCCTTGGGGACAGGCACCTTCCACTGTCTGAGACACTGGAGACAGAGACCTTTCACTCCCAGATGCACTAGACAGATTTAAATAGAGAGAAAAAAAGAAAAAAATTATAAATATAAATTAAATATAAATATAAAATAAATAAATTAATATAAATATTTATTTAATATATAAATATAAATAAAATTTAAAACAAATATATAAAAATACAAATACAAGTAACATAAATTAATTATAAATAAATTAATATTAATAACATAAAATATCATTGTTAAACTAAACTAAACTAAACTAAACTAAACTAAAATAAATAGAAATAGAAATAGAAATATAATTCTGTCTGGGGGAGATCCCCAGGGCTCTAGGACTCTCTGGTGGGAAGGAAGAGAGGAGCAGGCTGTGAGCTCAGAGAGAAACAAGAGCATCTGCTTTCCCCACCCCTCGCTAGAGAGTTGCCCTTTACATTTTTGCTTTATTTTTGCAATGAACTGAACTCTCTGGATGAGGAGAGTGGTGAAATCTGAAAAATTGTACTCTCGGTTCTCTCCCTGCCTGAGCAAGGCGTGGACCTGGACACCATCAGGGCTCCTGCTCACATCCCACCTCCTGAAATAAAACAGGCAGTGACCAAGAGAGGGAATTGATGGGAATTTAATTTATGGGCACTGAATAATTCAAGGGACTTCCATGCCCTGCTCCTTTTGTGTTGTTGTCCCGTGGGAGAATCCACCCCCTGCCCCACACATGGGGAGCCTCTCCTGGGACACACAAACATTGCACATTTTCCTTTCATCCATCCTTCCCCGGCCACCTCTCCCTCTGGATAAACCTCTGCCTTCCCAGCCAGCCCTTCCTTTGCACGCTTTGTTTTCCCTGCCTTGCTCACACACCTCAGCCTCGCCGTGCCATCCTCCAGCCTCCCTCAAGAGCGCTCCGTTTCAACAGGAGATGGGACCTGGGAATTGGCCTTTAATATTTCATAAGCTTCCCTCTAAAATGTAAAGCATATTTGTGTTATTTGCATCAAGCACCGAGAAAAATCCAGCCTTCGAGTCTGCGGATCCCAACCTGCTGCCCACTTTTCCAGGGCAGAGCATAAAAACCACAATTTATTCAAAGGAACCCTTTCTCCTATTTACATTTATATTGAATAATTTAAAACAACTTTCTACACTTCCATAAATTCTTTTTTTTTGGTAGGATGGGAGAGCCTGCCCATGCCTGAGGAAACCTCACAGCAGGGAGATGTCTGCAGGCATCTCAGGGATCGCCAAGCTGGGCCAGAAATGACCTGTGTCCTTCCAAATCCTCCTGTCCCCACCTCTTTTGCTGTGTCTGAAGGTGGGGTAGAAAGAGATCAGCACAAGCTGATGGGGGAAACAAACCCAGCTGGAAGAATTTCACCTCTGGGAAGAGCTGAGGAGTGCTGGAGCTGAGCTCCCCCCAGCAGCACCCGGATCCAGCTCATCGGCGCTGCCAATCTGGGACCATCAGGGAGTTCATTTAAACCCTCTGAACACTTCCCAGCTTTCATTTCCTCTCTCCTTGGGCCTGTTTAGGCTCTTTGTCTCTTATCTCTTTCTAATCATTTATATTTTCATCACTTTCCCTTCCTCAGGGTTTATTTGGCGGCGTTTCCAGAAGTTTGGTGCTTTATTTTTCTGGATGCAGAGTCGGTGTTTTCATCCTCTGCTGGTGTCCAGGTGCTTTGTCCATCACCTGGGCAGGACAGCAGGGAACTGAGCCAAAAATGACTCGAGCTCTCCCACCCCAAAGAGTGGGTGAACATCCCCTGGGAGCCCGGACAGGAACAACCAGAGAGGAACATCTCAGAACACACCAGTGAATCCAGATTAATTCCCAACACAGACATCTTAAATAATGCCTCACTTCCTAATTTCAAAACTGTCTCCATCCAAGTTCTTTCCTAGCACAAACCTTACCACGTGCCTGGGACAGCTGATTTTTTCTCCCCCCCACCCTATTTTAACAGATTGCTTTTAATTTCTTTAACCTGTGCCAATCTTGGCCTCTCTGTGCAGCAGTAGCTGGGATCTTCTGTGGCTGGAAAAACCTCCTGACACTGAGTGGCGATTGTTAATTTGGCCAGGGGCAGCCAAAGGAGTGGAGGAGGGTGCTTGAAGCAGACAAAAAAGGGGTGGTAACTCAGCCATGCACAATCCACGCTCCCCTGTGGCAGAAATATTATATATGATGTGTTATAAATACTCCAAAATCCAGACAAAGGGTGGGGCAAACGCCATCCTCAAGGTGAATTAGGAGATATTCAAGCACAGCCTGAAGCACTCGTGAACTATTTGGGTGAATACTCCTTTAATCTGGTGCTGACTCCATTAGAAACACAAAAACCTCATTTCTGCTTGCAGAAATGCCAGAGCAAGATGTTGGCAAATCAAAGCTGATGGAGTAACAGAAGTGTTCATGTTTTAATTGAATGTGGAATAAATCCACCTGCATATAATACCTCCCCAGAACATTCCCCCTCAACGATAGCTTCCTTTCCCCTTTTTTTTTTTCCCAGTCATTACTTGAATTTCAAGGTTAGAGATTAATTATAATGGTAATATTGCCATTTATTTTACTGCCAGCTGTAGTGAGAGAATAAATCTAGCTTGAAAATAAATTGTGAGCACTGTGTCCACACTTAAAAGCTTGTGATACTGCCTCTGTGTTAATGAAACATTATTGACTGATTCTATTGAACTTGGCAAAAAAACCCCTCCCTTGCTGCTTCGACTGCACCGAGGCACAAATCTTGGAAAAACAAGATCTTGTTTAAACAAGACTTCAGCTCCTGCTATCTATCAAAGCGGAGCATGGAAAGAAAATGAACATCACTTCCTTCCTTTATCTTAATCCAGAATGTTTCCATTCTTCCTTTTTTTTTTTTTTTCTTTTTGCCTTCTTAATTCTCCAAAATCCAAGGAATGCTGCAGGCACCTCCCGGCTGTGTTTTCTTTTTAAGGGCACAGATACCCATTTAATTAACTCCATAATTGGGTGGTTACTGCTGGCCTTGGGTCTGCCCAGTAGGCAGCACAGGTGGATTAAGGCAGGGATTTCTGTCTTTCCCCACTGCTGGTCTCTTAGGGACAGATTTAAATGTCCTTTAGGAAGCTGAAAATTAGGGAAAAGCTTTTTAAAATTTTTATTTTGGAGATCTACCAGCAGTTCTCCTGTTGGAGGTGCAGAGGCTGGGAGGTGCCTGGTGCTCCCACAGGGGAGAGGGGTGGAGGGAGATGAGCAGAGAAATTTGGGAGAAAAATCCCCCAGGCCTAGAGAAAGGAAAAATAACCTCTTTATTCCCTCTCTTAGCACCTTTCCCTGCTGGCATAATTGCCTGCTCACAGTAGCCCAGATGGAATTACCTTCATCTGAAGCATTCTCAGAACTAGAAAGGTTTCCCATGAGCTGCTGGCATTTGGAGCTGGGTTCTAGAGGCAAGCTCAGCCTTTCTGGGTGAACAAATCCCACACAGAAGGGAAGCAGAGCACCAAACTCTTGGCTTTGGCCACTCCAACTGCTGAGATGCCATGCCCACAGAACAAATTGCCCATTCATTGGGAAAACTGTGCTGGGAAATGACAAATTCTCCTCTCCCAGCTCTCCTGCTCCGCCTCGACCGGTGCGTCAGCGCCTTGCTTGACGTTTGGGTGGTGTCAGGACTTAAAATCTAAGGAAACAGGTGGGAGCAGAATGAGAAACTGGGGTCACTCGGCAAACACTGCTCTTTGGAGGAACTCGGAGCAAACCCAGGATGAGATTCAGGGCTGAGACCCACTGGTGGCTTCCACTGGCGCTTCCCTCTCCCTGTGCTTGTGAGAACCTCTGGGATCCGTGAGGCACCGATGGCCACAGCGCTGGATGTGCTGGAAATTCTGCCTCAGGAACCAACATAAAATCTTCTTGGATGCTCTTCTCCAAGACCCAAGCTGTGAAATCCTTCAAGCACCAAGGAGGGGCCCCTTGGAGCGCTTGTGTTTGAGCATTTGAAGCGATTATTCATGTTCACCCAACTCCAAACTCCTACCAAACACCATGTGTTTTTCCTCAGTGTTAATAAAATCCTAAATGATTCTTCATTAAGAAGCCCATTAAGACGACTGCAGTTTCCTCGAAGCTCATTAGAGGATATTCTCACCACTAAATTATCACTCTGGAGTTTTATAGGAGGCTGAGGAAAGATGCCCTATTGTGATTAATTCGTGATGGATTTTCCTCTCCTCTGCTTGCAGTCGGCTCCCCAGGCTCAGCTTTGCTGGTTTCCCAACTTTGGGAGGATAAAACTGATCCTTCAGCTCGGCTCTGTGGGAGAAACAACCCAGAGCTCAGCCTGCCATCCCTATTTGTGGAACTTTCCTTCATCTCCTGGCCTGTCCTCTGCACAGAGCTCCTGCCAGTCTCTGCTAGGATTAGGATCGAGGGCAGCCCTTGTGAGAGGGCAAAAAAATCTGAGGGCAAAGTGGTAAAAACAACAGCAGAAACCAGAATGATGAAGCCCATGCTGGATCTGGAATGTTCTCCTCCCTGAGGGTCCTCCTGAACCCATTGGGAAGCTCCAAGAGCTGGGGATCACTCAAGTGTGGGAACAGAGGCCGCCGTGACAAAACAGAGGCGCTCAGATCTCCCACCGAGTATTAAAATCTCATTTTATGGCACATTATACACTTGGCCTTTGGAACAATCAGCGGCCATAAATGGTGTTTGCATCCTGGAGCCAAATCTGGGGAAAGAACACGAGATAATCCGTCTGGCGGGGAGGATGGAGCGGGAAGGGCCGGCGCTGCACGATTATTTATGTCCACTCGGAGACACAGGGAAATGAAATGCATGAAGAGGGCTGCCAGGCCCTCCTCAGAATGGGGCTTTAAATGATATTGATGTGGTGCTAATGGGTGCACGGTTTGTCTTCTCTGTATTACATCGCAGAGCTTGGAGCTGGCACTTGGAGAGGCAGCTTAGGCGTAGTTGGTCTCTTTAGGAGGATTTATTTCTGGGGATTTGGAGGCTCAAAGAGCTGCAGAACCCGTTTGACCCAACAAGAGGATCAGGGAGGTGTCAGGGGTACCCAGCCACCGTTGCTTTCACTCACACCTCATGCACCAGCCAAGGGTCAGGAATCCTTAAATCGGGATTTTTTTTTTTCCCTGAATAAGAAATGAAGAATGAATCTGAATAATATCCCTGTCTGAGGATGACCCTTGGCAAGGGGCTTTGAGGCTGGCAGGGTTTCACACGCTGCCCCAGAATGTCCCAGCCTGCCCCAGCGAGGCTTAAAATCCCCCTTTAAAGAAGGGTTTTGAGCCAGGCCTCCTTTAAGAAGCCACATTTTTCAGGTGACAGAGGAAACTTTGTCCACTCCTCCAGCCCGTGTGGCTGCCTTGGAAATCTCTCCTACCTACGGATAAAAACTCCTCATATGTGGCCTGTTCCTTTCAGCTTTAATCTCCTCCGGAATCAGCTATTAAACCAAGAGTGTGTGTGATTATCTTTGGAGGAAGAGGTGCAGGGTGCAGGGGTTGAGGGCAAGAGCTGTTTATTCATTCCCCCTGCAGCTCCAGCTTCAGCACGAAGGCTGATCCTGGCATGGAATTAAGGGAGGAAGGGCAGAGCTGCGATTTGTTGCCTTGATCTGACAGCCAATTTTCAGATCTGGATCAGAAAGTTGTAAAGGAAGTTTTTAAAAGTGCCTGTGTTTGGGTTTCGCTCCGTGGAGGAGAGCGTTATTTTTCACTCTGCTTTCAGAGAAGGGTTTTTAATGTGGCAGGGCAGTTTTGAAGGATTCAGTTCACTGTGGCACCAACTAAAGGCGGCCGAGAGCAGAGACAAGTGCTGTGCAAACACAGCCCTTCCCCAGAGGGCTCCGTGATGCTGATTAATTACTGAGAATAACTGAGGCAATCATCGAATCCCAGGCTGAAAACCTGGCCTTGGACAGGGGCAGCCACAGCTGCTTTGGGTAACCTGTGCCAGGCCTCGCCACCCTCCCAGGGAAGAATTTCTTCCCAACATTTGACGTAAATCTCTCCTCTATTGGTTTGAAACTGCTCCCCCTTGTCCTATCCCCATCTGCCCGTGGGAGACGTCGCTCTCCATCTCTTTTATGTTGACCAGCGAGTAATGAATCACTGCAGTGGATGTGTGGAGTGTCATTTTCTAATTCAGTTCCTCCTGCTGCAAAGCCACCCCTGAGATCAGCTGAGTGAGGCTGCTGAGGTGTCAGAGGAGCTGCTGAGCCCCTCTAGAGGGGACACGCTCCGCTCGTGCCTGGGGGGACTTCTCAGCCTCTGTTTCTTCAGGGAAAACTTCCTCCAGGTGGCAAAACACAGCCAGGACTATTCGATGGAGACCCAGCAATGCAGGCAGGAGCCGTCAGGGCTGAGTGTGGGGGATTGTCCCCCAAATCTCTCCCCCTGTGAGCAGAGATAATTATTTCCGAGGCTCCAAAGTGAACGTCCCTGACAGGAGCTTTGCCTCTGATCATGAGGCAGCTGCAGAACTGCTTTCCAATTCTTCCACAATTGGGTTTTGCTCCTCAGTTTCGGGTGGAATAAGAAACATTTGGGAATAGAGGGAGCAGGGAGGAGGCCGAGGGGTTGGGACTGGGGGAATGGAGAGGTGGAGGATGGGGTGAGATCTCCTCTTTCCAGCAGGGGCTCGGGGGTCACAGCACAGGGGCTGCCTCCTTTGGCCTGGTGTGTGGATGTGGAGCTCTGCAGGAAGGCCAAAACCTTTCCCATTTATGGTTAAAATAATACTTTTTTTGGGGGCACACCCAGCCTGCGAGCAGTAAAAGAGGAGTCACAGCCCCTGTGCAAGTGTGGAACGGAGTAAGAAATGAAACCCTCCAGGTGAAATTGTGTCCTCTGAGAAGTGAAAAGTAATTTTTCTACTGACTGCATCTGACCACAGCTCCACTCTCCCCCATCAGCTGCCAGGCCTTGCTTAACTCTGCTGCCAAGGTATCTCCTTGCAGCGCAATAAAAAGAAAATACTCTCTGATCCAGCTTTGCTGATAGCTGTGACTTTGTTTAAGCAACTTTATAATGAACCCCAGCTCTCCTCCCAATAGATGCCTTTGCTGTAATATCCTAGAGTAACAACGGACTAAAATAAATCAGCTTTTACAAACTCATAAACACAAAGAAGGGAATGTAAAGCAATTTCTGATCTAGTTGAGGTGCACTGAGATTTCACAGAGTGGCATGAAGCTTGAGTGGGTTCTGAAATTGCTCTCGAGCTTGAGAATTCATCTCTCCTTTCTCTCCTCTGCCAGCAGAGATGTTGCTCTTAACCCCTTGAAGGCTGGCCTTGAATTCACCTTTTTTTGGGTGTCTCTACCTGTCTACAATTCCTTTGTATATTTGCCTGGAGATATGGAGTATTCAAGGCGCTGAATGCTCAGAGCCCTTCACTGACCAAAAATTTAACAGTTCTTGGGAGAAAGGAGCACCTGGGACACTGTCACGGGTGTGAAACACCTCACCCACCATGGCGGGGGACACAGCTGGTGGCACCAGAGCTTTGGGAAAAACGGTTGGAAAATTAGAATTATTGAAAAAAACCTAAAATCGGAATTATTGCAAAAACTGGCGGCGCTGCCTGGAAAACACTGCAGGTTCCTGAGCCCTGCTGGGAAAAAGAGACCCATCCTCACCATCCTCCCTTCAACAAATGCCCATCCACTGTGTAATTAACCCCGTTAGCAGAGACACTGGTGCATGCGGACTCCGTGCAAGTGTTATTATCTGCACTGCTAATTAGCCATGGGAAAACAGGCACGGGGTTTATGAATATCCGTTTAAGAAGGGGGAGGAGGAAAAGAAAACCTGTTGGAATGGATTTTTTTTAACCCTGTTATTCCTTTGCTCTTTGAAGAGGGATGAAAGCAGGAAGAAATTAAAGCACACAGGTTGGGGAGGGATGGGTTTGGCAGGGACAGGATGGAGGGGCGGAGCGGTTTTGGGAGAGCAGGGTGAAAGTGAAGCTGTGGGGAAATGGGTTTTACCATTAATTCCTGCACACCTTCGGGTCAGGGTGACCCTCTCTGCCTGCTTGGCCTTGTTGTGAGATCTGTTCTGTGAGACTGTAGCCTCACCTGGCTGGGCTGGGGGCTGGAATCAGCCCTGAGCGAGCACTGGGGCTACCAGCAGCAGCATCAGGAATGTGCATCCAGCGCTGCCTCAGCAAGCAGAGCTGTCGCTCTCCCAGGAAGCTCGCTGTGGAGTTTGCTGCTGCATTTGGTATTCGGAGAAGAGCCCAATTCGCTGATTGTGCTGATGGGATATGAAAGGCAGGATGGAGTTTTATTGCAGAGCAGTTGACCTTGCTCCGCAGATATTACTGATACACAGCTGCTATTCAGCGTGGCAAAACACTGCAGTCATTATGGGAATCTGGCTGCTAAGAGAAGCAATTAGACTTCAGAGCTTTAGGATTTGCTTAAAAAGAAATCAAAATTCAGGCATGTTCAGGTGGGAGGATGGGGCAGCTCCCTGTCTGTGCCAGAGGCTGCTCTGGAGGAGCGCAGGGTGTCTTGTGCTGTCATCGAGGCTCCCAGCAATGACCCCTTCCCCATTTGACAATCAGTTGAAGGCAGGTGAAGATGTGGTTCTGCAGCTGCTCAGTGGCATTAGTGAGGCTTTTCTCAAGGGCTGTGAGATATCACAGCATCACTGAGGTTGGAAGAAACCTCCAGCATCGAGTCCAAGCTGTGACTGATCCCCCACTGAGCGCCGCATTTTGGAATTTCTTCTTTCCACGAAGAAATTCCTCCTGACATCCACCCTGACCTTGCCCTGGTGCAGCTTGAGGCCGTTTCCTCTCGCTGAGGAACCAGGATGGATCAAATCCAGGCCAGCCCGGGCGAGGGAGGGAGGCAGGGAAGGTTTCCGTGCTTGCCGGCGAGCCGCAATTACGCTCCGAGGCCGTGTCAGCGATTACACTTGTTCCACTTGTACAGCACGGGGCCGGTGCCTCGTTGAACAACGCACAGCTCATTGTTCTCGCCGCAGCCCTCAACGCCACCCAGCCCATATTGCTTTTCCACGGGCAGGCAGATAAGGCACGTGCCCAACGCGCCGTGAGAGCCGCGACAGCATCGCCGCGCACGGGGGGTTCAGAACCAGCGCAGTGCCTGTGCCTGCCCCCCATAAATACCCCTGTTCCTGCCCCAAAAATACCCCTGTTCCTGCCCTAAAAACCCCTCTTCCTACCCCCAAAATACCCCAGTTCCT
>VWZN01013647.1:79131-124759 GCA_013396955.1 Regulus satrapa | reverse complement strand
CAAACCGGTGCCATTGGGGAAGGGGGATTGTTCTTGAGGGATGCATGAAGGTGTATGAATATGTAACAAGTCACTGCATTTAATGAAAAGCACCTTACCTTGGGGAGGGTGTGCTCTTTTTGGTGGCATGCCAGGAGACACCCAGCTAGCTGTTGTTGCCTCACTATACCCCTCAATCATTTTATTCTTAATAAACTTTAAAAACTACAACAGGGAAGTGAACCTCGTTTTTCACAGCCCTCCCCAAAGTGAGAAAACACCGATTTGTTGCTGCAGCGATGGGGATGAAGGCTCCTGCTCCCTGCTCCTCCTCCATCCCAGGCCCCAGGTGTCACCCCTGGGGTCCCCCGTGCTGCAGGGTCCCCCCAGCCAGGGCGTGAGCTCTGCACCATCACTCATCCCTCGGAGGACTTTCCAGCCCTGCTTTCTGATGGAAGGATAAAGAGCCAGGACAGGCCCCGGGATGTTGAAGGCAAGCTCTCCTTCCCTGCAGCTCGGGTGGAGAAGCTTCACCCACCCCACGGGGATGGAGGGAGCGGAGGGAGGGCACAACGCAGCCCCCAGCCCCTACTGCCCACAGCCAGGCACAGCCCTGAGAGATTTCTCAGGATATTTTATGGGATATTTCTCTCTCCCAACCCTTCTGGCACAACTCCTGCTGTTGCCAGGGGCTCACTACTACCAAGGTATCTGCTAAACACCCCAAAAACCCCTCTTGTCTCCCGGTGTTACCCCTGGGGGAAGAGCTCTGGGACAGAGAGAGAAGCTTCCAGTCCACTCCTTTCACCGTGGCCTTGCTCAGCAACCCAGGTTTCCCCAGCGTTCTGCAGTGGGGGAGCAGGGAAGGGTTCAGCCAAGCTAAAGTTCAGTTCAGTTTAGTTAAATTCAGTTCAGTTCAGTTTAGTTAAGCTGGGGTCAGGGGAGCAGCGAGCTCTGCACCTCGTGAAATTGAGGTAGGAGCTGTGCTGGAGCTGGGCTCTGCAGAAGGAACCGTCTTGGGAGCAGAGAGAGAAGGGCTTTGTGTTGAGGAGCAGCAAGGAAACACAGATAAAGAGCAAGGCTGGCTCCATCCGTGGCCTCCAAAAATCTCTGTGAAATCCAGACAGCTGGGAGACCTCGGCCACAAAGCCCTGGGGCCGTCCCTGAGCGCTGCTCCCAGTGCCAGGATGGTTTCTCCAGGAGCTCCCAGGCAGCTGAGCCCGAGATGAGCCAGCCCCAGGGCTCCCCAGTGGTGCCCATCGGGCCCCCTGGCACCGCTCCTGCCTGCCCTGGCACCTGGGGCAGCAGCACGGGCTGCTGGTGCTGCCACCACGCCGCTCATTTTGGCTCTGGGTGTGCGAAAAGGGGAGCCAGCAGCTGGCCAGGGGGCTTGGGCCAGATGGTGGCCAGGATTAGGGGCTTCTCAGGATGCATCAGAAACCCCGATGATCTAATATTGCTCCAGATGTGGAATGCCTTAAGCCACAGGGAGGAGGGTTTTTTTGGGTTTTTTTTGTTTTTTTTTTGATGGGGGGGAAGGGACAGCCCCTGCCAAATCCCTTCCTGGAAAGGAATTCTCTTGCCTGGCAGGGGGTGGTCTGGGAGTGGATTAAAGAAATGACAGGACACTGGTGGCTCACCTCTCTTCCCTGGCAAGCCACACACAGAACCTCCCTGCACAGCCGCCCTCCACGCAGTCACCCCGGCTAAAGGATTTTTTAAAAATGCCTTTATTACAGGGGATTGTTATCGTAAGTAGGTTAAACCATCACTGACAATACCAGCTACCCTGAGGAGAAGAAAAAAAAATAAAAATAGTGACTTGGAGGCTGGTGATTTCAAGCCACTGCCCACCTCCCCTCCCAACCCCGCTCTGACTAATTCAGGCCTCAGGCAGATGCCTTTTGGCTATGATCTGCAATGCACAAAAAAAGCCTTATAAATAACCACCATTGTCCCGAGATTGCCATCTCTGCCTCTCCTTTGTCGCCCTCTCCCCGAGGCAGAGTCGGGAGCTCCCATTTGTGCTGAGGAGAAGCAGGGCAGGGATGCTCTGAGCTCTCTGCTCTGCTCTGAGCTCCTCTCCTGCGCTCCTGGGTTTTTCTGCAGCACAGAAAAACCTGTGCCCTGCTCCCCAAGACAAAGGGGGGGCTCACATTTGGGTAGTTTCACTTCCCTCCTGCGTGAATTTGGCATTAATTTTTAATTTTTCCGTGTTGATTTCACACCTGGGTTGGGTTCATCTCTGTGTTTCTGGGTGCTCCCAAATGAAGGAGGGTTTTACCATTCAGGAAAACAGTGCCTGAGCAGGGTTTGTAAATAAGGACTTATTTAAAAGCTCCACTTTGGGCTCCCAGCTGGACTCCCAGAGGTTTTCCCTGTGCCTGACGTGTCCCTGCAAACCCCAAGACCTTCCTGTCCCCTTCCAGGACAAAGCACAGTGAAACACCAACCCCAAGGGATGGATGCTGAGGAAAACTGGATGTGAAATTCTCTACCTGAGCAGGGAGACTCAGATTATTTGTAAGAGATTAGGCTGGGGCAACATCCCTGATACAGAGAATTTCCTCTCGTAGATAATCCACCCAACCAAGTAATTATTCCAAATTAACTTCGGCCCTTCTGGCCTGAGGGGTTTAACACAGATGGAAACCCTGGACACGAGGATTTGGGAGGGAGGCAGAGGCAGAGCAGCTCCTCCAGCCTGATGGGGAAACACCAGTGCCAGGGGGTATTTCCCAAGGGTAGATAAGGGAAGCAGAGCGTTTCCTGGAGCTGGTTTATGGTAGTTTTCACACTTACCAGCTGTTTGCACATGAAATTGTTTCACACGATTAGGCAGGTAACAGTACCTCTAAGCCCTGTGTCAAATATTATTACGCAATAAAATAAAACCCTGAGGGAAATCGTCTTGACACACACCCTGATTTACACCCTGCACCGTGAAGATAATTACATTTCAGCGTGAGATATAAAAGGCAGCAGAGGAAGCTGGTTGGGAAGGTGCAGCTCTCTGCAGTACTTGCTCAGTCAGAAGTGTCTTGTTAATCATTGTTTTACAGGAATCAAAAAACCTGCTGGAGCAAAGAGGGGCTGACAGGCCTGATCCCCAGGGTGGCTGGAATTAGGGCTGCTGGGGGAAGACAGCTCCTGCTGAACAGGTAACAGGGAGGGGCAGCAGCCCGACCTTTTCCTGCTTCTTCATTTCCTAAACAAGTGTAGATCTCTTATTGTTACAACCTTCTCATCCTTGTTCCCAACAAGAGCAAAAACACAGCTGAGGGTCAAGCTGCAAATGGATTTGGAGATGTGTGAAGAGAGAGGGGCCTGGAAGGACGGGTGTGGGATGGAGTTTGATATCTGTGAAAAGGGAATGTATCCCCATTCCCTCATTCCCCATTCCTCATTCCCTATTCCCCATCCCCAGGATAAGGACACTGGGCTCTCTGGAAGATTGGATTGCCTCTGTGCATGGGAAGAAGTATTGGATTCAGTGGTCACAAATCCATCTTCACCTTGCCTGAATGCAGGCAGATTTTCCTTCTTTCCCAGTTCAGGAAATTTCCTGGGGCAATCATCCCAGGAAGGAGTGAGATTGAACCTGTCTCATTGCCAAAGTGATCATGCTGGGAGTTCAAGAATTACAATTTATTTTTTTCCTTCTCTTTCTTGGAGGTTGGTGAGGCCAATCCTTTCAGGGAAAGGTGAAAAAGGGACCTGAAAGTCTCTCTCCTGGTAAGAGAAATTGTGGCCTGAAAGTGCAGCTCTGAAGGTCTGTGGAATTTCCAGGCAAGGCCTGGGATGAGGACAGTGGATAAATTGAGGGAGGCGGGCTGAAAACTGGGATTTACTGGATTTTGCAGTGTTGAATTGAGTTCTGACCCACCCTCACATCTTTGCCTTTCTGCTTGTCTGAGCATAGGTGAAATCAACACTCAGGGATTAGAAAAAGAAGAGACGAGAAAGGAATTAATTACTCCTAACAAACTTTTAAGATCATGGGTTCTGGCTTCTGAAAAGTCTCCAAATCCCCCCGAAAAGCCAGGTCCGTGCAGTGCACTTTGCATGCGAGCAGAGTCTCATTCTCAGCCTGATAAAAACAGAAGGAAAGATAAAAAAGCCGGCAGGCAAATAGGATTAATTGTGTGTCAGAGGTGCCTAATTAGAAAGAATGATGGACTGGAAGACAGCACACAGGAGGCACGAGCCAGCCCAGGCTGCTCTCAGTGGCCTCTCCTGTTTGCAGGAGCAGCAGCTCCGGGCAGTGCAAATGCTCCAGCACCATCCCCTTGTCCCATCTGTCCCCTCCATCAGGGAAACCCTTCCCTGGAACCTCTCACGTGCCAGCCTGACCCTGGGATGGTTCCATCCACCCTCGGGTTTATTTACTGCATTTGCCTTTCCCCTGGCATTTGTCTTCCCCTCAGATGCGTCTCCGACAAAATCAATGTGTTGGAGAACCCGTGTTCCTTCTCCTCTCTCCGTTTCAGGGCCCGTCCTTCTGAGCCTTCTCTCCTGCGAGGATTTTGAGCGTCTGGAATGTTTGAGGCAAGTGTTTCTCCTCACTTTCAGCCTCAGAGAGCCGCGGGGTCCCTGGACACAGAGTTGGCTTCGCTAGGATTTCTCCCTGCCCGGAGATGGAGGCCGGGTTGCCATCCTAAATGGAAATAAATGGCCAGCAGGGTTGTGCTGGAATTTTCAACAAAGAAGAGCAGCTGGAGGGGATCTGGTTATTACACGTGATGGGAGGGTGCCAGTCTCCTCTCCTGCTTGGAGGCTCAGAGAGCGTGAGTGGGACTAATTTCATTTCACCTAAAGCGTTCAGCGAATCCTTTTCACCATGTAAAATCCATTGCAGTTTTCTCATTAATCCTCCAAAGTACAGACACTTACTCCAGGCCTAATCCCACTCTGCTATTGTGTTTCTCTACTGCAGCCTTCCCTCATCAGCTTAACAAATTCCCTGATTTCAATAGAAGATCCAAAGCTGAACATGCTGGGCATTAAACTGAAACCTTCTCCCAAGGGCTGCTGCACCTTCCTCATTCCCCAGCCCGAGCAAGGATGAATCCTGAAAGAAGGCAGGAGAGCTGGAGGTCACGAGCTGTGACATTTAAAAATTGCCTCTCCCAGCCCGTGTCAGGTGAGACAAAAAAATGTAAAGCGTCCCAGGCGAATGAGAATTGATCGCAGCCGGGTTTGGGGGTGAGATTCTCCTCTTCCCTTTGTATCTCTTCTGGGAACGATCCCAATTCATGCAGGGAAATAGATGGAGAGTCCATGCTGGTGATAAGGAGCTGGGTCTAATTAACAACTTTGTCAAAGGGCTTTGTTTCGGAGGCTGGGCTGCACCCGCATCCATAAAGGCTGAGCAGCCCAGTCTGTGCACGGGCAGGGAGCGGGTGCTGAGCCCCAGCCCTGCTGCTGCACCAGCCAGAACTGCTCTTCCTCCAAAGGCTGCACATTTCAACCCCAAAGGCTCGGGTTTCCTCTCACTTTTCGTGCCTGCTTTCTCTCCTTGGTGTTCCTTTTGCTCTTGGTCCCTCTCTCCACACAGACCCCCGTCCCTCCTGTCCCTTTGCTGTTGGTCCAGGATCCAGCGATTTCTTTCCCTCCCTGCATTGCTTTGCCACCTCTAAAACGGGGAATGCTGACCCTTCCATCTGCCTGGGGCTCCTGAAAGATGGTTACAATAACACTTTCATCTCCAGCTGCTCGGCTTGGCTCACCCGTGTCGCTTGAAGAGCTTTTTCCTTAATTGACACCATGAAATCCTGCTGTTTTCTCCCACTCCGGGCTGGGGGTCCCCTTGCCAGTGCGAGCTGGAGCAGGGAAGTGTTGCTTTATCTCCTGGGTGATTCCCTGGCTGGGGTGGGGTTACAATGGATTTCTAGCCAGGACCAGCTCAAATTCTCCCTGCTCTGGGTGTCTGTCAAGTTGGAGGCTGCTAAAGGCCTTCTCATGGCTGTTTCTTTACAAACTGCAGAGAAATATCTGCTATTCCCACGAGCCTGACCTTTCCCAGCCCATTCCCCATCCCTTGGGACCTCAGGTGACCTCCTCAGCTCAGTTTTTCTCCTCCTCCTGGCCCTGACTTTGCTCTGAGGATGCACCTGACACCACCCAAAGAAGTTCCCGAGTCACATCTGCCCTTAGAGCCCCTCGACACTAATCCAGGCTGATCCCATTTGCTCCCTTCCCATTTATAAGGTCTGATTCCCATGTAAATGTTTCATTTGCTTCCGAAATGACTTTGATCTCTTCTGAATTTTTTATCTCTTTTTATTGCATCCCGGGATCGTAATCCTGCTTTATGTCCTGCTATCTTTTGGAGAGGCCAAATGCCTGCGCTGCGTTTGTTTTTCAGCCTGGCATTTTCACTGTGCAATTGGCTACATGAGCACACTTCTGAGGGAGAGATTCACAGTGGAAATTAAGCATAAAAGACTAAATGCTCCTGTTGAGCTGTGAGCTGTTGTGTTGTTGCTTTGTTAAATTTTTAAGAGTATTTGGATGGAAATGGTCCCTCTTTTTGGTTTAGTTTTTACAAATCTCCTCTGAGAAACCATAGCAGCCTTCTGGAATACGCAGGGAAGACTTGTCTGTTTTAATAAAAGTGAGAAAGGGAATCAAAATAAACCCAGAAACAGTGATAGATCCTCTAAAATTAGCAGCCTCACAGGCATCCTAGGAGAACTAACTTGGGAATGATGGTGTGACATGCACAGAAATGGGGGAGAGGCTTTTTGATCTCCTCAGCCAAGCTCCAAGCACGATGCTGGGGGGAAAAGCAATGTTTGGCTCGAGTCAAAGGTGTGATCTCCTGGGAGTACAACCTGCAGCACCTCCCTGAAGGAGCTCCTGCACTCGGGGGGAAAATGGGCGCTGCTGGCACAGAGCTTTGGCCAAGAGGAGAAATACAAGGAGCAAGAGGGGTGGGAGGGGGAGTGTGGGTGAGAAGCAGCCTTGGAGGAGATGAGCAGGGTGCAGAAGGGAGGTTTTGTTGTGGGAGAGCAAGGTTCTCCAGCACATTCTGCTTCATAGAGTGAGCTCACCCGGCTTCTGAGCAAAGAGAAAACAACAAGACCCGTCCATAAAGTCTGAATTTCCCAGCGTTAATTCGTTGGTGCCCCACATTTCCACGCGGGATCTCCTCTCCCGTGGTTTATTCTCATCCATCAGCGAGCCCTTCCTGCTGCCCTGCATCCAGGAGGATGGAGGACCCTGCAACGCTGAAATTCGGAGCTGAATTTCCACCTCCAGCCTGTGCCCAGCTGGCCCCGGGCACTCCTGGAGCACAGAGCTCGGCCAGGCCTGGGGAATGCTGAAAGCAAAGCCTGGGGTGCTCCAACCCTGGCACATCTCCCAAAACCAGCAAGAGACGGCAGCCTGGGACACACGAGGACTGGATGGTGATGCAAAAAAAAGGGAAAATCACTTTTCCTCAGCCCCAGCTGGATAAAAATCCACTGGGGATGGGGCTTGGGCCAAGCCCCTTTTTTCCTTTCGTCCCCTCCTTATCACTGCAGTGAGTGAGGTGTTCTCACTGAGTCCCAGAGTTATGGCTATTATTAAGTTGGAATATTTTTATAGACTTCTCCACTTAGAAAATACAGGCATGTTTACACACATAGCCCTTTTGCTTTAATTTAGTCTCTCCTTCCCTGCACCCCATCAAGTAACTTCTAATAAATGACCGAATAAACGCATTCAGATTGTTCTGTAATGGAGAAAAATTCAGTGTCTAATGAAGAGATTGTTCCTACCCCAGGACTGTAAAGATGAATGATGGTGACGACTGTGGTTTGAAAACTCCTTTTAGTTTAAAATATTGCTCCTTTGTAANAAAATATTTACCTTTTAAAAAAAAAAAAAAAAAAAAAAAAAAAAAAAAGAAAGCACAAAGGGAGAAAAAAAAAAACATCCCAGCCCAACAAAACAATTCTGTATAGTTTTTACCAGTCAGGATCTGCTTGCACACAAAACAGAAACTGTCGCAGCCAAAATTGCTTCATATATCATAGCCCAGCACCAGGCAGATAATGGCAAAGCCAGTTCTGATCAGGGAGTGATTATTGCTCCATGCTCCGAGCACTGATGTGCAGACAAGTGACTGCAGCTTGATTTCCTTCACCTGGATTGATCTTTCCAGGCTGAAATTAAGAATGTGATCACCCCAATGAAGGAAAATTCCTGAAAGGAGCCAGTCCTTCCTCTCTCGCTCTTGAATTTTCTGTTTGCAACAGGGTTGTCTCTTTTCTGCAGCTCTGGGTGCTTAAAGGGAGGGGAAAAAAAGGCTTTTTGTCTTCCTGACCTGTTTCTGACAGACATCAAATTATCTCCAGATCGTCTTGGACCTGATAGGAATCCGTGGTCAGAGCAGTTATCAGAAATAGGCAGCAGAACAGAGGGAATTGTGATGAGATCATTTCGTTTGGTGTCATTTTGCTCTCCCCCAGCTCCTCCAGCGTGATCCTGGAGCACCCACACTTCCCCAGGCTGTGCTTGCTGATCCCACAGAATTCCCCTTTCCCCAACATTTTTTGTGGTTTGGAGTTTCAAACTGGGGACATTTCCCACTGCTCCAGCAGCAGCCAGCCAGGATCTGCAGGGAAAGTCACAGCACAGAGAGTGATAAGAGCCACAATGAAATTCTGTCCGCTCCGAGAGCGGTGTCCACCTCTCCTTGTTTATCTCAGACTCTCAGGAAGGACAAAAAGTTGGGAGAAGCCCAGGTTTGCCCACATCCTGCAATTCCCACATGCCTGTTATTAACATTTCTCTGCGGCAGAACAAGCTGGGAAAGGCATCCAGTGGCCAGAGGATCAGGGGAGAAAGCAAATAACAAACGACAGAAGGAGAAAAGCCATGCACTGATGAATCCCCCCGCTGCTAAGACAACAACGAGTCAAACTTGCACCTTTCATGGCTAAAGCAGCACATTAAAATTAATTGAATGAGCCTCGACTTCCATGAGAAGGATGTTGTGTGTCTGCTCATCTGAATCCTCGCTTCCCTCGGAGATGCTTTTTGATTTTTTTTTAAATTTTTTTTTTTTGGTGTCGTGAATCCAAATTCGGGCTGTAAATTCTCCTTGTTGTAAAAGCACAGCGAGACACAGGGCCGGGATGTGCCAGGGTTTGTTATTGAGTTTGCAATATGCAATTGTGGCGATGATTATAATATCAGCAACTGGATTTCATCTGTCCCCACACATTGGAACAGGCGAGCTGAAATGAGCAGTGACAGCAAAATGGTCTTGTTTGCACATAAATCCTTTAATAACCAGCAATTTCACGAAGAGAATGGTAGCAGAAAGAAGAAGTTGAAGGACAAAGAACTCACGTATTAAAATCCTGCATTGAAGTTAAGGCTTAAAATTGGATCATTAAGGCTTTCAACGTGCCTTGAAGAGTGGCAAAAGCAAGCAGAAAGGGTTAATTCTCCCCGAAATCTCTCATCCAGCGGCCACTATTTCTATGCCTTCTAAGGCAGCCAGGAAATTACATTAATTTCTCTAATGTGTGCAGTGCCATAAGTTCTTTTTTTAATTACAATGATCAAAATATTGCTTAAAATTAAAGGCAGCTGCATTTGTTTCTGACGGATATCATAATTGCAATTGTAAATTGGGAAATGTAATGTTTCCTGGTGCTGCTGTGAGCAATGGCTCTGAAATCATTATAGATAGGTAGATATAAATAAACCAGGAGATCTGTGAAAATAGAGCAAAAGCAAGCTAAAAGGGTAATTAGCTGAGCGAATGGGAACAGAGAAATCCGCTGCTCAAACAAAAAAACCAAAAAAAATCTCAATATTCAGAGGAGCTCTGTGACTGTATTCGTATCGTGTTGGGGAAAAAAAATAATAAGAATAAAAAAAGAATAAATTTGAACTGCGAAGGGGTTTTTTGCTGCCTTTATAAATTCCTCCCCGTGAGGGAGGATGGCCCAGAGCCTGATTCCTGTGGGATTTTCCTATCCCTGGGCTCGACTGGGAGCATCGCTCCCACCTTGTGCAGATCCCCGAGGATCAGCAGGTGCAGGAGTGGACGGTCCTGGGGCTGCTGGGGGTGAAAAGCTGAGTCTCACCTCTAAACCAGCCCAGGGGAGGATCAGCTCCGTCTTTCCAGGGAATGTGGAGCCATTTTTGGGCTCTTTGCCCTGGGTTATCCCAACCCAGGATGCTGCTGCCCTCCAGGAAAGGGAAGGAGCCGTGGGAGAGCCTGAAAATACCCAGAAAAAGCCAGCAAGGTGCAGCTGAGCCCTTTGAGTGTTCCTGAGAGCCCTTCCAGAACAGGAGCCATTTCTGGTGTAAATCCAGAGGAATGCGCTGTCCATCCTTTTAGGGTTTTTAGGGAAAAGAAAAATGAAGTTTTCTGGATCTTTCCTGGATTTCCCAGGCAGCTGGGAAATGGCCAGCTCAGCAGCACCATTTATCAGCAGGCCCTGAGATATAACAAGCAATCACACTCCAGCTGGTTTCCCATCAATAAGCAGAGATGGAATATTAGTAACTATTCCGTGGGATTCAGAAGGCAAACATTGAGAAAAAAAAAATAAAACCACCAAAAAAACCCCAAAAAGAGCAGTTGCAAACTGGAGAGCTCAGCCTGGGCTCCCAGCTCTGCTAAACTCCCTTCTCCAACAGCTCCAGGTGGTGCTGCCATGCTGGGAATGGGGGGCTGGACAGAGGAGTCAGGGAGGAGAGAAACAGATGGGAAAGGGGAGCAGTCAACAGCTGTACAAACCCCTGGAACATCCCCAGATGCAGCAGCTGAGCACGGGGCTGGAATTGTTCCTAGCACAGGCAGGACACAGACATCCAACACTGGCTCGAGGATACTTCCTAGAGATAAAATTAGAGGCACAGGAAACAGAAGGAAAAAAAAATATTATTAATAATAATAATAATAATAAAAGGTGTGGAGCTTTGGCGCTGTGGGACAGCCCGAACTTGGCTTTCAGCGTGGTGCCCACAAAATCTGCAAGCACAAATAGAGCTGAAATCATTGAATATCTGCTGAAGAAATGCATGCCCTTGCATGTGTGAGAAGGCACTCTGAGCGTAATTGGAGCTAAACCAAGCACCAGAATTTGACTATCCAGGCAAAATGCTGAGAACAGCCAGTCCATCCCATAAAATTGCCAAGAAACCCTTTCCCTCTGCTCTGGGCGAGAGCAGAAGCCTGGAGACTTCCCAGGCTTCATTAAAGACATGGGGATCATTATTTTACCTTCTCCAGCTCGTGGAGTCACCTCCTGAAAGGATCTTTTGGCAGCCAGAGAGGAACCTAACGAGGACAGTGACCGATGGGAGGGCCTGTGCGGGCTCTATAAACACTATTGATTTTCACATTCACACAGGAACGAATCAGATGCCAATTTGTGTGTGAGCTGAGGGCCCCGGCTCCTGGGCTGTGAGAACAGAACTGCACAACACGGGGAGCCCCCGAGGCACGGAAAGGTTGGGGAGGGAGGGAGGGAACGCAGGTGTGGGATTGGAAAGGCTCTCTGCAGTTTAGCCCCCTGCCATTGCCTGCAGGTGCCATTTCCCAGCTAATCAGGCTGGTGTTAAGCCACGAGGAAATGGGTTTCAGCTCCATGATCGTACCTGCTCACTGCCTGATCTCAGAATTCCTTCCTAAAGGCGACCATCAGAGAGAGAAAATGGTGGGTACTGAGCGAATGGAGCGAGAACGGGCCCCTCTCTGCTCCACGGGACTCTGCACTCGCACAAATCCATATTTATATCCTCCTGCTTGACAGGTGACAAAACAGACACGCAGGCATCATCTCCGTGCCAGTCACGAAGAGCTCACCCTTCCAGAGCTTCAAATCTCCTGCTGCAGACAGCCCTGCACCTCTGGGAGCCGCGGGGACGGGGAGGTCACAGGCGGTGACGGGATGCTGCGACCCCAGAGCCGTGACAAATGTCACAGAGCTCTGCCCCCCGCTCCAAGCCATCACCACCACGGTGGAGAAGAGCCCAGACCCTGGAGATGGGGGTTGGCTTCGTCTTCTGCAGGGCAGCGAGGGCTCTGAACCCTGCGTCTAACATCGCTCAGCGTGACTGCTTAATTACAGCAATTAGGGAGCGTGCTAGGAAGCCGAGCAGCCTGAGAAGGAGGGACTGCACTTGGGAAATGTTTTCCCCGTGGGTCAGCTCCGTTCAATCCTGCCCGTCCTTTCCAGGGACCTGGGAGCGGAGGGCATGTGCAGCTTCTCCCCTTTCCCCCTTCCCTCCCGTTCCCAGCTGGGGTTTTACTCTCCACAAGCGGTGAAGGATTGCTCCTGGCTGCTCTCTCGGACAAGGACGGGTGCTGGTTAATCAGAGAGGTGTCCCCGGGCAGGGAGGAGGTGACTCCATCACTCCAGGAGAGTGGAAGCGCTCATCACCTCCAGCTCTGGGGGAATGCAGCCAGGGAATGAACCCTCCAGCCTGGCAGGGGCTCACAGCGCTGCCCTCACCCCAAAGGATGGCCACGATGGCCCTGCCAGCCCGTGGCACTCGGAGGGACTGTCTGCACACCCTCAAAGCCTCTCCAGAGAGCATCTCCCTCCTATTTCGGGCCCCCTGAGCGCGTTGCCTCAGCTCAGGCAGAAAATCCTCCACGTCCTGCGCCGGGAGCAACTTCCAGAGGCTCAGGGCAGCTCTGCACCAGACGTGGAGCCCCATGTCCGGGTGAACAAACCTTCAGCGTCCTGCTGCGCCTTGGCCCACCCTGCCCCGAGAGCAGACCCTGACCTTCCCCACCCTGCCGGGGCTCGGGGCCAGCGCCGTGCCCGCCGTGCCAGCCCCACGGTGGCACTCGAGGCTTTGGGCACGCTTCAGCAGGCGCCCAAGGGAGGCACGGGTGGGAAGCTGCCCCCAGCCAGGACAGAAATAATCCTGACCCCGCCGAGGAAGAGCCCTGGCTCTGGCTTAATGAAGCGTAAATTCCAGCTTAATGAGTTTTTATGCTGAGGAGAATAATTAATGTAATTAGTAGTGATATGAAAATGATGGCACTCGAGCCTGGATTAGGGCGGGGAGGGGAGGCTGGGAGGAAGCCTGGAGAAAGTTCATTCCCTCTACAGTGCTGTTCCTCCAGAGGAGCAGGGCTGGATGCATTCTTGGCAGCCTTTAAAACCTCACCTCCCATCTGCCATAAAGGGGAAGAAAATAGAGCATGACAGGAAAGGGGGGGAAAAAAAAGAAAAAAAAAAAAAAAAAAAAAAAAAAAGAAAAAAAAAAAAAAAAAAAACCAACNAAAAGGAAAAAAAAAAGAGATCTCAGCCTGCCCTGTTTGCAGCAGGGATGTGAAATCTTCATTGCAGCCTTTTCCTCTGCTGGCCTTGAGTTTGCAGCTCCCCCACCCCACTCTGAACGTCCCCCACCCTCCATGGGGCCTATTTTTTAGTTCTAGGAGAAAATATCTTTATGAAGGTAATTAGATGGTAAAGCAACAGCTTTTCACCTTATGCTACATAAGTATCAATTTACTTATCCTGTGTAAGTGTTTTGATAGGTTTGATATATTTAGTGCAGTCCAAGAGCTGTATTTTAGTTTTATACTTATGAATAGATGCATAAATTTTTACACAACCATAAAGTGACCCAGCAGGAAATTTTCTGTTCTGACTGTGGCACTGATCAGGCATTCAACCCTGGAGAAAGAAACCACAAAACTCAGTGCTGACCCTGATTGCCAGGAGGAAATAAAAAAAAGGAGCTGGAATGGATGAGTTTCCCAGCAGCTCTGTTGGAGTGGGCAGATTTCACCTGTGCGAGGTGTTTCTGATGCCACGCTGGGCGTTTTGTGACTTTTCAGCTCACTGGATCACGTTTCCGTGGGCATTGGCAGCGATCTGTGGGCAAATGCTTTAAAAACATTGAATAATATATTTTAATAATAAATCCAGATTGTTTTCCCCTTTCTGGGAAGTAAACACCGTCCTGGGGGGAGATGCCAGGATCCAGAAATTCGGGATAAACCTGTTTTTGTGCAGACTGAGGGAAGCATTGCCAGCACTCTGCTCCCACCACCCCGTGTGATTCCCCGGCCCCCGGGAGAATTGTGTCTCTCCTTGGTATTTCTGAGAATCAGGAGAAAACACTGGAATTCTTGGCAGAATTATGTCAGCTTCTCTCCCACAACCCAATAAACCCTTCCCAATCCGCCCTCCCTCCACGCCTCATCCCTCTGCCCCAAATCTGGGGTTCAGTTCTTCCAAAGGGCCTTTATCCAGAGGCACAGGCTCCATCTTTGTGCATCTTAAGAAACATCCCAGGGCTTTTTCATCCTCAGAGTTAGTCCTAAAAATATATATATATATATATATATATATAATGTCATCAATAAATGGTTTATTGACCGTTTGGAACCTCCTGAGGGAGTTCTGAGCGTTCAGCTGGACTGGGCTCACCCCCGGCAGGGCAGGGTCAGCATCTCCCTGCCTCCGGAACCAGGGCAAGGCAATCAGGCCACTGGCACGAGGAGTGGGCTGGGGAGGAGGAGGAGGAGGAACCCCCCTTTTCTTTCCCTGAATAGCTGCTGGCCCCGAGGACTGGCTGGTTGTGACTGATTCTGTGCCACCCACAGGCAGGGGAGGCTGGGAGGAGGATTCCCGATCCTGGCATCTCCTGAGCACCACTCTGGGGGCAGAGCAGGGGCAGCAGGAGGCGACTGAACTCTGCCCCTCCGCTTACCTTGGAGTGCTGCGTCCCCTGTGCTGCAGGCAGGGAGGGGTGCAAGGGGAAAAGTGGGGGTTTCCAGTCCTGAGGAGCCTCTGGAGCGGGCGGCAGCTCCCAGGAGGAGGCAGGAGCGCGTGTGGGTGTGTTCAGGGGGTGCAGGGCTAGGGATGAGGGATGGGGAGGACAACTCAGCGAGAAAGCAGCCACCAAACACCCCACACAGGCCCCACAGGCAGCACAGAGGTTGCTGTAACTCTTCAGCTCACTTTTATTTAAGCTCTGTGATCAGTCTTTTCCCATCTGCAAGAGCTCTGGTGTCAGTGCCACCAACACATGGAACAGAACCCGTGAGATTTCCCTCTGGTAACAGGAAGAACAGCTCCATCTCAGAGGTCTTTTCAACCCGAATGACTCTCTCTCCTCCAACACCGGTTCCTGCCACGCACTGCCAGCCCCCTGCACCCCGCTCCACCAGATTCCAGTCGGGCTCGTTCAGCGATCGACACCCAACAGCGCTGCTGGACGGCTCCGTCTGCAGAGCAGGGATGGTTCCCAGTCAGTTGGCACCGTGTCAGCAGGAGAACACCTCCCCTTGGCCCTGATTTCAGCACCTGCAAGCTCCCCCCAGGCAGGGGCAGCCTTATCGTGGAGCAAAGGGAGGATTAAACCCCGGCTGCAGGCGCAGGGCAGTTTGGAAAGAGCCACTGGGCAAACACCGTGTTGGTAGGGAAAGGGGGCGAGGAATCAGAGCCCTGAGTCAGAACCGTTTCCAAGCACAGATTTGTAAAACCAAAACAGTGGACTCGCTCTTTCTTGCTGCAGGGTTTCCCTTCAGGGTTTGCCCCCTTTTCCTAGGGTGCCAAGGAATTTGGTGGCATGTGGAGAGTCCCTCTTGCCATTTTTTTGAGATCAGCCCAGCTCTTCAGGAGAAGCAGAGAGAACGAAGACATTCCTAGACTAAAATACCTGTGCTGGCATAATTCAAACTGCTGCTTTGAACCGAGGCTTCTCCTGCCTTTTACCTTTTCAAGGAGCATTGAAAATCCTTTTGCTTTGCTGCAAGCCCAGTAAAACCCTTTGTGGCAGACTTCTGTGGGCAGCTCGGATTCAAAGCTGCACAAGGCAAGCAGAGTTTTTCTGTAATGCTGCAGTTTGTATCCCTGCCTTCCCCTTCCTCATCAAAGGATCTTCGTCCCAGCCACGGGCAGCAGAGAAAACCACCTGCAACATGTTCTCTGCCTCCTCTGGCAAGCAATCACTTTGTCTGGCTTCTTTCCTCTTGTATCTGAAGACCTGAACATATTCCACTTCTCATTTAAATTCCTGGATCTGTCTGAAACCACATCAGGTGAAGGCTCCAAATCAAACCACAGTACAGGCAGCGCTCTGCTGTTCCAGGCATGCAGGTAGGGAAGGTTGGGATGGATTTTTTGCTTGCTTTTTCCTCACGGTCAGTGGTGCTGGGTTGATTCCAGGACATCAGAGAGCCGTGGGGCTTCCAGCACCTCCTCACCTTTCCAAAGAGAGGGAGCAAAGGCAGATTTGGCAGATCCGTCGTGGGGTGAGGGTGGTGGCTGTGCCTCCAGTTCAGAGCACACCCGGTTTCCAGCTCTGTGGTAACCAGAAAAAGTAGCCAAAGTGTGTCGGGGAGAAAACCAGGGAGCAAAGTGCATTTTCTCAGTCGAGACATGGAGCACTGGAATCCTTTGGTGCGAGGGAACGACCGGCTGAATCCTCCGGAGACTGGCAGAGGAAATGTGAATACAAAGGGTTCCAGAAAGGTTTGCATCAGCCAGGACTGGCAGGGCGGGGTTGAAAAGCTGTGTGGGGGGCTGTAAGGCTGTGTCCTGGTGATCGATACCCCCCTGATCCTTTGGTGGCACAGCTGCTGCTGCCCATTCCAACTTGGCCGAAAAACGCATCCCAAAATTCCCCTTCATCCGCTCCTCAGCCAGCCAGGCACCCGCCAGCTGAGGCACCCACCTGTCCCTTGGTGCTGGGCCACCTCCCAGCAGGAAAACGCCTCTCCAGGTGCAGCAATTCCCCCCACAAACCTTGTCCTGGTGCCTGGCTGGAGCAGTGTGCGCCGGGGAAGGGCTGGGGGANGGGAGGAGGAGGAGGAGGGACAGGCAGGACGGGGACACAGCGAGGGCAGGGAGCAAGCAGAGCTGCTGACATCCAGGTAGACAGAAACAAACGGGTGGCACGGCAGGAGCTGGGCTGGGACATCTGTGTGGTCACAGCTGCGCTGGCAGGAGCTGTCACCCGCTGCCAGTTTCATTTCTCACCTCTACGAGCAGCACTGCTGGGTTTTGGGCGCCCGGGCAGCACGACGAGGGAGCAGTGCCCACCTCTCCCTCCCTCCCTCCCTCATGGCCTCAGCTCAAGCATCCTCAGGTTTTCCAGAGGGGTTTTAGTGCCTGCAGAATGCCGAGCTCCCAAGCTGAGCCAAAGCACAGGAAATGCCCTCTGGCCACAGAGCTTTATCCCCTTGAGCCATCCCAGCCAGCACCTCTTCCATGCCGTGGGTGAAACGGATGGAAGTTATCCCTGAAACCAAGCTCTTAGGCAGGATGGTCATTCCTTGTCCTCCTCTTCCTCTTCTTTGTTTTTATATACATTGACGTGTATATCGATATTTATTTATTTACTTTTTTCCTCTAATACAAGTGAACACGAATGTGATGTGGAGATAAATTCCCTTCTCTAAAACACTTTGTGGTCACGGGAATGGACACGTTTGGATTTACACACATCAAAAAAAGGTGTAGTCCCAAAACTAAGATGCTTTTATAAAAGTTAAAAGGCCAGATTGCTCTATTGGCTTTTATCCTTCATTAAGAGCAAGGAGATTACCTGAAATCCTGATTTATTCTTCATATTCTGCCTGAGTTAATTTTAAAATTCCAATCAACAGATGCGAGGAAGAGAGGGGGGAAAAGCTCGTGGGGGGCCATGTTAGGCTTTGAAAGGAAAATTAGAGAGAATGTTTTCCTTTATAATTATTTTCTCCTTTGGGTTTCAGGTTATCAGACCTGTTATTTAAAGTATGCTTTCTCCAAATGTGTTGACTCCAAAATATGTCCCCTTTAAAAGAGTCAATCCAAGAGATTGGGAGTGGGAGCAGGAAGGGAAAAGGACAGAAACAAACCACCTAAACCAAGTCCTGATCTCTATTTTTGGGTTGGATTTGAGCATCTTTCATTATAAGCATCTTATGATTTGGTTCAGCAATCTTGGCTGTTCAGTTCTTCACAAACAGGGATTTGCTATCCCCACTTCCAAGGGGGAAAAGGAACAGGGAAAATAAAATAATTAGGAAAAAAAAAGAAAGAAAGAAATAAAAAGCCACAGCCTCAGATTTGAGCACTGGCTGTGCTGTAAAACCTCACACAAGCTGCGGCGAGGGCTGTGAATAATCCACACCCGGCTACTCCGGTGCAAAGAGAGCAGGAATTGACACGGGGGAAAACCTACGGACACAGGACTGGGTTGGGCACGTCCCATCCACCACAGGGCAGCTGCCACCCACGGACACATGCACACACAGAGCCAGGGGGAGAAAAGAAAGATGCAGGAACTGGGAGAGGACGTGGGAGAAGGCAGAGTGTTCCCTTGAGCGTTAGCAAGCCAGGCAGACACTTGGAACTAATCATGGCAATTGCACCCGGGTTTAAAAACCAATCGATAAAATGAGCGATGGCAAAGGGGAGGGGGGGGCTGAAAGGCCTTGGTTGTTGAGCGACAGGAGAGGTGAAAACCATGAGTTTCTTCCTTTTTTTTTGTTTGTTTGTTTTTTTGCCGTGTTGCCACTTTAAACATACTGTTCCTTAGGACAGATGTAAGGAGCCCGGGAGCCGGGAGGTGGGCAGCAGAAGGAGATGTCGGAATGGTGAGGATAAAAATCTTGTGGGAGGTCTGACAAGGGGGCATAGACATGAGGGATCTTCTCCAGATATCGATCTTCATGTGAGTAACAGCGGGTCAGGTAATCACTCGCATTCGATATCTCTGAGTGACACTTTCCAAAGTTCTGCAAGTAGAGACAAAAGTCAACGGGTGAAAACTCCGGGACCGCCGTCCGGAAAACACACACAGCTCTTCAGCTCCTTGCTGAGACACACAGAGAGCAAGCAGGGCTGGAATATTAACCAGTTTTACCAAGCTCACCGCTTCAGGAAAACGGAAACCCAGGTGATAAATCCTCACACTGCAAAGGTTTTGTCTCACTCCCTGAAATACCCAGATCGCTGATGAATATGTATGGCCCGGGCAGGGTTTGTCCCTTGTCTGTAAATACTCTGCTCTCTGGACAAAACAAGCAGCCAGCTCAAGGAAGGGCAGTTTATTTTCATGCTTTCTAACCCTTTCCACACCTGAGTTTTGGAAAAAAACAGTTCTTGAAGGCATCATTAATCTAAGCCAGGCCCGTGCTCTTCCAGTTAAAGGGCACATGTGTCCTACCGGGGGCTTGGGATGCAAACCAAGCTTACTGTGCCTGATGTTTACGTGGGAGACAGGAGTGCTGGGCTTGACCTGTGTGAACAGCTCCCCGGGAAGCCTCGGGGCCGGTTTTGTGAGTCAAATCAGCTACAGAGAACACAAAACCACTTGCAAACCCGCGGCTGCTCTGTCGGTCCCGCGATTTTCGCTCGTGTGTGGACGCTTTGCTCTCCCGGGGTTGAGGGAGCATCTCTCCCACAGCCCAGGGCTGCGGCTCCCCAGAGGGTGGCAGCAGATGGGAAGGATTCCTCCCTGCTCCCAGAGCCTTTCCTGCTTTGGAAACCCTGCAGGGTGACCCAAGCAGGACGGACATTTGGCCAGGATGTTTTTAGGACCGACCTGCGCTCGGGAGCGCTCACCAGGTCGTGATTTCTTCTCCAAGAAGGAGCAAGCGGCGCTGGAAAATGCTTTGATGCTTGTGGTTCAAAGCAAGCAACTTGCCCTTGAGTCCTTCCTTGTTCCCTTTCAAAATCCCAGGAACAGTCAGTTTAGTGGAAAGGACAAGGGCTTGACCCTCAGGAGAAAACGCCTGAAGGAACAGAACAACGCACTCGGCTCATCTGCTGCCAGCTCCTGGATGAATATTTCACCAGCATGCTTTAAAAAAAAAAAAAAAAAAATCCTACAGAAAACAAGGTGTCGACAATGATTTATTGATGGCTCAGACCACTGGGAGAGGCACAAAGGCAATTTTGGGAACAGCCTGGACGAGCCCAGTGAGGGAAAGTTTGCCTGAGCCCCAGGAAAACAGCAGCAATGCTGAGGTCAACCTCATTTTCATTTCCCTTCCACTGGCAAAACTGTTTATCCTACAGATTAAACTTTTAAAAGTCAGTCATGGAGTGCTGGGATCCTAAATTTGGGTGGGCCGTTCCCACAGTTTTTGTCCACTTTAGCCTTTTAATTGCCAAGTGAAAACGTGGACAAGTGCAGCATCAGAGTTCTCTAATGGGGGGAACCCAAGCCAGGGGCCATGAAAAAGCCTCACTAACTCAACCTTAAAGAAATGTTTGCTGCCCTTCTGACGGCCCCAGCTGATAAAAAGAGGTAAAAAGGGGCTCACAGGTAGGAAAAATGGGATGTGCAAAGTCCTCTCCCTGTACAATCTACCCCTAAGAACTGTCACGCTCAGCAGAGCCACCTGCAAGGGGGAAAAAAAAAATGGATTTAGCCATGCTCCCCTCCTGCATTATAGAGATCATTAATTTTCTGGGCTTAAGCTAGCCTGAAAGGGAAGTTGTCTTAATTACAGGAATTTAGTAAGACAAAGCAGGCAAGGAAGGGGGGTTCTTGTAATTTGTTATCAATTAGGTGGGAGGGGAAGTTGATGTGCTTGTTGAGGAAAGCAGAGGATTTGCCAGCGCTGTGTGCGGGTCCGATGGACAGAAAAGTCTCTGAGGAGAGATCCTCAGTTAGCACAAGTGGAAATTGAGCTGGGTGTGATCAGGAGCCAACAAAAGGGGCTGTGAGACTCTTTTATGGGCAGCGTGTGACAACATACGGGGTCAGGAAAGCAATCTTCTTCCTGCTTATCTCCCAGTTAACGTGGCCACGAGACAGGCGCCCGTGAAGCATTGCCAAAAACACCGAGTGCAGTTTTGTCAGCACTTCTGTTTGCACAGGTGAGGCCAAACAAATCCTCCTTTTCTCGCTGGCGCCTGTTTTGTGCTCGCTCCTCAAAGGTGGGGTCAGGGCAGGGCAGCTGGAGAATGTCAGGGCCAAAGGAAGAGAATTCCCTGTCTCCTTCTACCTTTCCTCAGCACCTGAGCCGGGAGTTGCTTTGCTCCTGCTTTGTCCCCTGAACTCATTTATAGAGTGGCAAAAGGGAGGAGAACAAAACCAGCCTGGTGTTTTTTAACATATTTAGCAGCCGGTGCCCTTTGACTTCCTTCCCCAGTCCCACTGTGACTTTTCCCCAGTCTAATTTATCTTTAACGAAGTTTGAAATTAAATTAGGGATAATGAACTAATTAAATTGAACTGGCACAGGATTCTACCACCTTCCCCCACCTGACTTCTCTCACTTGCCTTTGTCTCCAGCATGACTCCATGCAATTCTTCATTATCTGGGTTACATCCTTCCCTCTCAGTTTTATTTCCAAGAGCTTGATTAAAGGGGATGTCAGCAATCTATCCATTTCAGACAGCCTGGCAGATTATCTTTAAACAGGCTTTATTTGATTGAATTAGGGAGCTTTCATTTCTGCCATGACTTTAACTCAACCCTTCTCCATCCCTCCACACCCAATCCCATCTTCTCTTCTATTTGCAGAACATCTCTTTGGGTAGCAGGAGGTGTGAGGCAGCTGACCATGTCCTGTACTTTTAATCATCTTGGAATAATGAGTTCTCACTGGGCTGCAAGTGAAAAACTCCTTCTCAGTGACCTGAGGATTTCTCTGCTATAGTTTCTGGGAAATCTGAAGATTTTACAGGTGAGAGTTGGGGGTAATGGTTTTCTCTGCTTGACCAAACACATTTTTGCACTTATGGAATGTGTTCACCTGTGTTTTTTTCTGGCTGGGAAAAGCCCCTGCTGCTCAAAGCTCCTGAAATTTTGGGCTTCTACTACCCTGACCCTCCTCATCTGTCGGTTTTGAATTTTGGGCTGCAGCTCAGGCTGATGGCCAGGAGGAAACAGCTCTGTTGAGGGACAGCATCACAATGTCACACTGTGTGCCAGCCAGTGCCGAGGCTGTGGGTGTTGGGGGACAGAAAATACACTGGGAACAAATCAAAAATAAAAAAAAATTCCCCCTGGTGCTGGGAGCCTCACATCCTCTCCTCCCCTGGGTCTGAGCTCCCTAGTTGGGGTTTCAATTCAGGCTGTTTTCCCACTTCCAAGTAAGGCCCTGGTTTTAGGTACCTCTGGGTGGGTTCCTGCTCTGTTTGAGGCTTTATCTGTGAAGGAGTTCTTGGATTATCCCTGCCCTGAGTAAAGAACAAGCACGGATGTGTCAGGGATGAGCAGGTCCTGAGCTTGGGCTTCTGTGAGGACAAAACTGAGGGCAAGTGGGGCAGAGGGACTCGCCCCAGGGTTCAGGAAATAAAAAGATAGAGCAGGAATTCCCAAAACACAGAGCGAGGACCTGTGGTGAGGGATGCATTCAGACACATGCAAGTATCAATTATGCAGAAAACTTGCTCAGAACGTTGCATTCCTTCTTGCAGCATGCTTTTCTCTTCCCCTGCTGCCTCTGGTACCTACCTGGTCCGTGCTCCTACAGCACCTCACACCATCCCAAACATTTCCCTCCTTGCTGCTTCTCTCCCAAATCCTCCTCTCCACCTCTTGGGAGTCAAGGCAGGGCTGATATCCTCATTTAAAAATGGGAAACTGATAAGGAGCCACCTCTTTGCTTTATTTCTCCTGCAGTTTGGAAATGGGAATCTCAACCCTGGTCACTGGTTTGTTGTGCTCTCGATCCAAATCTGATGGTTTCCAGCTATTCTTGCTGCAACAGGGACAAGAAATTCCCAAGCAAAACAGAGAGCCGGAGTGTGGGGAGGGGAAGGGGGAGGAAATAATTAAAGAAGCATCCAAAAAAATTAAATTGCCCTGATCTGTGGTGTGTCTTAGCAGGGAGATTACACCTTCAAAGCGCCATATGACTGGCTTTATTTTTACTTCAGAGAGACTGGGAGGATTTCCAAATTTGGATTTGGAGGATTACTGTCCTTTTGCTGACAATAAAATTCCCCACCCTGGGGAGGACGAGGCGAGACCTCCCAAGATGGATTAGGGAGCTCTTGCCTTGTTTGGAACAGTGGGAGCAGCCCAAGAATCTGCTGGGAATGGGAGGTGAAGACACGAGGGAGAGTGGCTGGCTTCAACCAGGGCTGGAATTCTCCTCCCAGAGAGGACGCAGGAGGCTGGAAGCGCCTGGGAATCCAGTGACAAAGAGCCCCCCACGAGCAAAGGGAGAAAAAAGAAAAACCAAACCCGTCCAAAACTTACTGTCCACTCTCGCTCGTTACGTCTACGAAGACCTTGATCCTCATTCTGGGAGCAGGAGTGGGTGAGACACCGCAAGAGAGAGAGGTTACGGATCTGCTCCGGCCCGGGGCTGCTGCAGACACTCACCTAGGAGGGCTTTGGCTACGGCAGGGGAACTACAGGGCTGCTTCCAGCACGGGAAAACCAGGGAGCACAGGGACAGAGGCAAACTGGAGCAGCCCCCTGCATGGCAGGCACCCAGGTGTGCGCTGCGCCCTCACCTCGGGGAGACACTGAGCAGGATTGCCCATTCATCAAAATGCCATTTTCCTCCTTTCAAGTCCTTTCTTCCCAGGGATCCAGTGTCCTTTAACTTCTCCGAGCCGTCCCTTTCGTCCCCAAACTTCTCTTGAGTCTCCTCTGATCTACTTGGGGTGACCAGGAGGGATCCAAGGCACCTCTCCATTTTGCTGTCTGCCTTTTCCCCTCTCCCTCCCTTTAAACCCACAGATCCTTCCTGCTGCTGGAAAGGCAGCGAAATAAAGGGGAAGGAGCAAGGCAGAACCTGGAGTCATCACAACCTCAGGAATACACGGGAGTGAGGGAGAGCTGGAGCCAAGGAGAGTGGCATTTCCTTGGCCAAAAAAAAACCCTCTTGGAATCATCCAGCAAATGTGGGAGAGATCTCTCCCTTTCAGGGACCTGGTGGCTTAAATAACTGACAAAAATCTGTGATTTTGGGGCAAAGTAACATAGGAAGGAGCTGGAGTCACTCCAGTTTTGGTGTTTTTACACTAAAAAAAAAAAAAAAAAATTAAAAAAATCATAATTCAAAGGGTTACTGGAGATGCTCCAGAACAACCAACTGAGTCCTGATCACTCCCTGCCACAGGACCTGAGCTAGAAAGAGTTTGGTGACACTTGAAAAAGTCAGGAGAGCAGGGCTCAGTCTGTGTCTAGTTTTGAGAAGGAGAACACCAAGGAAAATGATCTCTCCCTCTCTCCCAAGCATCCAAACTTGCCACCTGCCCCAGCCTCACGCCACGCCAGCCCTGTCATTGTCACATGCACAGTCCCTCTCTGCCTGTCTCTTGTCTACGGAGCCTTTCAGCTGCAGGAACCTTTTGGTGTTCCCAGATTCTCTCACATCCTCTCCCACCTTGTTCTTTCACACATGCACATATGCTCCATCTTCTCTGGAGTTACTTCCACATGCACAGAAGCCCTTCTTATTTTTTCTTTCTTTTTTTTTTTTTTTTAATTTAAATTTTCCTTTCAATCATTCCCTTTTCCTTTCCCTCCCCTCCTTGCTCTGGCCTGGAAAATCCCTCTTAGCCTCTCTGACTTCTGATTCCTCACAGACACTGCAGAAATCCCCTGAACCGGAGCAGGAACTTCAGACCCACCTGGAGCTGGGGGCAAACCCCTGCTCTGCCACGGAGCCCGTCCCCCTCTCCCACATGCCTGGCTGCAGGAAGCAAAGGGAAACACAGCAAAAAAGAAAAAAAAAAAAAGAGCATGCAGAGAGGCGAGGCAAAGGCATTCTGGGCAGCACCCCCAAAAAACCAGGGCAGCAGAGAGACAGAGAGAGAGCAGGCAGGGAGGGAGAGACGGGACGCAGAGGGAGCGCTCCACAGGGAGGGAGGGATCCGGGGAAGGGGCAGCAGTGGCTTGGAGGGGTGCGGTGAGGAAGGCAGAGTGCCGTGTGTACCTTGAGGCCAGAATCTGAGGGGAAAGGGCCTAGAGTGACATGCGCTAGCGTAAGTTGGGCTGGATGGTTGCATACTCGACTAGGTCTCCGCCAGCATGGATGGAGGTCCGAGGGCTGGGTGACGCGGCCAGAGCCGACGTGTCCAGCTCTGCATACTGGACATCACAGTCCTTGTTGCCAGGGTTCTGGAGAGAAGAGAGCAGCAAGGCGGTGGGGGGACACGAGGGAGGAGTCAGGAGGAGGTGGGGAGTGAGGACAGAGGGGCCGTGCAGATGGTGAGGGGTGAGACAGGACACGGAGGGGGTGAAGGGGAAGAAAGAAGAAAAGGGTGAGGAGGGAAGGGAGGAGGAAGAAAAAACAGTTAAAAAAGAGGGAGGTAGGGAGGAAATGAATAATCAGTCAGGTAAAATCCCAAATCAAAGCAAAAGTCCCAAAGGCGCTGCTCCCCCAAAAGGCAGAGCTGAGTGACCCGGCCCCGGCTGGCAGTGCTGCCAGCCACTGCCCCTTCCACTGGGGCTGCTCCCAGCTGCATCTCACTGCTCTGATCTTCCACTGATCCTCCCCTCTGGGATCAGTGAATCCAAACCTTACCACACACCTGAGCTGTCTGTTTTAACCCAGGGGTTTGGGATTCATCGCGCACTCAGGTTCGGGGAACATGAGTGAAAATCATTGCTTTGAAATTGGGATTTTGGGAAGGAGATACCCAGAGGGAATGGCTTTCAAGCCAAAACTCCAAAGGCATGGCCACGGGGGAGTGACACTGCTTGGCCAGGGCTGTTGTTCTGCCCCAACGTGGGGACTGTGGAGTTCTGAAGTGCCTCATTTAACACAAGGCTTGGCTGCACAGCTTGGCACTGCAGATTAACTCTGCAGCACGATTTTGTCATTGTAACACGGTCTAAGAGATGCTGAAAGCACCCTCCTTTGGCATGGAAATATTTATGGGTATTCCTTCACTAAGCAGGCTTATCAGCGAGGGCTGCATGAATGGAATATTATCCAATTTGTCTGATCAATCCTACCCAGACATCTTTCAAGCAGATAACAATGGGAGAAGCCTGGAAGGCAGGATGGCCCGGAGAGGCTGTGGCTCAGTGGGGAACACGGATCACCAGGAGGAGCCTCGCTGCCAGCAGCCACGGTGGGAGGGGGATCCTGGCTTCTTGCCCCGGGGAGTCTCTTTAATCCTCACTTTGGGGCTGCTTTCAGTGCCAGCATCAGCCAGGCATCCGCTGAGCCTCTCTGAGAGGAGAGAGTCGTCTCTTCCAAACCACACAGCTCTCCGAAATGGCTGCACCGCGTGGCAGCCATGCAAAAGGTGTTTGATTTGAAAACGCTCCTCTCCTTTCTGCTTGGAAGGGTCCTCAGCCACCTACCAGCTGTGGCTGAGCCGTTTTTAGGCGTTTATAGCCCTGAAATGAGCTGGTGGAGAGCCTGTTGCTGGAAGGGGCTGTTCACTCAGAGATTATCTCTGCCTGCTGCGCTGGCCTGTGCCAGGGCTTGGCTCCCTGATCCCACCCCTCAGCCACAGGGATGGGGGGAATGATGGGCACCGGGGCTGCAGCAGCATTGCCAGGGCTCAGCGAAGCTGGAGGAGCAGAGGGCTGGAGGTCACCTCTGTCCTGCCCTTGGTGGCCAGATGGCAGTGGCGAGTTGTTGGCGTGAAAGCCGCACATCCCGTGGAGCCTCTGCTTCTTGTCTGGACCCAAAATTCGGACATTTAGGAAAATTAGCAATGCCAGCTCCGGTGTCAGACCTAAATCTAGGCCTTGCGGAGCTCTTTCCCTCTGAATTTTGTGTCTCGGTACCTCCCCTACTCCTGGAGGAAGCCAGATTAAATTTTACCTCCTCATTCCTATCCTCCCTGCTTTTCCTCACTCCTCTCCTGCTTCCTTCCCACAGGAGGTGTATCCTCCGTGGATTTCCCTTGCTTTCTCCCACTCCTGGGCTCGCTCCTGCTCCTTGCTGCCTGTTTGGAGCAGAATTTATGGCAATATCAATAACGTGCCTTGTATACAAGGCCCAGCACTGCCTCACGCAAGCGCTCGGTGTAAATCATCACCATCGGCACCCCGGTAATTGCCCTGCAAACCCAGAGAAATTATTTTGCTGTCTGCAGCAATGAAACTTCCCCTTCTACCTGTGCAAATGGGCCCTGCTGACACGGACACTAATCACAGCTCCGCTCCTGCACTGCCTCGTGCCTTGCACCTCCCTCTGGCTCCTGCTGCCTCTCGCACACGCACGGAGCGCCCGCCTGACACAAAAGCGTGGCAGAGCACACCTGCCCTCGCCCACACACCCGAAACGCACCCTCTGCCCCCCCCGTCCCGCTTTGATATCCTCGCTGTTAGCCCAAAAGTGCTCCGAGAAAAACCCTCCTGGCAGCGCCCACCCCTGCAGCCTCACGCCGCTGGCCTCGGGCGGTTCAGGGCTCTCAGCCCCGCGTTGGCTTTCCCATGACCTGCAACACCTAAAAAAAAATACATATTAATTCCTAGTTCTGCTCCCTCCTGCAGGGATCCTGACCCTGCAGACATGCCCCAGCCAGCCTCTCCCCTTGTGCTGGTCCCCTGCCAGCACACGTCCACACACATGTCCCTGCACCCCTCTTGGAGGTTCCCCCTCCCCCTGCCTCTTTAATTTTCTCCTCTCCCATTCCCCCCCTCCCTCGCTCTTTGCCATCTCTAATCACTCCCTGACTCCCATCCTAGCGCTGTGAAATCGTCCACCCCAGGCAGTGGCTTTCACGCCGCCTCGTGATAAATCTGGTTTATCCCAAATTACGAGGTTTTGCACAATTCATTTAAAGCTGAATGCACCCGCCCCATTTTCCTGCAGAATCCGCTCCCTTCTGCTCTCATCTTCTTCACTCCCCTCCCAAGCCAAATCTGCAGATGAAGTACAGGCAGAACAAGAATATCCTGCCTTTCTGCTGTGCCTTTCCCTCTCGAGGATCCCAGAGCCACGGACACCCCGGAGCAGCCGCCTGCATCTGCATTTGGAGCACGGTGGGAGCAGGGCTGTGCCAAAAGTGGGGTTGGCAGGAACCAGGGATGAGCTTCCCTGCTCATCCTGCAGCTGACCCAGCCCTCAGGGGAAGGTCTGGGCAGGTCTGGCTCCATCCCACAGTGGTTTTGGCGACCACTGCTGCTCCCACTGCTCAGAATCCCGCTGTGACATGTGAAGGAGGCTTCTGCAGTGCTTTAAGGGTGAAATAAAAAAAGCGACACAAGTCACTTTTTTTTCCCCGCAGGGAGGAAAGCAAAGCTCGTTCCTTTGCAAAGCGTGGCTGGACAGCACAACCCTCCCGGCCTGGCTGTGGCAGCACGTCCTGCCTGGGAGGAATCCAGCAAAATCAGCACTCCTTGGCAGCCAAGGACACCCTTCTCTCCCTTGCCAGGCCCAAACTCGACCGGCCAGCTGCCTGCCCAAAGGAGGCAGCAATTCAGCAAGGAAGGGGAGCAGGCTGCATCCTGCTGCCGGGGCACAGAGCCAGAGCACGGCGCAGGTACGTGCTGGGTGAGCCTGAGCTGCTCCCAGGGGCTGCCAGGCACGCTGGCCAGGGCCAGGACTCATCCACAGCGGTGCCAGGCCCGTGCCAGGAGCTGTGGCAGCAGCTGGAGTGCCCCAGACACCACGGCCTTGCCGCAGAGCCTGTTCCTCGTGGGTAAAGTGGCAGGAGAGCTCCGCTAGTCCGTCAGCTCCTGGCTGAGTCCACGGTGAGGAGCAGCCGGTGCCAGGCGTGGGACATGGAAATGCATCTTCTCCGGCCAGGATTGAGAGCAGCAAACTCTGTTCCCATGGTTACGGAGCAGCAACCCATCAGGGCCCATCTCACATCACTAACTCTGCCACTTAATTAACTGACTGCTCGTTATTTCCCAAAATGAGCTCCTCCATCCTCCTGCTTGCCTGAAATTCAGCTTTCAGATGCTTTTCAAGCAGCGGTCTCGCTCCAACATCCTGTGTTTCATTTAAAACTCAGCAAGGATCAGAAAGAGCTGGGGACCAGCCCCAGGACTGAGGCAGGGCTCCAAGGGGAAGTTTCCCTTTAGGGATGAAGTAAATAGGATCACATTTACCCTGCTCGGCACAGAACTGTGGCTTTTGATTTCCAACGCCCTTGGCTCTGCCTCGCTTCGGGCTTGTGCCAGCTAAAGGTCACTGGGCCCTGTCCTTCCATTATCTGCACAGGAACACACGTGGCAGGGTCACACCGAGATGGACTGGGGTATAATTAGTGGTGCTCAGAAGAAATTACTCCAGTCTGGGCTGCTATTTATCCTCCTTTCTTCAGCCAGGGAGTTCGCTCTGCTGGAGCACCGGGCTGGGCGGGCAGGGCTCCGGACTCCTCGTGAGCAGGAGCTGGGGAGACACCTGAAGGATTCCCATTGGGATAAAAAAGCAGAGCATCCCCATGCCATGGGGTGAGGGAGGGAAAGGGTGCTCTCCAAGGCCTGGCAGGAGGACGGTTTTCTGTTTTCTCATCAAAAACCCACTCTAATCTTACCTGTTTTCTGTTCCCTGCGCCTTTACATCGAACATTTCCTCACTCCTTGCAAACCAGCCTTTCCCATGTGACTGCCAGCACCTCCTCCTGACCCTTAATCTCTCCCCGCTGCTGCTGCCTCACATTAACATCTCCCCATCTGAGGCTGAACAAATCCACACACCAGAAAAAAAGAAAAAAAAAGAAAAAGGGTTTAAAGAACTTGCTGTTGTCAAGTGAGAGTCAAACGCTGGCACGCTCTGCCCTGCAGATAATTGCTTTGTGAAGCTCTCCCTGCTGCTTCCCTCAGCTGCAAACTCTCACAGGGGCTCCTTGCAGGAGGTGAGGGGTGGCCAGGCTGGGGTAGGGGGGTTGCAGGTGGGGAATTTAGGGTGGGCGGTGACTCCACCCACAGAGGCACAGCCCTGGGACCTGTGGGCAGCTGAATCAGGGTGAGCTGATCCCGGCTGTGCGTGGTGGGGATCTTGGGGTGAGAGCTCCTGAGTGCCAGGTGAGGCAGTGCCCGCATCACCCCGTGCTCCTTACCAGTTTGTCACTGTAGGGAGAGGGCTCGGGGGCTGCCATGTCATAGTAGGGAGCCTGCAGAGGGAACTTCTGGATCTCCTCCTCGTGTTTCATGTTGTCCAAGTGAACAACCTGGAGCAGAGGGAGAGAAGAGCAAGGGTTATCCTCTGGCGCAGCTTGGGGCAGGTTCTGCTGCCGGTGACACCTCAACCAAACACCAACTCCTTCAGTCTTCAATAGAGCAGAATCCAAACCAGAGCTTTAAATTAGTGCCAGGCTCTGGGAATTCTGGGGGGACACGTCACAGAGTCATAGAATCAGAGAGTCATAGAACAGTTTGGGTTGGAAGGGACCTTAAAGGTAAATTAGTTCAAACCTCCCACCAGACCAAGTTGCTCAGAGCCCCATCCAACGTGGCCTTGAAGAATCCTTACTTTCTGCCCCTCAAACTCAAGCCAGGGACTTCTTTGCTCTTGCAACCCCCATTCCCCAAAATTCAGGCACTGTGGACACTGCTTGGAATCAGCTTTCCATGCCAGAGGGAGGAATTTGCAGGTTTGTACCTGGATGTCTTCTGGGGTCAGGTGGCTTTTCATGTCCTGCTTCCTCTTTGGTGGAGGGGCGGGTTTGTGGGATGGAGGGAGGTCAATCCTGCAGGGAAAGAAGAGGCTGCTGAGTAGAAAGCAGGAGAAGAGGTTCTGCTGCTTTGATGTGCCCAAGGATTTGATTGTGTTTGTCACCAAACTGCCAATACAATCACATAGATTATCCTCAGGAACTCCCCCGTGCCCTTCGTCTCACCCCAATTAGAGCTGTTAATGGAAATAAACTCCCTCCTAGCATTCTGTCCCTATTCCAGGCAAATCCCCGTGTCAGATTGCAGATCCCGAGATGCCCCTGGGATACCTGCTCGGGAGTGGCAGCAAACCCTCCCTCGGGAGCTGCTCCGTGGTCTGGCTCGGAGGGACCAGAAGGGGACAATGCCCCCCCAGCTGGGCAGTTTGGGGTGCCCTGCCACGGCTTCCCAGGAGGAATTTGGATCCTCCTCATGGCCGTGCTCTGCCAGGCAGGGACATTTATCCCTGCCCCTTGCCAAGGATCAGCTTTTACCCCAGAGCATAGGGATTGGCAGCCACGATAATCCCAGCCTAGAGACTGTCTCTGCACATTCTGTTCACATGCACAGATGTGTCTAATCCTTTTACAAAACTTATTAAAACTCTGATCCACTAATTAGCTAGCTCCCTCCCCCCCCCCGCCCTTCTCTCCGTGCAGACTCCACCAGATCTGATGGAGATGGGAGCCTTCCCTTGGATTCCAGCGTGGGACCGGAATGTGCTGGTGGCAGGGAGGGCAGAACAGGTCCCCGGGGCTCTGTAAAACATTGACTTCGTGGCTCTGTAGAAAAGAAATGCTATTACCTTGGGGATCAGCCTCCACAATAGAGGCAGCACCTCTGCAGAGCTGGGCACGGTTGTGTTTCTATTCTCAGCTAAAGTGGCTCTTCCCTGAGCCTGGTGGAGAGCCATTGTGGGAAGTGGATTGTCAGAATGCATCTCGATCACAGGCCCGCTGCTGTTGATGCAATTTCACCTTGTGGTGCTGGTTTTTTGGTTTTTTTTTTCTTTTTTTTTCTTTTTTGTTTTGTTTTGTTTTGTTTGTGCGCCTTTCTGCCTCTCCTGCAGCTTCCCCCGCTCCTCTCCCCTGCCTCTCCCGCTCTCCTCCAGTGCCTTCTCTCAAATGGGATTAAATGGAGCACAAAATGTGCCCAAGGTACAAAAACAATGAGGTGGGGGCTGGGGGAACATAAAAGCAACCTCTGGGTGCCGGGCGAGGTGGGAAGGGAGGGAGGGGGTGAAGAGCTGGTGACAAGATAGAGCTGTTCACAGAGCCCAGGGTAAATGCTCCTGAAGAGGTTCCTGCTGCATAAAGTGACCTCACACCACTCAATTCCCTGCCGGGGATCTCTGCTGCCCTGCGCTGGGCACAGCAAAGCAAGTCCCCGCCCGGCGGTGGCCTCTGTCCCTGCTGGTGACAGAGTTTATGTCACCCATAGGTCCAAAACTGCAGCGCTGCTGGTCGTGAACCCTTTCCTGGCTCTTTGGGACGCTCAGGGTCTGTCAGAAACCCCTCTCTGCTGGCAGGATGTGATCCAGCCCCATTCAGGAGCCTGAAGCCACTGAGAAAGGAGGGATAGGACAGTGGTGCTGAGCCCCAGGGACGTGTCACAGCAAACCCAGCACCCGGGGGAGCATCCCCGTGCTCCGGCTTCCACTTCAGGCCCCTGCTAAGAGCTCAGGACCAGGAGAGAGCAGGACGGGAATCACCGGGAAGCCCCGAGGAATGGGGCAGGATTCACCACCAAGTTTCCCCGCTGTGCAGATAGAGGAAGGCCTGTCCCCCGTGCCCAGAGCAGCTGCAGCCCCGGTGGGCAGCGATTGTGCTACTCACAGGTCGTGGTCCGTGTCGGAGCGGCTCTTCTGCTGCCGCCTGTAGACGATGATGACGGTGACGGCCACGCCGATGATGAAGACGGCGGCGATGACGCCTCCCACGATCCCAATGATGCCTCCGGGGGCACTCTGAGGTAGTGGCTTGTCTGAAACACACAAGGCAGGCGTAGGGGAGAGGGTTAGAACACCAAAAACTCAGCTGGTACCACAAAGCGAAGGGGAGGATGACTCCCGGAGCTTTCCTGAGTGTCCCTGTCCGGCAGCTCCATGGAGGGGAGCCAGGTCCTGTGGAATTGCACTGCTCAGAGCTCAGGAGGAGCAAGAATCGTGGCTACAGCTGCGTCTCCAAGAGTTAAACGCTTCCTTGCTCTGCTCTGCAATTTCATCTTCAGGTGTTTATTCCTGGATCTGCTTTTCTGCCTTTGTTCAGGCCTCAAAGGAAGAAGGGTTTAGGGAATAAAGGGGCTGCCAAGCATTCATGTGGACCTGCTGCTTGATACTGTTGAGGTATTTTGAAAGCCTTCTGCTGGGCTTTGTCACAGCATCCTCACCGAATTCCTGGTGCTGCTGGAATGTTCTCAAAACCAGCCAAGGAGCAATGCTCAATTGATTGGGGCAGAGCAGAGGCTTTTGCACCCCAAATCATCCCCAAAAATGATGTCCTAAGTGCAGGACTTGGGGGCAGGGGGGGAGATAGACCCAATCTTGCATTTCATCCCCTGCTCTGTGACCTGGGCTGGCTCCTTGGTGACAAACACGGGCCTCATCCAAAGGAAACCCATCCCGATGGGAAAGCGCTTTGAAACCTGCGATAAAAGGATTTAATTTGCTCTACCTTCCAACCTAATTAAACTTGAAAACTAGCTAATTGGTACTTTGTACTTACAACTCCGGCAGTGATGAAAGGAGGAGATAATTGGGATGGAGGAAGAAGGAGGAGGAGGAGGAGGAGGAAAAGATATTCAGGGGAGGGCAGCAAGACAGGGATGAGGGAACAAGGGGCTTTGTAGAACTTGTCTGTCACATCTAATTTTTGTACTTTTCTTAATGGCCTGGCTACTGGCTGCTCCTAGAGACCAGATTGGGCTAATGGATCTTATTCTGCAATGATTTTGGCTTTGGATCCCACTATCTCCCCTAAACTACCCGTCCCCGAGGCCTCGGAATTAGGCCCACTTTCCATGTGCAAAGTAATAAAATGAAATGTATGTGGCTATAAAACATCTGCTCACATTCCCAAACCACACAGGACGACGAATCCAGGACTTTTCAGGGTGAAAACACCTGCCTTTTACTCCCACTTCACCTCCACGGATCCAGCATTTGCTTATCCTGAAACCCCACGTGCTGGCTGCAGTCACAAAAGGGCAGCGCTGGATCATTTCCAAGAGGGCATTCCCAGATCTCCCCTCCCAGCCAGCCTTGCCCAGCTCTCAGCTTTGCTGCTGTCATCCAGGAGTGAACTGAGGTGTGCAAACATCTCCCTGGGACCCTCCCCCTCTGCTCTGCTCGATCCCAAATTGCACGAAGCACTTGAGCTCCCACCAGGCTCAGGACGCCCCAGTCCCTCTCCCACAAAATCCTGCTTTTCCCCTGCCAATCCCTGACACCACCAGCCAGCATCCCAGCCTCTCCTTAATGCAGAGCTCCGAGCTGGTGGCAGGATGCTGGAGTCATCAGAACCCGTGGTGGCAGCCACTTTTCTTCCTCTTCCCTCCTCCACGAGCCACACAACACCTTGTAAATAATATTTGCGCCTCCAGACAGCTCTCTCAGAGCTGACATCTCGCCGTCCAAACCCCCCCCAGCCCAGCATTTGGGACTGTGGCTGTAAAGAACGTCACAGTCACTTTGGCTGGGGCATTCCTGTGATGGATTGGGCCCTGATGGCTCTGGGGAGGGCAGGGCCCGGGCAGAGAATGAGCAGAGAACATCAGCCTCCTGCTGCCGCTGTAAATCAGGTGTGTGTGCCGGGGGAAGAGGGTGGAAGGAGAAGGAGGGAAAGGAAATAAATAAATAAAATGGATCTCCAGGAGCTCAGGCGAGGCTGGGTAATAGCAGCAGGAAGGGGCTGGGGACATTGAGGGAGGGGGGAAATGCAGCAGAAGAGGGAGAGGTGAATACAGGGCAGCGGGTGAGGACAGTCAGGGGAGGAGGGGGGTGAAAGAAAGAAGGAGCCCAAGGAGAATTGCAGATATTTGGGGTGTTTATGAGAGCCCCTCCTCCTTTCCAGGCTCTCTGTAGGAGCATCCCAGTGTCAGAGCCCTCCCAGGGCTGTGTGGCCTTGCAGGGACAAGCACCAAACCCTGACACAACCCTGTGGCAACAAACCCTGACCCTACCCTGCAGCTCTCCCTGCTGAGGGTGACCTGAGCCTCTCAAAAGTGTTGGCCACAGCTTTGCAGGGGTCCAGGCAGGGAGATGTCAGAGGGGACAGTGCTAACTGCTGGCAAGAAGAGCAAACCCCAGGAGGTGAGGAAGATAAATGAGAGAAGGTCCTGAGAGAGCAGGAAAGTGCCCAGGATAGAAGAAAAGGAGAATTGGAGATAAACTTTCCTTTATGCTTGCTCTTCCTTTTTTTTTTTTTTTTTCCCTTTAAACCTATTTTTTTCATCTATATCCACCGTTTATTTCCCCCTGGGGAAGAGAGAGTTGTGGTTGGTACAGTTTGGAGGGCACCACCAGGGCTTTTCTGGGCAGGAGGGCAGCTGCAGAAAGGGATGTTTCAAGTTAAGGAGGAGAACACCAGAAAAGCCTCAGGAGATGCCCAGAAGTGCCAAATGAGGATTCAGTTCCACTGACAGGGTTTTGGGCAGCCCTGGGAAGATGTTTGCAAGGCTTGTGAATCAGGATCAGAATAAATTGGCAGAACAGCTCAGGGGCCTCCAGACGGGAGTGGGAAAAGGCTTTGCCAATTAAGAATGCAAACCCCCGTGCTCTGTCACGCTTGAACAATTTAAAACTCTCTTAAAAAAGAAAAAAAAAAAAAGAGAAAAAAGTTTGTGTGAAGCAGTTGGCAGTGAGGCAGGTACCAGAGAACCCAGAGGGGCTCAACAAACAGCTCAGCCTTATCTGGATGTCTGAGGGCTGCTGGGAAACTCCTCGTTCCTGCAGGAAGCTGAATTAATTCGCAGTATTACAATTAAGGAGAAAAGAAGGGCGTCCCACCCCCAGTCTCTTTCAGAGCTGTTTTGTTCATCACTTTGTTCTCCCACGGCTCTTCTGGAGATGGAGGCAGGCGCAGGAAAGGGAGGGAAGTGGTTATCTCTGCACAAAGCATCGTTCCCAGGCACCTGATGGCGTGTGCGCGCCTCTCCGAAAGGAGCCGCCGGCAGAGGAAGATCTCTGCACCAACCAGAGCAATCGAACCCTTCTGCGAGGTGCTGCTGGTGGATTCGCCAGCCCCCGAGCTCAGTTAAACCTCATCCCAACGCTGCCAGTGGCTCCCAGAGAAGGGAGGGAGGGACGGCCGCCAGCTACGGCCCTGCGTCCCCGCGGGATGCGCCAGGCGCGGTCGCGGCACCGAGCCGTGACAAACCCACTGTCCCAACAGCCCAGACAGCGCCGGGGCTGCTGCCTCTGCCTGTGGCCTGCTGCCAAGAGCCAGGCCAGCGTTTCCCAGCGGAGGGACGAAGGGACAGAGCCATCCCAGCGGTGGCACGGTGCAGCTGCGGGGAGCAGCGGTCAATAATCGCCGAGGCGCAGCGGGACAAGCAGCTTGCAGGAGAGCAAGAAGGATGTTCCCCAAGGCAGCCAGGCGGAGATGGAGCCACTGGAAAGCATCCAGGGAAGGCTGTGGCAGGGCGGGAATGGCTCACTGGCTCTTAGTGGTGGTGGAGGGATTTGTGAGAGGAACGGGAGATGGGCATCTGTCACACTTTTGGAAGTGAGCTCTGTCCTCAGAGCTACTGGAGTGGCTGGGACATTTACTGGGACATTTACTGGGACATTTACTGGGTCATTTGGATCATGAAGCAGCCTGGCTCTTCTTGGGATCAGGGCTCGGGAGTGGGATATGCTGCGTCCCTGGGCCTGGCTTTGGAAAGCTGGGCTCCCACAGCTCGTTCTGCACTTTGTGCATCCTCAGTGACATCCTGAGCAGGTGGGTGGGGTCTGGGCAGGCAGGATGGCTTCATCTGGGGGACACAACTGGCATTTTTTTCTGTTCTGCCCGTCTGCCCTGAGTTCAGCTGCCCCAAGGAGAGCCGGAGCCCCATCTCATTGCTGAGGCACTGACCTGCATCCCCCAGGTGAATCTGGAAGCTGGGCCAGTCTCAGGGCTGGTTCACAGCAGCTCTGAGTGGAGCTAATTTGTTCCACCCTTCTCCCATCTTCGCCGCCTCCTAAATCCGACCTGATCCCTTCCCAGCAAACACCACACCTCTGATAAACCCTCTGCTCCAAGATCTGCCTGCACCCCATAGCAATTCCAGAGCAGGGTTCCCTTTCCATTTATCAGCTCCCCACAGCAAGCAAATCCCCATCTATTTCACGGCTGGCTGGCCAAGGCCCTCAGCACGGGGCTGCCTTGCTCACGGCCATGGGGAGGGATTGTGATCCCCCCCCTGTTTGTGCTGGCAGCCCTGAAGCTCTCAGAGAAGCCAGCCTCGCTGGATTTAATGCAACCTCCATCCGTCCCTGCTCACCTTCCAGCAAAGCACCCCGCGCCCAGCCAGTGCCAGCCCAAAGGAAGCCTGTCCCCAGCCTGGATTGCCACCCTGGCCTGGTGGAAGGAGACATTTGCTGGACTCCTTCTGCCTGCCGGTCCTCCGAGCGAGACAATGATGCATATTTATAACACACCCCACCTGACACATTCCAGGGAGCCTGAGACAAGTTCACAGAGCTAAATTAAACCGAAAAGCTTGGCAGAACAAATACTTCCCTGGTTTGGTTCTGAAGGCAGGAGCAGGATTGGCTAATTTGAGACACGCTCCAGTAGAATACACACCCCCAGGCACAGGCTGGCTCCCAGCCTTGCTGCGATTCCTTTCGTTTGCAAAGGGTTAATGGGAAGTTGTTCCCAGGAGAGCCCGAGCCCGAGCTGGTGGAGCTGGCAGGGCAAAGGGGAGGATAAACAGCGGCGCTCGCAAGGCACCGGGGGGCTTTACAGGGATCTGAAGTCTCAGGGAGGAGAGGCGGGGAGGGTTTCCCTGGGGGCCCCTCTCCGGGCTGTGTGCATTCAGTGAATCCCTTCCAGGGATGCCAAGCGTCCAGAGGATGGGAGGGATTAAGGAGGGCAAGACACTGCTGGGAAGGCTGCGCCAGCGGCACGTGAGTGTGCAGTGCCTTCAGCCCTTCGTTCCCCGGCTCCAAACCCTGCACAGCCCCTGCTTTGAGCCTGGCTGCAAGGGGAGAGCAGAGGAGGAGCACAGCAGCTCATGCTGCTGCGCCCAGGCCCCCTCAGACCCTGCTCTGACCCTTCCTCGCTGCAGGTGGAGGTGAGCAGTGAAATTCTGTCCTGCGCAAACACAAACCCATCAATCCCCTGGCAAGATCCGGAGCCGGCTCTGCCACCAAGAGCTGCTCATCTGGGGAGAGGAACGGGGGCAGCTGGGCCTCAGCTCGGGGAGCAGGAGTGATTTGGTTAGGAAAGGTGGCTGGCAGGTTTTTCTGAGCGGGAAAGAATGTCTGGGCTTCACTTGGAGACACAAACATCCCGTTGGTAAATCCCATGCGAGTGATGGAACCCCAGCAAACTCCTACGCATGCTCAGGGGAAGAGTTTCCACCTGGGCAGGGTCTTTTTGATGCGATTTTCAACATTGTAATGAAGACAGTTCAGCTACAGGGTGCACAGACCTGGAATGTTTTGCCAAGTTAGCGATGCACGCACAGACATCCATCAACATCTTGATTTAACACATCCTTAAGGCTCCTTGGTTCCAGGAGGTCCTGGAGTAAAGAGATGCTGTCTGCTGTCTGTTCTGCTGGTAGACAGCAACATCTTCATTCACCACATCCCTAAAACTTGTTAGTTCCAGGATGTCCTTGGCTGAGGGATGCTGCTTGTTCCCCTGATTAGGTCTCCTCCTTTCTTCCTGATTAGGCTTGAAAGCCTACAAAGGTCTGACAGCAGGGAACATCCTGACTCGAGATAATCTTGACCTATTCCACATTTTGCAGCACAGGCAGCTAAAGGTTAAACACCAAAATGAAGGCAGAGCTGCTCTTCTGCCTCCGTGCCCTGATATAAGTCAGAAGGAATTTTCAGAGCCGTCACAGCCTCTCCCATCGGGGTGTTTGTTGATGTAACTCTCACTTACACAATCAGCCACCACACAGGCGAGTGCCAAGGCATGGCTGCGATCCTGCCAATGCCTTATTTCCCTGGAAATCCCCCTCTGCACAGGCTGGGCCCCCAAAATGTGCTGCTCACCTCCCACACGGCGCTGCTGGTCCCTGCAAAGGGGTGCTGGGAGCGTCCTGGTTTCATTGTGTGTGATGGAGGCAGCGTCCCCAAGGGTGGTTAAACAAACAAATGCCCTGAGCCCTCTGCATTGTCCTTTCTCTCCCTCCCACAAGTGGAAATCCTTCTATCCCCTCTCTAATTTCCTTCCACTGAAGCCCAGAAATCTGGGTATCCCAAAAATCCGGGTGCTCAGCTCGTTCCCAGCACAGCCATCCCCCTTGTCTGGGTACAGATCACAGCATCCCTTGAAGATCCCTGACCACTTTCCGTCCCTCTGTCATTTTTGCCAGCCCAACTGGCACTTTGAGGCTTTCCAAGCCGCTCTCCGGCCCCTGATGGGGTTTTGGGAGAGCCTGGAAATGCGATGTGTGGATCCAGCCCTCCCCGGGGTGCCGCCTTTGAAGTGGGCACCACCGGGATGTGCTTGGCTGGAGCGGGGATTTCACACACGGCCCAGCCAGGGAATGGCTGTGCCATGCAAGGCTCTCCCCTCCGCTGCAGGAAGCCCCGTCCTTGCTCAAATAACATCTGGTTACAGAGCTGCTGGCCGCAAAAACATGTCTGGAATGTGGCCCCAGCCCTCGGTGACCTCCCTTTTTATGCTGCCAGTGGCCACGACCAAGGCTGGGGTTTGGATGAAGCAGTGGGAGCAGGGTGTTAACCCCACGGGACCCAGTGGGGATGAGGATTCTGCAGAACTCTGGTGGGAGCTCCACCACAGATTCCTCTTCTTGGGCTGGTTTTTCATCTCTGCAAAGAGGGGGCAAACACGACCTCGCTGCCACTAATCCACCCCAACCTCACCTGCCCTCTCCCCACCTTGCTTGGCCAACCCCACAGACCCCCCCCGCCTCCCCCAGGCCAGGACTTGCACCATGGGGAGCACCCCAGCCTGTTTTGGGGCAGAAGATGAGTCCTGGAGAAGAAGGAAAATGTTCTCCGGCGTTTCCTCTGCCTCGCAGCCCTTAATTTTAGTTCTGCTTCATTTCCTTGCAGCTTGGCAGAGTAATGAACAATCAAATCCCTTTAGTAATTTATTTCTTCTGCCGCACAGTCTCGAGGAGGTGATGACACTTGAAATTGCCTCTCCTGGAGGGATGGAGGGGCCAGATCCTGCAGCCCATTACACCAGAGTGCCTGTCCTGCTCTCAGCAGCCTGCCCAGAGCACAGTGTGCCCCCAAACCCATGTTCAGCCAGAGATACAGCCCCGCTCCCTTGATGAGTCCATTAAGGTCACGCTATTACAAGCAGCCACCAGATGAATTCTGTCAGATAGAAGGCACAGGAACTGCAGCTCAGACTCTCATCATTTGTGTTAATAGAGTTAATTTGCTCAACAATCCCCAGCAGCACTCCTGGGAACGTCTCACTCTGCCTGGCCGTGTGCCCCGGGCCGTGTTTGTCTCCTGTTGCTGTCAGGGTGTTTACAGCACCGGGCAGCTGTGTCCTGGATGTCTCCAAAGGATGAGCTCACCTCCCGTTTGCATCCCTGCAAGGACCCAGGGGATGCAGGCAGGGCGAGGAGGAGCTGCTCTGCTTCCCTGCCACCTGGCCAGGAAGGGCAGGGAAAGGGGGACAGTCCTCTCCTGCAGCAAGGAGGGCTCCAGGCTGCCCCTCACACGCCCTTCCTTCTCTCCTCTCCCCAAACCCCCCGGGAGCTGCAGCAATCCAGCCCTGAAAGCCATCTCCAGCCTCCTGGAGCAGTGAGGGAGCTGCCAGGTGGGTGAGGACGGAGGTGCTGGATGCTCCTGCTGCTGCTGCCTCCCCTCCTGCCCCTCACACCCCTCCCAGGACTGTCACCATCCCTGTCCTGCTGTCCCCACCCAATCCTGCTCCAGCAGAGGGCCCTGGTTCAGAAAACAACCCCTTTCCTGGTTTCTCCCTCCTGCTGATGGCACTGAAAGGCTTCTCTCACGCCTTCCCACCTCGGCTGACCTCGGAAAGGATGGCCTCGTTCAGCCAGGTGTTCCTCAGCTGGATCCAGTGTGGATCAAATGGAAGAGCCAGGACAGGGAGCAGGCAGGCAGCAGGAGAGGGGAGCTGAAGGACTGGCCATGGATACAAGAGCCAGGCTCACCCTGGGGAAACAACAGGAATAAACAACATCCCTGCGCTGTTCCAAAGGCACTCCGGCAGGTGGATGTGGTCAGGAGGGCTGTAATGACTCAGAAAAGGCAGAGGATTTGCAAAAGGGCTCGTGATCTGTCTCTGGAGACAGAGTTTGTTTGTGGCTTCTGAGATGACAAAACAATTTGCCTGTGTTTGAGGATGGCAAGGCTGAGGAGCTTGCTGGACAGCATCTCCTTGGATACTCCACTTTCTACGAGCTAACAGAGGGGTTGAAAGACTCAGCTGAGGAGATTCCTAACACGCTGCTATTGGTTTTTTACTATTTGTTAAAATAGTTAAATTTGAGAAGGTTAAATTCCAGCAGGACGGAGGAGGGCCCAGAGAATGACTTGAATCCTACAGGGTGATTTCCTGGCACCACGGAAAAAGCAAACACGGGCTCCAGTTAATAAAGAATTAAAAGGCAGGAATAGAATCAATGCTGGTCCGTGAGGTTTGTGAGAAATGGGCCTTGTCAGTCAAACACAATGTCATTTTTTTGCCTGCTAAACCAGTCATGTCATCAAAGCAAGTGTAGAGACGGGATGGAAAATAGATTTACAGTGACTGAGAGGATTTGAGAGCTGAAGGCAGAGGCTGCCAGAGCTGGTCAGTCACAAGGTCACCCCCTAACCCAGGACAAGCCCTCCCCAAACCTCCTTCTGCCCACCCCGATGCCCCATCCTCGGGCTCAGGAGAGGGGAGGTGACACCTCTGCGACACATGGCCTGGAGGAAAGGACATTCTGGGGGTGGGACAGGGGTCCCAGAACCTCTGTGGAGGGTGCAGAGCTGCCTGTGCTCGTCCCTCCTTTTGGGGACAGCTCCAGCATCTCCCTCTTCGCCTCCCCCCGTTCTGTTGCTCAGGTAACACTTTCAAGGCAGGTCCTCCAAGCAAATTTTTAGGTCAGTTATAATTGGAGAAGCTCACATGGAGCCATAAAACATCAGTTAATATGCTGGAACTATCTAGTTAAATGCCAATTATAAAACCCCATAAGCTCCTCAACTCAAATATATTAATAACATAATTAAACATTTACTGCTTATGCAAATTAAAAGTTCAGTTAATCGGACGTCAACGAAACCCCGGGAAGTGACCATTTAAGTAACTAAATTCTATTTAATTACGATTCCTGCCCGTTGCAAAGCCCCCCTTCCCCTCCCAATGCCATTATTCCTGGGCAGTGTTTACTCGAGCCACTCTGACTTGGCATTCCCAGCCCTTGCATTCACAACCCCGGACAGCTGCAGCTTTCAGAGCACAGCTGGCAGCAGCTGGGCCGGGCACACTGGGGGAATTATGGCACGAGCGTTTCGGGGTGGGATCAGCTCCCCGCCGGACGGATCCGTGCACCAGCACTGTCCATTGTTACGGGCACTGGAAGGACTGGGAGCTGCAGCAGTGGGAGGAGGCTGGAAATGAAGCATTTGTTCCTGGAGGAACAAGAGGAATTTCCCCCTGGTGAGTAGGGATGGACTCCTCCCCTCCCTCTCTCCGTGCCACGGGCAATCAGTTAAACCTGACAGGTGTGAAGTTGGCAAATTTCTTCTCCAAACCGTGAGGAAAACAGGCTGGAAGGAGTTTGGGGGGGGGACAGGGAGATGAGGGAGAGGTGGAAACCTTTGCATAGCCTCTCTCCATGGGGTGAGAGGTGGTCCGGGGTGGGTGAGCACTCTGGGACTCAGGGGTGAGGCTGGAAAAGGATTTGAAACCCGGGAAAATCAGACCCCCCTCTTCTCCCAGCTGCCTTTGATCCCTTGGGATTTGATCCTTGATCACCTCCTGGGATTTAGCCAGCACTGAGCTCCCTAGCAAGCCACAGGATGGTGTCTTCTGCACAAAGGCAGAAAAAAAACCCATTTACTGTTCACATTCAAATGGTTTTCCTCCCAAAATTCCCAACCATTCAGAAAAAAACCCCTCTGCCTGCTTCCTGCCAGGACTTGGGTTTGGTCCAGCAGTTGTGAAATCTGTGCAGGAGGGAGCATCCCTAACTCACCTTGAGCCTGGCTCGGTCACATGAGGCCACGTTCACCTCAGCTGCTGAGGTGAAGGGAGCAGCTCGGGTGGCAGGTATCCATAAATCACTGCCTTTCAATAATTCAGCCCCTGGAGGGGGATACAACACTTTTAACCTACATTTCAGGTGAAAATATCAGCCTGGCTCTCCGATTTCTGCTCTTTAGGATGTGAAATTCCAGCAGTGCAACACATACCCATTTTAAATTTCTTTTTCTTTTTTTCTCTCTTTTTTTTTTTTTACAGGCTGAGCCCTGTTCTGCAAATACTGTCTCAAGACAGGCTGCATCTAAACACGTCTGGGAAGGCTGTGAAATGCCTTGTTTGGAGGAGGAGGAGGAGGAGAGAACCCTCCTCGCCTTCTGCAAGGCACCACCCAGGGTATCTGAGGCTCAACAGCACTTCTGGTGTCACAGGTCCCTCAGCTGGAATCCATTTGCATAAAGCAATTTCCTCCAACAAATATGTTCATACAAATCGAACTGGAGATTGCAAATAATTTGAAAGCGAAAAAAAAGATTAAAAAAAGAAAACCAAAAAAACCCACCAACCAACCAACCCAGCCCTAATCAAACATATTTGTTGCTACAAGTAATTCAGCCGGCACCGTGAATTTCTCCTGGTTCCATTTATCCAGCAGTAGCTGGAGGAGATTTAATGGGCTGTGTGTGACCTTGAGTGCCCTGAGCTGATCCCGAGCAGGCCTTGCCTCTCACCTCCCAAGGAATTTGGGATTGCAGGTCACTCATTTCAGCCACCTGACTTGTTTCCAGTGCCCCTCACTGGTTTAACACCTCCCAGTCCCTGCCCTCTCCTCTGTCTGTGGGCGCCCTTTGGCTCCTGCACTGCCAGTTCTGATCCTGGGAGATCCCCCCTGGTTTTGGGGGTTGTTCCAGGTGCTGATCCCAGGTGCCCCTTCCAGGTTCCCTGCCAATCCCCCGATTACCCTGGGCTGGATCTCACCCCAAATCTTGCTCCAGCCCATTTGTTGGGCACAACTGCAGCCAGGAAAGCTGATGGACTGCCCAGGGTGGGAACCTGTCTCTGCAGCTCCACAGGGACATTCCAACCCCAAATCCCGCTCCAGGGAGGTGAATCCCACTCTGCTCAGCACCGTGCACACAACTCTGGCTCCTCTCCTCCTGCCTCGCCCCTCTGCTGCTCCTTTTGGGGCCAGCAGGGCTCTCCTGCCTTGCAGGAGGGACCCAGGCCACGCTGCCCCTTTTCCACCCCCAGCGTGCTTCTGTTTGGTTCCAAAGAAACCCAATCCTGCGTGGGGGGCTGTTCCTGCTGCCTCCTGCCCTCTGCAACCCGAGCTGCAGAGGAGAGGCCCCAGGCCATGGGTTTTATCCATCATCACTGAACTCTTCAGGCCTGGCAGGGAAACCAGAGCAGCATTTCCCAGGGGGTCATCCTGGCCAAGACAGCCCCTCCTGTCCTTCTTTCCATCTCAGCCCCAGCTCTCCAGTGCTCCTTTTGTTCCTCCCCACGCCCAGGCCTGGCTGAAGGGGCTGAGGCAGCTGCTGGGAGCTGTGGGAGCCGTGGGCACTCCTGAAGGAAAGCTGCGCTGCCAGCAGCTGCTAACGAGGGAGAACGAGAGGGGAAAGCGCGGGGACACACGGACACAGCCCAGAGAGCGGTCACAAGTCCCCACGGCCACCTTGAAGCCTGGCTTTTCCTCCTCTTTCCCAAGGAGAGCATTCCCAGGGCTCTCCCGAGGCGGAGTGACCGAGCCCTGGCTCCGTGAGCAGCGCGGGGCTGTGGAGGATTCTCCCTCCGGGCTGCACGCAGGGCACTGATCCCCGGCCTGGCACCAGCCTCCTGCTGCCCTGGCACAAGCCCTGGGGACCAAACCAGCCCTTCCCAGCCAAGCCCTGTGGCAGGGACATGGGGGCACGCCCCGAGCTCACCCTGAGCACCCCTGAGCCTTGGGAGGGTTTCCAAGCACCCTCACCACAGCAGGCACGTGGGGCACTCAAAAACATCCTCCAGCGTGCCTGCCTGCTGGCCCTGACAAAGCTAATTCCACATTTCTAGGGAAATATTGACATTTTCCCAATAGCCTGTCCCATCTGCTGCAGCCAGCAGTGAGAACTTCCTCCGCCACAGACCGCTTGTCCTACATTTCACAGATTTTTTGGGTTTTTTTGGTTGGTTTTTTTTTTTTTTTGACGAATTTTTCTGCCCTACGTTTTTCTAGCCATTTGTTTTGAAGCTCAGGTTCACTCTGGGGCTCGGCCAAGGAATTTCAGTTTCCACGGATGAAGGGAAGCGCTCCCAGCCTCCTGTGCCTGTGCTGGATCTGCTGTCCAGGGATTCCCCCCAAAAATTCCTCTGCCAGAAGCAAACCCAGCCATCCCCAGTCCACCTCCTCCAGGTGTTTTGGAGCTCTCTTGACCCTTAACCTTCAGCCTTCACCTGCAAGCAACTCCCCCTCCAAAATACAAGTACAAGGAGCTGGAATTTCCAAAAAATATCCTGGGATATTTCCAACCCAAACCAAACCAGGTGCCATCCCTGCTGCTGTGAGCTCCCTCACAGTCACTGAGCGCACGACGACGCAGCCACAGATGCCCCCGAAAAGAAGGAGAAAATCTCTTTTTTTAAAATTCTTTATTTATAAAAAAGTACATTTTTTTTTTCCACAGCTCAGCCACTATTGGTTTTTTATACAAGTAAAAGGAAGGGTGATGCAACACCCTACCCACACAAATTATAACCATGAAAATACCCCCCCACCCCACCCCAGGACTCAAAATGAACAAATTACAAAGGATGGAAAACAAAACAAAACAAACCAACCAAA
>VWZN01013647.1:62264-73297 GCA_013396955.1 Regulus satrapa | reverse complement strand
CTCCGGTTTCCCAGAGAGCGCTCCTGCTGCGGAGCGAGACCCTCAAACGCCACCCGAGGGTGGGCACGGAGCTGCCCAGCGGCGCCACCAGCTCTGCACCCCTCTCCTCACATCCCAGCCCGGATCAGAACCGGCTGGGGCCAGAAGGCAGCAGCACCTTGTGATGGCCCAGCCACCCACCCAGAGGTGCCCTGTGGCTGCACAGAGCCCTGCTGGCTCCTGACCCCTTGTGCTGACCCTGCAGCACAAGGACACAGCCCTCCCGCTGCTTCTTTCCCTTCCCTGGCCAGCTCAGTGCCACTCCTCCTGCTAATCTTGCTCCTACAGTTACCCTGACCTATTTAAAAAAAAAAAAAAAAGGAAAAAGAAAAAACTACAAAAAAACCCCACAAAAATCCCTCAAAAAGAGGCAGAGGGAAGAGATGAGAAGGCAGCTCTCTTCTCTTTCACGCAGCTCACCACCTACACTTTGGCACAGATAAAGTTTGAGCCAGGACTTCAATCAATCTTCCTGGGCACAGTTACAGCCCCTGGCCAAGCTCAGAGCCCATTGAACACCCTCGTCCATGAGGTATCAAACACCACGTGGCTGTCTCAGCCCTTCACCTGCCTCCCAATTTAGGCAGCGGGTGCCCGGTTAATGCCCCCGTCTTTGCACAAGAGCTCTCCCAGTGCTTTTGCCACCCCCAAGGCCTGTCTGCCAGCCCTGGAGCCTCCTGGCCTTCACCTTTTCCCCCAGCAGCCAAGGAGAGGTGCAGACCCAGCAGCAAACTCAGCATCCCAGGGAGGGGTGATGGGGAAAGAGGGGCTCAGAGGCAGCAGATTCCAAAGGGAAGTGAGGCTGTGACTGCTGCCTACCCCTGTTCGTGTCCTTGCTTAGCCCAGTCACAGAGGGAGAGGGGAGAAAAGAGCTTCCCCAAGGGAAGGCGCTGCAACAGCTGCAGGTTTTGGACAAGGGCACTGAATTCGAGCAATTGCTGGCCTGAGCCAGAAATGGTTTGGGTTGTTTCGTGCCTGGAGGATGATTAATTCCTGCCTTTTCTCAAANAGAGAGAGCGTGTGTGTGTAGCAGAGGGGGCGTGGAGCTACACGTACCACTCCTTTTTGGAAATAAAAGACCCGTCGTTCTGCGACACCATGTTCTCGGCCAGGTCGAGCTGCTCGGGGTCATACTGGAAGCCGAGTGTCCTCTCGTCGTAAGGTTCGGGGTGGGCCTCGCCCTCGTCGACGGTGAAGTAAGGCCTCTTGGCGTCCTCCTCGTAGGCTTTGGGGACGCCCAACTTGCGCTCTCCTCCCGCGTCCTCGTCCTCGTCCTCGTAGGTGCTGCCTCCCAAGGGGCCCGGCTTCTTCTCGTCGTCCGAGTCGTCGGGGTACTGCAGGTTCTGGGCCATGGGGGGGTGGTGCTGCGGGATGCCGGCCTTGCTGTAGCCGTTGCCGTACACGTGCTTCTTTGTGCTGTAGTCACCCTTGAAGGTGTGACGCCGGCGCCGGAGTACCACAAAGAGCACCACGGCCACCAGCAGGACCAGCGAGACGCCTCCCACTATGCCCCCAATCACCGGTGTGGGGATGTTCGGCTGCACCATGGATTTGTGATCATCGATTGGAGACGGGGTGTAGGGAAATTCTGGGTAGGNAATTCCTGCCTTTTCTCAAACATCAACCCGACAACAGCGTCTCGGTTTCTGCAGTGCCTGGAGCGAAGCCTCCCGAGGCTGAACCCACACCGAGAGCAGCCCACTGGGCAGAGTGGGCTGGGGGACAGATGGAGGGTCCCTGCTGCAGCCAGAATGAGGAGCAAGAGGCTCTGCAGCCAGGAGCCAGCATTTTTATTTTTTTTTTTCCCCAAAGACAGCCTTGGAGGAGCAGCAAGGGCATGTCTTGCAGCGCGGGGAGCCGGGGTTGGGTTGTGGAAAAGCCAAAGCCACATGTTGCATCAACAGAAGGCCTGTCCCAGCTGGCTGGTTAGTGCAGAACCCCTCTGCAGGGACACCTTGGGGCACTCACGCCCATCCCCTCGTGGTCCTGCCTGCTGAGGGCTCAGCTTCAACCACGCAACATCCTCACTGCTCCCTCCACCCCTGCCCAAGCCACCTCCCCGGCGTGCTCCTGGCTGTCCCAGACTCTGTGGTGCCCAATTCCCAAGGCTGTGCACAGAGCAGGGGAGCACCTGGAGGCTGGCTGGGAGCGGGGGAAGCCCAGCAAGCTGCTCAGTCCTTAGGGGCTCCATCTTTCACTCCGGCACAGCTCTGCAGCCTCCTCACAGCCTGCTGCTCCCTACAGCAAGGCTGGCTCTGTGCCTGGCCCCCCAGGGCCCAAAACCCACCCTGAAAAGCCCCAGCCATGGTTTGCAGATGCCTCAAACTGATCCCTCTGCCTCCCAGCTCTGGAGAGCAGATCTGAGAGGGAAGTCTGTGCCTGATTTCTAAAGGAGCTTGGCCCACTTTCCCATTCAAAGCCTCATTAACAGTCCAGGTTGGGCGCGCGAAGAGAAAAGCTGGGATGTTTCCCTATCTCCCTCAGGAGATATTCATTTTTTCCCTGCCCTTTGTGCTGCCCACCCCTGATGTAGCACTCGCCACCCCTGTGCCACCCCCCTGGCACTGCCATGGACACGAGCAGGTCCATCCATCCATCCATCCATCCATCCATCCATCCATCCATCCATCCATCCATCCATCCCTGGATTTCACACATCTCTCAGGCAAGGAACTATGTTCTCCCCTCGTCCCATCCCCACCCTCCTCACCGTGGCCCCGTTCCCGTGCCAGAGAAAACAAACCCAGCCTGTGGGGAGGGAGAAAAAAGAAGGAAGGCGGGGGAAGAGATCACACCAAATCACCCCCCAGAGCTTCCTCCCTCCTCATCCTCCCTCGGAGCCGGGGCGAGGGGGGCTCTGGGGTGTGGTGGGTGACCCTTGGGGGGCTCAGTGGCCGGGGAGGAGGGGGTCTGGCCCCTCCAGAGCCCGGCACTGCCACCGGATGGCGGCACAGACCGGAGCAGGGTGGGCACCACTGCATTGCCAGTGGCCTTCCCGGGAAGGGCTGTGCCCTGTGACGAGGTGCCAGGGGCAGGTGGTGAGCGGGGACCCGCGTGGCACCTGTCCCCACATCCAGGTCCGTGAAGGAGCGGGACATGTGCCAATCCCTCCGGATCCACCCCTGTGCCCGGCCCGCTTCGTGTCCGGGCTGCGAGCGGAGCAGCACCAAGGAGAGAGGGGGGGAAGTGTGGGAAAAGGATCCCCTTTTTTTGTGTCCAAGGGGGGCGTGAAATTTCTGGAAACCGGTGCGATGCCTGAGCGTGCTCGGGGGCCCCATGTGAAAAATCCATTAGGAAGAGTCTGCAGAGAATTAAAGCCACTGTGAAAAGCAGCCTGGAGAAACAGGAGACAGCGGAGCCGAGGGAGGGGGAACAAGCCAGGCTTTAATGCCAGCATGAAAAGCCTCCCCCCGCCTGCCACCCCCCAGCCCTTATAAAAAGAGGGAGTGCTGTATGAATAGGAATTAAAGCAGCAACACTATCTGCCCGTGCCCGGCTCTGCCAGCTGTTGCATTCAGCCCAGCTTCCTGTCCCTGTGCCAGCAGCCGGACCTCTGGGACAGCAGCTGGGACAGCAGCGAGGCAGGAGGTCACCCCGGGCTCAGCCTGGCACCTGGCCCAGCCCACAGGTTCCCTTTGATCCCTTCGCCAGGCTCCAGGCATCTCCTGCCCTCTTCCTGCAGCACCCCAGGGCTCAACGGTGAGGCCACAAACTTCCCCCAAACCTTCCCCATCACAACGTGCAGGTTTTCAAAGAACCCATCCTTCTCTTGAAGGCTGTTTTCCAATAAAAAAATGAGGCGCATGCAAATCATCCCACCTGTCCATCAATCCTTTATCTGCTGCTTTTTTGAACCTGCTGGCCAATTTTAGTGCTACGTGAGAGAACGAGCTGAAATTATCTTTATCAGAAAGCTCCTGGAGATGGGATCCTTGGCAGAGGAAGGAGCTAAACCTCATTAGACATCAGAGAACCCAGAGGGACAGGAGGCTGCTCCCAGGGGCAGGAAGGGCCCAGCTCAAAAAAAGGGTATTTTTAGACACCCAGCAATTTTTCTGTGATATGCAGATCCACGAGAAATCAGCTCTCAAAAGCTCTTCTGCTCATCTGCTGGGATATTTTAAAAGTCTGCTTCCTGTGGACATGTTTTTTCCTTTAAATCCCATTGCCATCCTTTTCCCCTCAGTCCTAAGGACCGAGGGAACAGCCAGCACCAGCCCAATTCTCCCCGTAGCCACGGGCACTGAAAAAAAGGTCAAACTCCATGAGGAAATATGGAGTTTCCATGAGGAAATAGCTATTGGACATGTGTCAGCCCAAGCTCTTCCCGAGGAGGACTCTGAATTTCCTTCTACCTTGGAACACCAAACATCCACACCATGGGAACAGCAGCTCCAGGGAGGAGCAGGAACCTGAATTCCAACGTATTCGTGGGGCTTCCCAGTTCCCAGATGGCCTCAACAAACACCGAAATGACCCTGAAGAGTTTGTTTAGGAGGCAGATTGCTGATGGCAAGCTTCCCCTGCCGGAACAGCCCATGCCAAATTATCCCAGGACTTTGCTCCTGTGCTATGTACACGAGGGAAGATAAGGAGAAACCTCGGGACAAAGCTGCAATTTGAGAAGGCCGGAGCACTGCTGACCTCCTCTCTGCCCCCTGCACCTCTGCACGTCCATCTTCAGCTTTCCAAGGGCTCCTGCTTTCCTCTCCCTCCCTGGGGTTCCTGCAGGGCTGCAGGGGGGTGGAAACACCACTGGCAACTAATCCAGAAGTTCAGCAGCTGCCGCTGGCCCTCCAGACCTGTGACAGCTTTCAGGCCAGATGCCAAACGTGTCTTAGGTTCTAATCTCCCTCTCGGGTCACCTATCCCCTGTCAATCACGCCCTGCTCCCGCGGGGGCCGCTGGCACAGATGCCACCCGACAGGATGCACGGCCAGATTAGCATCAGCCAGACCCCCCTGGGGGCTCACTCCCCTTTGGGCCCCCCCCCAGATCCTCCCACCTCAATCTGCCTGGCTTTGGGAGCACCTGCTGCAGGGCTGGGGACTTAGGGCTTCCCAGAAAGGGCTTTCCCGAGCGCGGGGCCACAGCAGCAGCTCCAGCCGGCCCCGCGGGCTGTTTGCAGTGACCTTGCTGGGACGAGAGCGCTGCTGGTGTGGAAATAACTCCCTGCTGGAAGCCAAGCGAGCAGGGGGGGGTCAGCAACCCCTGCCAGCTTTGCCTCCCCCCCCCAGCCTGTAGCACATCCAAGGCCAGGGCTGCAAAGCTGCTGGCACAGGCTCTCCCTGCTCCCCCAGCTCTGCGAGTCTCTTTCAAATTTCTCCTTCAAATCTCCTTCCATTGGCCATTTTTTTCCCCTCTTCCTCCTTGTGCTTCCTCTGCTGGAGCCAGTGCACAAGTGGGTGAGTGTCTCCTGCACAGGGCCAGGGCATGTCCATGCTCTGCTGCGCCCAGAAAAACCCGTGCTCACAAATCCATGGACATTCCCACTGGTTTTATTCCTGCCCTGTGCAGCTGGGCATCCCTGTGCATGCAGGTTTGGGAAAACCATTACCACAGCCAGGATGAAAATTGGGAGTCACAGGTGTGAATGTCCATGGGCAGGATGAAAACGGGATCACACAGGTGTGAGTGTCCACAACCAGGGTAAAAATGGGATCACACATGTGAATGTCCACAACCAGGATAAAAATGGGATCACACAGGTGTGAATGTTCATGGGCAGGATAAAAATGGCATCCTACAAGTGAATGCCCATTGGGGTCACACACACATGGGTTTCCATGGCCAGGACACAAACAGGATGACCCAAGCCTGAATTTCCATGGCCAGGATGCAGATTGGGATGGCACACCTGAATGTCCATGGCCAGTTCTCTGTGCAGCCCATCAGCACAGCCTTTTCTTCTGTCACCCACCTACCCCTAGTAAATAGTTACATGTCACACTGCGTGGCTTGCCTGTGACTGACAAAGGTCCTGCAAGGCAGGAGAAGCTATTATGGGAACAGATTGCTGGAATAAAATATTAAATTTCCACTTATCAATCTCTTTAATGCACCATAACTCTCTTAGAAGCATTCAGCCTTCTCCCTCTGAACAAATTGCCCTCCCCATCAGGGGGCTGAACCAGCCCAGCACTCTTCCTCTCTGGGGCCTGGAGGGAAGATTTTGGGTGGCAAAAGGGGGAAAAACAGGGAGAGAGAAGGGGGAAAAGCGGCTTCAGGGTTTTCTCTGCATCAACCTTCTGTGTTGGTTTTATTTTTTTCCTCCCAAGGCTGGCTGCTCACTAGATTGAACTCCATTTATTGCATGCAGCTCTTGAAAGAGGTTTCGTGGTCCACTGACAATCCCTAAATTGCCTGCAAGACCCAAACAAATGTACCTGTAATAGCTGAGCGAGGAGGGCTGAGCCCTCCCCAGCACTGGCCTAATCGCTCCTTAGGGAGAGCTGGATAAACATATTCAGATCCCATGAATTATTAAAGGATTTTTGGTTTTTTTTTTTGAAATGTGGTGCAGGCCTGGCCTGTGGGGTTGGCTGTTAATCCCTCCCAGCAGGGCAGCTGTGGGTGTGCCCTTCATTCCCTCTCATTCAACCTCAACCCCACAGCTGGGACCTTTGGGAGCCAGCTGAGGTTACAGGAAGGCAAACACCAGAAATCCTGGCAGCCCCACATGCCAGCCCTGTGCTGGTGCAGCCTGAGAATGATGTTCTCTGAAGGGAACACCAGGAAAAGAGACAATTCCAAACCCCAGAGGGTTCTCCCTTGTCTGGAGAAGAGCCTGGGCAGGCGAGCGGGTGCAGGCATCTCCAGTGCCCCTGTGGTGCTGAGACACATCCCAAAGGGGCAGGGAAGGTGAGGAGAGGGCTGTGCCGACACCCACTGAGGCTGTGGAGGAATGGAAAGTGAGAGCCTGTCCCTCTCAAAGTCTTTTTCAGCCCGTTTTTGTGTCTGAGGGCTGAGCTTGTGAGCTCTGCTCGCTGTTTCAAACGTGCCCCTGCGTGGGATGGGTGTCTGTGCCAAGGGGAGTCAGCTCGGGTCGTACCAGGCACTGCCCCAGGAACACTGAGGTGACAACTCCCAGAGAACAGCCAGCAGCTGATTTTGGCCATGACCTTGCCCTGCTTTTGGGTGGTCGGGCAGGGCTGGGGCTTTGTTCTTCCAGTGCCTTTCACTGGCAAAAGAAACAGCCCCCAGAGAAATGCCTGTACCAGGAACAACTCAGCAGGCAGGGATCCAGGACAGGAGGTGTGAATTAAAGGCCTGCTACAGTGATAATGATCATAAATAAATACCGGGTAATTAGCATCTAATTAGCACATCCCATCCATTGACCTCCGAGCGCTTGGATAGAGTGGATTAGCCTGGTTTGCCCACGTTAGAGAGAGGGGAGCTGAGGTGCTGAGGGTGCCAAAACACAGAGTTATTGCTAATTTTAGCTGCCCCAGACACGGCTCTACGCTTGCTCAGCATTTCCCACCACAGAGAGCTGGTGGAGGGGCTGGAATTTCATCTTTCTCAGGTCAGACAACTCCCCAGGGACTGGGGAGGCAGGAGGGGCTCTGAGTGCCCTGGGCTGGACAGAGGAAGAGGTGACAGCCCGGGGAGCCTGTCCTGTGTTCCCCAAGCCTTGGAAGCACCCAGTGCACCCTACTCAGCTCCCTGCCCATCCTGGCTGGGCTGTTTGCAGCCCAGAGCTCGCTGCAGTGTGGCCGTGCTCCATCTCACTGCTCCAAGAGGCCCTTCCAGGCCTCAGGGACCCACCAGCACTGCCTGATTACCCAAATTGCTCCTTTTACCCCAAAGGAACGGGATAAATGTCCCTTTCCTGCTCTCAAAGCACCCACAGCCACTTTTCCCCCTTGGCGATGTCTCGCAATGTCACTCTGACTTTCAGGAATCAGGCTACTGCCATATGTTATTTCTTCTCTTGAAGCTATTTCTTGACGTGGCTTTCTCTCCCCGACACTACCTAAGCTTGCCCACGTGCCTTTCCCTCCCTGCCGTGGCCACGCTGCTTTGCAGGCCGTCAGATTCCCTCTGTCCCCTGGGACATCACAGCAGCGCTTCCCACCGCCTGGGATGCCATTCCTCCCTGGAGCCCGGGCAAAGCTCCTCGAAGAACCCATGGCAGGTGAGCCAGATCACAGAGCAGCGCTGGAAGGAGCTCAAATGAAGGATCATGGGGATTGCCCGACACCAGAGACACCAAACACCATCCCCAACGGGTGACTCATCCATCTCCTGCCTTGCTGGCAGTGCACATCCTCCTCCTACCCCTTGTTCTGATCAAAATCTCTGCTGTTAACACATCTCTGACTCCAAAGCAGAAGACAACGGGGGAACAAATTGAATTGGTGCAAGAAAGGAAAAGACCACGAGAGGAAAGGAGGAAAACACAAAATCCAAAGCAAACCAGTGCGACACCAACACGAAGCCAAGACCTCCACCGCGAGATTCCCAGCCCTGGAAGGAGACGCTGGAACTGGTAGACGTCAGCTGCTCCCACCTTTGCCTCCCTCCCCGCTTCTTTTCCACGTGGCAGAGCAGCCCAGGTGCTGTCCTACCTGTGACATTGACTTCCACCAAGCCCGAGCGTGTCCCGATGGCGTTGGTGGCCTCGCAGACGTAGGTGCCGGCCACGCTGTAGGACACGGGCCCTTTGAAGTAGATGGTGTTGTTCTGGATTTCCACGCTCCCCGGCTGGGTCCCGTTTGGCCTGGGGGGGGGACAGAGACCGTGGTTGACCCCAGAGGTGACGCCCGGCAGCATTGCAGGGGTGACACCAATGTTCTGGGTCTGTGCTTGCCCTTGGGCGGGTGCAGGAGATGGAGGTGCTGGCTGGAAAAATCCCCCCACGAACAGGACACAACCTGACCCTGTTTTACCCCAATTTCCTGCTCGTTTCACTCCCCTGATCAGCCAGTGTTAATTACGACTCAAACTCAAGGACAGCAGTGTTGATTTAGAGCCCTGCCCAGGTCAGAACAGTCAGGTAAGTGTGAAACCTGGAATAATGCAAAACTAAACAGGGAGATACAGAAAATAAATGATCAAAGGCAGATGAAAAAGATTTTTTTTAAAAGCCCCTGTGTGTTAAGCAAAGACACACATGGCCTGGTTATTCTTAATTACTGAAGCAAAGTAAAGTAATTACTTCTCTTAGGCAATTAAAAATTACTCAAGTAATTCCTTCCCCTCCTCCCAACCCAAATGTGCACATATTGTCAGCAATTTGTAAGAAACAAAAGGGAATAACGGGGGTATAATTAGGATTGTCAAGAATTGCCTAAATGCATGTATTTCACATGTCTACATATACACAAATGTAGAGAAAACACAGTTTTCCCAGCTGCACCAAGCCAATGATGCCAAAACTGATGGAAAAACACCTTAACTGTGATCCTGGAGAGCCCTGAACCTCCAAAAAACAACAGCACAGCTCCAAAAGGGGGTGTGGGATGCTCCGGGTGGCTGCTGCCTCCTCTGACAGCTCCCCTGACTGCTGCTCATCACCTCCCAAATGGGAGGAGAGGAAAAAGCACTGCTGGGTTTAAATTGCAGGCAGCAGCAAAACAGCAGCAGCCCCCAGGAAGGGGAGGAGGTGCAGAAATAGCCTCAAGTGGCATCTCCTCTGCCTTGGGTGCGTTTTTGCCTCTGAGGCTTTCCTGGAAATGTTGTGAGGAGCCCAGAGAGCCCCTCGGAGTTTAAGTCAGACTGGCAGAGCCAACAGATGGAGAGAGCTGGGGATGGAGAGCTAGGGAAAAAAGGCAAGGAAAACAATCCTCTTCAGACTTTCACTTTGAATGGTTTGATCGGGGAAGTGGAATGAGAGAGAATGTGCTCCTTGCAAAGCCATGTTGAGAGCCTCTCTCCTGATGACAAATGCCAGCTGAAAAGAAGAAAGGATCCATTTGATCTTCCTCTTTTAAAGCTACACGAGTGCTTACAGAGAAGAAAGAGCGGCAGAGAGAACCACATCAGGTTGTATCAATTCCCACCTGGCTGCCCAGACACCCCTCACTCACTTTTCAAGTCCCTTTAGGAAACCTGAGGACAAGGAATCGTTGCTGTTTCATGTCAGTCACGTGAGGGGCTGCTGGAGCTGATTCCAGGGAAAGGTTGTCCACACACAGACAAATTTTGTGTTATTTGCACCCCTTCAAAGCAGGGAAATCCTGGGTTCTTTCCCAGCTCTGGGCACATTAATCACCTTGTCACACCCCAGCTGCCTCACGCCACTGGCGCAGAACATTCTGAGGTGAGAAAAGGGGGAAGCTTTCCCTGGGTTTTGGCAGCCCCGTCCAGCACAGGCACAGGCTGTGCCTCGCAGTGACACCGCTGCCACTGACGGGGCTGGCCCCAAGTGACCAGAGGGTGAGCGAGGTGTCTGCAGAGACGCCTCGTGCCTGCTGGGAGGTGACGTTTGCTCTGGGGACACTTACAGCTTCCACTCGTAGGTGTGAGCTGGGGGGTTGGCATCAGATTTGCAGATCAGCTTCACGTCCTTGCGGTTCAGGAACCAGTTGCCATCGAAGCCCTCGATGGTGACTTCTGGCTCGTCTGCAGGGGTGGGGGAAAGGGAGGAGAGTGACGGGGGAAAAAGGAGAGAGGAAAGGGTTGTGGGGAAGGAAATAAAATGGGAAGGGATGAGGGGGCACGGGTGGGAAAAGGAGAGATTAAAAGGAGTGGAAAGGGTTGTGGGAAAGGGGAGAAAATGAAAAAGGAAGAGATGAGGGGGCAGGAGTGGGAGAAGGAAAGAGATTGCAAGGAGGGAAAGGTGATGGGACAAGGAATGTGGGAAAGGGAAGGGGAGAACATGAAAAGGGAAGAGATGAGGGGGCAGGAGTGGGAGAAGGAAAGAGATTGCAAGGAGGGAAAGGTGATGGGACAAGGAATGTGGGAAAGGGAAGGGGAGAACATGAAAAGGGAAGAGATGAGGGGGCAGGAGTGGGAGAAGGAGAGAGAACACGAGGAGGGAAAGATGA
>VWZN01013647.1:31151-62239 GCA_013396955.1 Regulus satrapa | reverse complement strand
TGGGACAAGGAATGGGAGGGAGTGCAAAAAAAGAGAAAGGGAGCAGCAAAAGGGACATGGCAGAGGCAGAGAAGGAAGGTAAGAAAAATAAAAAATCCCACGATCATTCCAAGGGATCCTTTCAGCTTTCACTCTCCAAAACCAGCCCGCAGCCCCTGTACCAGCCCAGCACCTCCCCTCACAAACCCCTCTTTTCCCTGAGGCCACCCTGAGGCCCTCCCGGCCGTGTCCCGGGCGTGCTTACACTGCACGTTGAGGGTGATGCTGTCGGTGAACCTCTCCAGCTGGTAGTTGACCACGCACACGAGCTGCTGGCGGTGCGCCTCGCGGCTCGGCACCAGCCGGTACCGGCTGATCACCGTGATGGTGCCGTTGCTGTTGCGGATCTCCTGGAATTCCGCCTCCCCTTTCAGCTTGGTGTCCCAGGTGACGGTGCTGGGGGGTTTCCCGTTGGAGGAGGTGCAGGTGGCTACCAGGATCTTTTCTGTCCTGCCAGATTTGGCAATCAGAGGCCTCTTGGTGCCCTCCATCCAATTCGTGGGCTTGGCTGCAGGGGAGCGCAGAAAGGAGGAGGAGAAAAGGGTGTGAAGGGATGGTTAGAGAAGCGATGCTGCTCTGTTTGCTACATCCCCAGAGCCATCTAACACCCCCGAGGCTGTGACAGGGCTTGTGGTGAGTCCAGAGCTGTGCAAAGTGCCTGCAGTAATTCCCGTGTAAAAATTGCTTTATGGCAATGCCTGTGCACCTTGCACCATCCACCTGCATCATTCACGGGGCAGCAATGGTGGAGGTGCCCTAAATGCACAATATGTGGAAAGTCAGTCCTTTCCTCCCAGAGGTTTTCATCCCTGCGTTAGAAAGGAACTGAAACTGGAGAGAAAAAGCCTCATATAGACCTTGGGTGGGGTCTGTTCACCCACAGTCCTGAGCTCCAGGGACAAGCTCTGCTTGAGTTTAGGATCAATCTGTTGTTTCTTCTCTCTTGACAGCCCCCAGCTCACTAAAACTCCCCACTCCCACAGGGACCTGCTCACTGTTACTGCATTAGGAGAGTAGGTGGGGGGAAAAGGGCAACTGGGACCTGGAAAGAAGAAGAGGTGTGACAGCTCAGCTGTCTCAGAACCACCTGCTCTGTGCCGCCTGCTCTTCACCTCTTCCCAGCCAACTTAACAATCCATCACAGGTACAATTTACACCCCGAATCCACCTTTGCCCTGAGCTGCCAGGACATGAATCTGAGGCTCCTCCAGCTCTGCTGGACTGGAGGTTCCTCCCACAGAGCCTGCCCAGAGCCTTACCCAGCACGGTGAGGTTCAGCTGCCCTTCCCGGTTGCCGGTTGGGAAGGTGGCAAACTCACAGATGTAAACCCCCTCATCCTCCAGCTCCAGCCGGGACAGCTGGATGGTGCCATCCTTGAAGGAAGGGTTCCGGAAAGTCACCCTCTCCTTGTAGGGGGACAGGATGGAGACGCCCATGGCGGGGTTGTAGATGGCCACATTCTGCTTGGTGCCGTTGGTGGCCTTCTGCCACGTCACCTGCGTGATCTTCACGTTGGGCAGCGGGTTGGTGAAGCTGCAGTGCAGCACCACGTCCGTGCCGATGAACCCCGAGACGGTGTCATTGACCAAGACAGTCTGAGCCTGCAGCCCTGCAAGGAAATGGCAGCGCGTGAGCGTTTGGGCACTTCCCAGAAGCAGTGTGGTTATTGGGCGTGGGGCTCAGGAATTCCTCGATTTATTCCACTCGTTTCTTACAGGCGTGGCTGATAGAAGAGCAGTTTGTGGCTACAGGGCCCTTCTGCATCCACCTGGTCATGAACACCTTCCTCCCCCGATCACCTAGGGCTCATCATCACCACCCAAAGGCACCAGGTTGGATCAATACCACCTTCCTCCCACTGCAACCAGCCCGGGGCTCATCCTCATCATCACCCCCACCCAAAGGCACGAGGTTGGATCAATAACTTCCTCCCTTTTGTCTTGAGCTCCGGGTGACACTGAATCATGGCAGATATGCAGGGCATGTGTGTCTGCAGGCATGTGAAAGGCCTGATGTTTATCAGCACAGCACATCCCAACATATGCTAACACACACTCAGACATCCATTTAATCCCACAGGAGCTGCAGCAGTAATTAGAGGAGCTGCAAAGACTCAGCCCTCATTTCAGGGCAGCAACAATTCCCATACGAGAAAGGCTTTAAGGCGCTGCCTCTACACCTTGCACGATCCCCCTGTATCATCCAGATGGTTCCTGTGGCCTTTTTATAACCCCAAAAGTGGCTGAATTTAGGAACCTTCCACCTTGATTCTGTGGAAGGTGCTCATGAAAAGTGGGAGCTGCAGTTCATGACAGCTCTTCTGTCTCAGCTGATTCCTCCCCTGACAGATGGAGAAAAATATCTCCCACCAGACTGACCCTGAAATTCATCTTTGCTGCTACTGTGTCTTTTCCTAATCTGTGTGTTTAGAGATAATGCTCTGGTAATTATACAGCCACTATTTGTATGATAAATACAATAGAGAGGCAAGGTGGTAAGAACGAGAAAAGCGGGTTTTTGCTCCCTGCTTCTGGGAGAATCTGAAGCTGGATTGATTCTGGGAGCCAGGGAGGAAAGGAAAGAAAGGGATAATAAAAATAAAAAAAAATAGAAAGAAACATGCACCGAGGGTGAGGAACATGAAAGAGTAATGGAACAGACAGAAGGGTTGGGGAAAGAAAAATGCAGAGCAAGAGAAACAAGACAGCACCTCCTAACAGAAATGTCACCCTACTGTGTTCTTCCAGGGATGAATGGCTCCCTGTCCAAGGCTAAAATAAACTCCTCAGTGTTGGTCCCCGTGGCAGATGTGCCCTGGGACTTCTCCAAGAGTCTCCTTCCTGCAGTTTCACACACACACAAGTGCAGGCAGACAAAACTCTTCTCCACCCACCCACGCTCCACGTTGCCCCCTCACTCCCTGCCTGCTGTTCCCAGCCTTATCCTAATCCCCACATCTCACCCACGCCTCTTCTTTCTCCCTTCTCCTTCCTGTGACCCCGAGGACAAGCCCCAACAACCCAGCCCGGCCACGAGACGCCACCAGCTGACCACAGCCATCAGCAGTTCCGACCGAAACTCGGCCTCCAGAGCTTTGTGTGAACTTGCCCCCTGCTCCCCGAGCCAAGCCCCACACCCCAACACTGCAGCTGGGTGCTCAGGAATGTTTTCCAGAGCTTCTTACAGCCACAGCAAAGCGCTGGTGCCCTCATGTGCCTGCACGCACGAAGCCACCGCGTCCTCCGCGGCTGGCAGGGTGCACCCTCGCCCTCCCAGCACAGCCAGGGCCACCTTCCCCAGGGCTTTCCCTCCACGAAGCAGAGAGTAGGGACGTCCCCACTCTGGGAAAGTCACATCTGGACCGTGTTTCCCCTCTGGAGGAGGATGTCCCAGCAGCAGGACTTTCTGCCCCCGGTGCCCACAACAGCCTCCCTGACGAAACGAGGGCACAGGCTGGGTTTAGATGAGGCCGCTCTGGATCTGAGGGAAGGATGGGTGGACAGGGGAGGGGGGAGATGTCTCCACCACGCTGTGCAGCATATGCTGCTCCTTGCAGCCCGGAGGTGAGCGAGCCGCCTGCCGCATTGCCCACACCCGCCGAGGTGAGGAACAGCTCTGCCAAGCAGTCTGGCTCGGAAAGCTCCAGAGCCTCCCAGAGCGTGTGGGAGCTTGCTGGGGAGCACTTCAATCACGTAGCCAGGGCCTTGGGAACGGCCCAGCCCGGGTGGGTGTGCTCAGGAGGACAGGCTCCCCCAGCGCCGGGGGAGCGCGGAGCCATCAGCGCCTCTTCCACCGAGGGCTCGTGCCCCCCTGGGGCTGGGGCGCTGGCACAGCTGGCTCTGCTCCCCACAAGAGCTGGCTCTGCTCCCCACAAGCTCCCTGACCCCCCGTGGCGCCCTTTGAACCGGCATTTCCACGGCCCAACAAAGCGGCCCCGTCCGCCAGCGCAGGAAGTCGCGGCTCAGCCTCTCCTCGCCTGCCAAACTGCGGAGAGGAGAGGGTGGAAAGCCACCAGCTTCTCCCCAGAGTCTCCCCTGCAGGGCTGGCAGTCCCTCCTGGGCTGCCAGGCTGAAGGCTGCCACTGATGGGCAAGCAAGACGTGGCCCTTAAATGAAGATAAAGTCAGTCAGCCTACAGCCATTCCAGCAGGGAATGTGATGGATAGCCAATCCAGTCCCTCACTCCATCCATCATTACCGTGCCCTTCCTTTATGCTGTGATTTCCCTGCAAATTAATGAACTGACCCTTTTAAAAATCAAGTTATTTATTTTGACCTTGAGCAGCAGCACCAATTCCCAGTTCTACCCTCCCCCTGCCATGGGGTCCATGCATCAATACAGGCTGGGCTTGGACATAAGCCAAAGAAAAAGTGGATTTTGGAGGTGATAAGCCTGATCCTGAATGCAGAATGGTCCTGCAGAACCCTCCTGTGCCCAGGTGTAAAGATCCAGACTTTGGGCCAGGCAAAAAAGCTGATGCCAGTTGAGTGAGGACAGCTTGCCAACAGCCAAATGGTGCCAAAGCTGGGATTCAGGCAGGCCCTTACACGCAGCAACTTTGACAAAAACACATTCCAAACCTTCTTGGGGCTCCAGGGGAAAAGGGAAAACAAAAAAAATAACACTCGGCAGAAGAAATAACCAAACAAAACAAACAAAAAGGTACCCTGAAAAACCCCAAACACAGCACGGAAATTGTGTTTCCTTTCCAGGTGACTGAACAACTCTTTTGCAAGACAGGAAAAACTCTTTCTGCTCCACTCCTCCAAGGCTTGAATCAGGAAAACAACGCGCCCGTTCTGCCCCAGGAGCACCCACACCTCGATGCAGTGATGAGGGAGGGGGACAGATGGAGGAAAGGGCTTTGGGATCGGCTGCCCATCCTAAATCAGAAGCCAGAGGGCAAACCTGGCTGCTGCCACGCTCTGGGGAGCGCTTGTTTGCAAGGTGACTGAGCTGGGCTGGCGGGCCTTCCCTCGCCCCGTTACACACTCAATAATTCATCAGGGCAAACGCATAGATAATTGATGGCAATGAGCACGCACGGCCGGCAGAGGAGGAGAAAATAAAATCACTAATCAGCCTCTGGAGAGGTTTGAACATATTCGACTGGATGTGTGTGTGTGTGTGAAGTGCTGGGATTCGCCGTTCCTCCTCCGCTGCTGAACGATCCGTGTGGTTGGTGGGGCAGGGAAAAGGCTTGGGATGAGTTCTGCTGTTTTCACACCTCGTGCCAGATCTCCCAGTGCCCACCAATCCATGCTGACACCTCCCAGGGGCAGCCAGCACCCGAGCAAGGATTAGCTGGATAGGTTGCAGCTTGCCCACTTGCATTTTATTCATTAGTTTTGTGGTGTTATTTTTTGTCAGGGACCAAAAAAGGGCCCAGCCTTGTGCCAAAGACATGTTGGTGCCAAGACCTCATTAGTGCAGGCCTCGGAGATCCTACTCCTCCACCTTGGCCTCTGAAGTGGTTTGTGTTGGTGCCTTTCCCCACGATCCCAACCCCAGATATTCACCGAGGCCCCGGGGGCAGCGGGCACAGCTCGGGGTGCCCCGAGGCACACGGGCTGGGAAGGAAGGTCTGCACTCTCCGGGTGTCAGGGGCGTCAGGGACAGAGCAGAGGGGGCAGGTGGTGGCTCTCAGACCTGGAAAACCTTTCTCCTAAAAGCCCAGGGGGGGTTCCAATGAAGTTCCCACACTTGCAGATCAGGTTCTTGCTCCCCCATATAGAAAGCTCTGGAAATGATCTCCAGGCTCTGGGTGAGCTCTGTCACAACCTCGCTCAATGCCTCTTTGTTAAGAGCCATGTGAACTCCACTCTGCTTTGCACAACCTTGCCTCTGCTGAGCCTCTCACCGGTTCCTCTCCCTCCTGTTCCCTGATACTCATCTCCCCCCAAGGGCACTGAAACAGCCCTTGGCAGGAGGGTGATGAGCCACCCTTCGGTGTGGCAATATCATGACGGATGCAGATGTCACAGGGGATTGCTCCCCAGCCACAGCAGCGGGGATCTTGCAGAAGGACAAATCAGTGCCTCACACTTCAACCTGCACAAAGCCCCGCAAAAAGCACCTGATTTTGTGAGAGCACCATGGCCACAGGCAGTGATGTCCCACCCGTAGTCCCACGTCTCTCACGGACGCTGCAAATTTTGCATGAAGGAAAAGTGAGATGGAACACGAGCCCAAAACTTTCCACTTGGTGGCACTTAAAAATTTCTCTCCTGGTGTTTCTGAACTCATCTTTCCAAAGGAAAACAAGGTCTGAAATGCAACTCTTGTGGGGCAGAGCCTCCAACAGCCCTAAGGAACATCCCAGGTGTGTCAGGCAGGGTGGGAAACACGGGAAAGAAGATCCTAAATCCCAGCAGGGGAATTTCAGGTGGCAAGAAGCAAAGGTGTGAGGTGGCGCTTGGCCAGGAGGTTGGGGTTAGTACCTCTGCTCTTGCCAGGGAGGCTTTGCATTGATTGCCAGGCATTTAAATCAGGATTCTGCTGCTCTTCCAAGAGCACAGGGCCTGCCTCGCCCTGCTGGGAGCCCGTTGCAATGAAGGAGTGGGCTCCAGTGAGTCAGTGGGCTCCCGTGAGTCACCCCCAGGCCCTTCCTGTGGCAGCAGACTTTCACTGGAGGCCTCTCTGTCATCCACTGATTCACTCCTGCAGAGCTCGAGCACCACAGGGATTGTAAAACTTGAGTTTCCAACGCAAGGGGAGGGGGAGCCTTAGAAGGAAGATGAGAGAGATGTGGCAAGATTATAGCTCCAGGTGACATGGCTGCACATGAAAGGCCTGAGATAACACTGGGACGGGGTGGGGGCACCCCAAGAGAGAAACTACACGCCCAGGCATCCCTTCCCCTTCCCAGTGGGAGCTGGGAGAGATTTATGGGAGCCGTCGGGAAATGGCAGCGTTGTACAATGGCCCGCCTGGCCCTCAGCCAAATCAATCCCTCTCAAACAAGAAAGGACTGGGCTGGGCTTTGGCTTGCAAATGGGAAACACGGGGCCCTCTCCTCGAGGTCACCGGTTCAGACCCAGATCCAGGCCCTGGCAGCAGGGCAGAGATGATTTTACCCCAGGGGCAGTCAATGGCTTGTATCGAGCGAGGTCTCCAGCCAGGCCATCACTGGCTGCCTTTGGGATAAAGCCTTCTCCTGCCTGTGCAGGATTTCCTCTTGGGATAAATGGAGCACAAAGCGGCCTCAGGAGGCCCCTGAATGAAGGCTCTTCCCCAAAGGGCCTGATCCATCGATGCTCCACTTATTCCCTGTTACACTTTGGGAAATCTGGTCAGTGAGCCACCGCTGGGACTTGCACACAGGCCCCGAGCAAGAGCAGGGCCCTGCTTGGCCCAGTGCTCCTCGTAGAAAGAGATGAAAGAAAAGCAGAGGCCAGGGTGGGATGGGCCACAGATTGAAGAGACAGAGATGAGCACCAGACTAGACCGCGAGTTTTTCAACTTTGCAAACATCCCCAGCTGCATCCAGCCAGGAAAAGGGCTGCAAAGCAGAGGAGTGGGATGGGAACAGCAGCCTGCCTCTGCTCCCAGCTCTCGCTCCCCGCCGTTCCTTCCCTGGCTTTCTCACAGCTGCTTTGCTTCACCCCCCAAGTCACGGGGAGGGGAACATGCCCCATGGCAAAAGCAGGGAGGCTGGCAGAGCGGGGAAAGAGCTGACACAGCACTGGGAAAGGCCTTCCTGCAATAAAGCTCAGAAAGCCCATGCTCAGCAACAAAGCACAAAAGGCTCCGGGCCCGGCGCGCGGCGCCCGGCGCGCCCCAGCCGCACGCAGCTCGTCCTGGCACCCAGCGCCAGCTCCCACACAGCTGAGCACACAGCAAGGCTGCCCCTGCCCCGCTGCTGCCCGTGTTCCCCTCTCCTTTTGGGCTGGACGCCACTGCAGCGCCTTCCTCAGCTCTTCTCCCACGGGTTCCACGTGTCCAGCGCCCGGTTTCACAACCGCAATCTCCTTTCCCACGTCACGTCTTCTCTCCCCACTGCCTGTCTCCAGGATTGCCTCTCCAGCTGCTCGACGCCTTTCTTTGATTTGCCCTCCTTCCACTGCGGCCTTACAAACCTTCCCACCCCTCTTGCGTCTCTCCGCCATCCCCACCACACTCCAGCCCACTCGCTCGCCTCTTCTCATCCCCTGCCACTCTTCCACCAGTGGATATGTCCAGGATCACAGTTCTGCACCAGGAGAAGCAGGCAGCTGGCCAGGCAAAGACAAAGAACCAAAAATCCAAGACATTTGTCTCTGGAATCATCTCAATGCCTGCCAGCAAGGAAAAAAAAAAAAAAAAAACCAAACCAAAAAGCCAAGGTCTTTTTGCTTACCAATTTTAACCTGTAAGCAAAATAAAGGGGACCACAAGCAGAGGCAATGCTTATTTGGTGGTTGGGTGGGGAAGAAAAGCTGGAAAATCAAGTGTGGAGGAAGGGAAAGAAGCTGGAACTTTGAGAAGAGGGAAACTAATTAAGCTGAGACTGTCCTGAGACCTTATCTTGATGGGCTGAGTCCCCAAATGCACACGAGTGTTTTCTCTGCTCGAGTGTTTTCTCTGCTCAAGCATTTTCTCAGCCTCTTTCTTGGACTTATTTTGTTGCCTTGGAAGTTTTTCAAGGAGTTCTGGTCCAGTGCTGAATCTCCTCGCTATTAGAGCTCTCCAGGTGCTAAGGAGGAGAGATTTAATGAGGAGCTGTGAAGAGGGGATCAAGATAGCAACCCATGGAGAGCCTCATTTCCGAAAAAGAGGGAGCTTGAGACTGAAGAGATCCAATAAAAACAAAAATAAACTTGATGGCACAGGGAAATGAGAGAACATCGGATCCTCGCTTCCCTCGCTGGTCTGTGGGCCCGGAGCTGGAGCAGGAAACGGGGGAGCTCTCAGGGCTGGAGCAGGGAATGACTCACTCGCCTCCACAATGGGAACGGGACAAAGCCGAAACTCTGCTGACTCAGGCGTGACTCCAGCGCCAGGGTTAATAACTGGCAGCCTCCTCTGGCTGGCCCCACCAGCCAATTGCCTCTGTCCCCACTCAAACCAAGCCTCTTTCATCAGGATGGATGCCCGGTCACAGGAAATTATCAAAGATCTAAACGCTGGTCCTCCGTCCAAAACGTGGTGAAAAAGGCGTCCCTGCCAAACCACGCTGGTGCTGGCCAGCCCTGTAATTTTCATGGAGAAGATCAAAACTCTGCCTTTCCTCTAGTGGAAATGCATGTTGAACAGTCCCAGCTTTCTGCCTGTGGTTTTGCTTGCCTCCCATTATCTCTCAGGATATAACATATTGCTGATATCTCACTATCTCCTGAAGTTAAAAAGAAATGTTTCCTCCTCTCGCAAGCGGGAATGCCACGCTCTGTTCTTCTGTAATTTGTTTCGAAAGATGGAAACAAGCAAGTTTTTCTGTAACCAGGAGAATGTGATATACGTTCTGGTGGCTGACAAGTAGGGAAAAGCTTTGCAAACAAGACAAATGCAAACATGGCACCAACAGATGCAATGGACAGACACCCTTTGCTGGCTCCCTGCCTGTGATTTCTCTTTTAATGTGTTTCTATCTTGCCCTAGAGATATCTCTGCAGGGAAGTGGGAAAGGCTCAGACCTCCCAACTTTCTCTGGGTCGTTAAAGGATTCCTGCCCATGAACAACGGCCCGGAAAGAACAGTGAGTACAAATAACCTCAGATTCTGCTTCTCAGCTTTCTTATCATCAAGCCCCTGTGCAAGGAATTTCTACAAATTTCACTTCTTCCCAGGTTTACAGTCTGCACAGAGCAGAGGCAGACCCGGCTCCAATCCTACCTGGGCCCCATCTGCAGGAATCACTCTGCATATTTATGAAAAAGAGCTTTGCATCTTCAAAAGGCTTTTCAAACAGCAACTAATTAATCCTCCAACACCCTGAGAGGCAGGAAAGCGTTACTACCCCTGCTTTCAGGGGTGGGGAAATCAGAGGTGCTGAATGACAAAGAGATGTGCCCAAGGCCACCCAGGCAAGCAGCGGCAACCTCACCTGGTTCCAGGTGGGGATGTGTAGAGGATGGTGGCAATTCTCACCCGAGCAAGCAGGGATGGAGGCATTGGTGGGGAGGCCCCACAGCTCCACCCTCATTTCCATGGCTGAGGAAACGCAGGGAGATGAAGTGGAAAATCCACTGAATAGGCAGAGTGTGGAAACCTAAACATTGCCCAGTCAAGAGCTCCACGAAAGGTTCCCAAAATGGGGCTCGAGTTTTCCCCGGCCGTGAGCAGACTGCTCGCAACCAAAATCTCAGAGATTTTGTTCCAAGGACTTGCCAGAAATGAGGAGAGACTTTGAGGCTGGGGGCGAGTGTCCCATCCACCCTCTGAGCAAAGCCAGCCCCACATTTCTGAAATATTCCACATTCTGAAGAAGAGCGGGGTTAGATTAGATTTTAGGAAGGAATTCTTTACTGTGAGAGACTGGCCCAGGTTTCCCAGAAGAGCTGTGGCTGCCCCATCCCTGGAAGTGACCGAGGACAGGTTGCACAGGGCTTGGAGCACCCTGGGATGGTGCAAAGTGTCCCTGCCCATGGCAGGGGGTGCAATGGGACGATTCTGTGACCCAGTGCTGGTGGGGATGCAGCTCTCACGTCCTTTAAGGGCCCAGCCTCCATCCAGGCTGCCTGGGGATGCTTGCTGGGCTCGGGGGAGCCTGCAGGAGCCAGGACTGTAAACAAGTGACAAGACCACCCATTAAAGGCAGGCTGAGCATGGGAAGGGGGAGGAAAGCAGGGAGGGAGGGTCAGAGACCTCCCAGCACGGGTCACGCTCCCTGGTCCATCCTCTGGGGTGCCTGGGCTTTGCTTTCCTGGGAGACCAGCACAGGTACAGCCACTCTTCCCTGCCCAGAAGGGTGAGGGCTGTCAGCAAGGGCTCAGAGAGACCAGAGCAGAGGGCAAGGCTGGAGGAGCAGGGAATTCTGCAGAAAAAAAAAAAAAAAAAAGATGATTTGTCCTGNAAAAAAAAAGAAAAAATATTTGTCCTGTGGAGAGTTCACAAGCTCCCATATCCCTTTGGGCACCTCTCACACTGCTCAGAAGGAGCATTACTCCTTCTGCTGGGTTAACCGGGGACTTAGGCTCAAAAGTTGCATCTCCTTAGTGGTTGTAAGGCAATGAGGGACACAGGTGAACTTCCAGGAAGAGAAATTACGGATTTCCTCATGCCCCATTATCCCATTCTCCAGGGATGTGCCTTTGTGCTTCCAGGTAGCCCCAGGGAGGAGCTGGGTTGAGATGACAGATGTCCCTCAGGAGGTGGAGTGACAGCAGTGCCCAGGGACAAAGGTCCTTCAAACACAACCCTCCACACTCAGCTGCTTTTGGGGACCTCTCTCAAGGTATTCCACTTTTATTCCAGATCTCCCCGAGCAGGAAGGCTGGGATCTCAACAGGCCTGAACCCCCGTGGCCAGCTGCAATCACAGATTTGCCCTAAAACTCGTGCCCAAATCTGGATTCACAAGAGACGAGGCAGGACCCAAAAGCACCCAGCTGCCCGTGGGGATGCGTGGAGAGGCAGCAGGATGGAGGCATTGCCCCATTCCAGCCTGGTGCTGGGGAAAGCAGGCCCTGACTCCCGGGGTTAAACAGCTCGCTTGGCCTTAATTGACAGGTTTTATTGACTTTCATGGTGATTCCATCGACTTCTGTTCGACTCCATCAGCACCAAGCTCCCTGTTTCCCTCTCAGGGAGCACCAAGCCACGTGCAGAAGGATGGGGATGCCAGATGGATTTTCCTGCGCCGCTGGGGAGAGCTCCAGGCAGTCATCCTGGCCTTCCAAAGGCTGGGAGGTCAACTGCTCTCAGGGGACTCCTGTGTGCTTTGTCCCAGCTCCAACTGGGGGCTCCCACAAAAATGGAAAGCGTGCTATGAAAAAATAAGAGGAGCTGGTGGAAAATTTTCCAGCACAGCATATTTTTCTGATGGAAAGTGTCACTTTAGTCCAAGCCAAAACCATCGACTGGAACGAGCTGATTTTGGCAAAAAAACCCAAAAAAAACCAAAAAAACCCCCAAAAAATCAAAACCAAAAACCCAAACAAACTGCTTTTGATAAGTTTGAAATGTTTTTTCCTTGTGGACTCTCATTTCTTTTAAATGGCATTATGGCAAAAAACTGGCCAGGAGTGCAGCCAGGATGGGATGCTTTGGTTGCCATGGAACGGGGACATTTTGGATGAAGCCAGGCTAAAGTTTTCTTTTGAAATTCCCTTTCTATGGCAGTTTTCAAATGACAGCCTCGAAGCAGAAGGAGAACTCCCTCTGCAACGCCCAGCACCCCCACTCTGCCAGCCCATCCTGCGTTAGTCATCCCCACAGCTGACCTTTCCAACAGCTCTCACCCCCAAACACAAATCTCCTCCCTGCGTCTCTCCCCACCTTCCCTTTCCACAGCCCACTCCCGATGGGCTCTGATCCATCTGGATTCATCCTCTCCTGGGTCTCATCCCACCCTGTCCCAGGGTTAGGAGTTTTCTGGGGGCTCGGGCCAGCCCTCTGAGCTGTGTGGGACCCGGAGCCCTGCTCCAGCACCTCTCCCTCTGGATTCCCTGTCGATTCCTCCTTCCTGACAGACGGATTTGCTCCCACCCTGCACCTGCCTGCCGTGCCCACCACCTCCTCCTCCGTCTGCTGCTTGTGCCTTTCCACTCTCTAACAACTCCAGGGGAGGCTGGCTGAGAGAACTCCTGTTCCTTTCAGATTTGGGGGCAAAAAAGAGGGAAAGAGAGAGAGAGAGAAGGCACAAACCAGACTATTACATTTTTTAGCAGACATGACAATATGGACACAGCTCCTCCAGAACGTTGTGCATATTTTAAGACAAACTTTACCCCAAAAATGTCAGCCAGCTCTCCTGGTGGGAGGAAGAATGAAGGAATGAAAGGGTCCTCTAGGTTTCCAGCAGAACTTTTATCTTGGGAAACTCCTGAGCACCTTCCCCAACGCAGCACGCCGCTTGCCTGCTGCCTCCCCCAAGGGCTGGAGCGAGGATGGATGCTCCAAAACACCACATTTCCCATGGGAGCAGCTCTGTCCTCTACCAGGGCAGTGCCCAGGATGGGGGAAATGGCTCTGGGGACAAAGCACTGAGGCAGAAGCAGGGAGGGGAGGGGAGATGGGCTGGGCTTTGCCCAGAGAGGCTGTGGGTTCTGCATCCCTGGAAGTGTCCAAAGACACGATGGGACTAAAGAGAAGCTGTCCCTGCCTGTGGCAGGGTGTGGAATTAAACAGGTTTTAAGGTCCCTTCCAACCCAAAGCATGCTGTGACTCCATGCCTTGAGCTCCCATGCCAGGACCATCAGCCAGGGGAGGAGGAGCTGTGCAGAAAGAATCCCTGGGAGACAGATGGATGGCACCAGCCTGGCTGTGGCTCCCCTTGGTGCACCTCTGGACGTGGCAGCTGGGCTGGGGTTGCTCCCAGGCTGCTCAGTGACACTTTTTTGCCACCCCTGCTGGAGCTCAGAACTGCTCAGAACCATCTTTACTTGTTGCTTAGGGACCAGAGTGACAGAGAGAACACAGCTGGGTGCTTGGCTACCTAAGGAGATGGATGGGAGGATATAAATAGCTAATGGCAAGAGGAAAAAGGACAAAAAGTCCCATTTCCAATTTGGTAAAAAACTGACCAGAATAGTAGTGGAGGAAGACTTCCAGAAATAAGCATGTGGGTATTAAATGAATGGAAAATGAATTAAAAGAGAAGACAGGGGAAAGAGACTAAAAGGAGATTCTGAACCTGTTGGAACAGTAATTGTCCCATCCTGGAAAAAAGAGTTTATGTCACCTGGGTGTCACAAACATTACTGGAGGCAACTTCAGAGTGACAAGAGGCAGTGGAGAAGGAAGATAAGTAAATAGATAAATGTAATTAACCCCATTAGTGCAGGGCTTAGAGAGTTCAAAGGCTCAATCTGCAGCGAGGGATGGAGGTCTCAGGGCTGTTTGTAAAAACTCTGAGAGGAGGCAGTTGAATAAACCAAAGGTCTCTTCCAGGCTTGAGAACCTCCTGTCCGTGGTGCTGTGACAACCCCAGGGCTGTGACAGTCCCAGGGTGCCAGGTGGGTTCTGCATCTGAGGTCATCCTGCGCCCCGACCGTCAGGGCCGGAGCAAACAGAGCACAGAGGATGAGAAGGATGTGCCCCGAAGGGAGAGGAAGAGCCTTCCTTTAGGGGAGGGACACACCTTCCTCAAGAGATCCCATCAGGGAGAAACAGCAGCCCTGGAAAGGAAAACAACAGCCCTGGAAAGGAAAACAACAGGCTCTTGTCAGGGCGAGCTGAGAGGGAGCCCAGAGCGATCCCCACGGCTCTCCCCAGCCCTGGGAGCTATCCAGGCTCAAGATGGATATTTTGGACTGTGGATGTCCTCAATCAAAGGACTCAGACAGGGAAGCGACACAAAGCCCAAGAGGAAGAGGAAGTTTACAGTGTCCTCGGAAAAGTCAGCGTGGCCCTTTCCTCTCAGAGCTCCCCCATCCCTTGGGACAGCACAGCTCATCTGCGAGTCTGCACAGCGCCCTCCGGGAGCTGGAACCTCGGGCCTGACAGCTCAGTGGCCAAGTGTGAATCCAAAGTAATTGCACTGTTTGCTCTGGGAATACTCCAGATACACTTGGCATGGCAGAGAAGCATTCAGAATTCTCTCCTTGTAGGATCTACAACCTCCCCCCGTTCTTTCACATCCCTAGGATGTTCTCTTCTCCCATGCCTTCTTTCTTCCCATTGCCCTGATTTTAGAAAAAGGCATTCGAGTTTCTGCCTTCGCTCTCTGCCTGTGTAATGAAATGTTTTTATCCTCCAAACCTGCCTTGTGGAGAGGGGGCTCTCTGGAGCAGACAGCGAGGGCAGGGTCCCTCAGGCACCAGGGCAAACGATCTGCAGGCAGCTGCTGGGGCTGCAGGGTTAAGCCATTTTAATTACCTGCAAGCAGAGCACCAGCCAAGGAACGGCCAATGTGCAAAGCAAGCAAGGGGCTGGGATGGCTCACCAGCCTCCTGCTGATCCTCTGTCAGATTAAATTCTTCCCTGAGAGCTGCCCTACACTTTTATGGCAGGGGGGGATAACTCCCCTGCGCCCAGGATGGGTTGGGGCAGTGCCTGTGATCCCAGAGCTGTGCGATTGCAAACTCCCACCCGCGTGACATCGCTGTGAAACCCAAGGAGCTGCAGCAGGGCCTGAAGTTGTTGCTTTTCCATTCCTAACACGGCAGAGAGGCAGATCCATCTGTCCCCGTCCCAGCGGTTCCCCGCAGTCCCCTCATATCCCTGCATCTTCCTCAGATGCCCACAGCAAACCCAAGGGAAGGAAAATGGTGTTTGGCTGTGTTCCTGTGTGGGCAGAGGGAAGGGAAGGAACAGATCTTTCCCAAGGACTCGGATGGGAGTCAGGGCTGAGCAGCAGCTCTTCCCAGGCAGGAACAGCCATTTGGGTCGCCCTGCCTTTGTGTGAAGGCATCTGAGGCTATGGCAGGGCTCCTTCCCACCAGGAATTGTGCTGTCAAAACCCCCTGCCCGTGCCTAACTCCCCTCTGCCTCCTTCCCCAGCACTCCACAGGAGTGCTGAGCCAGGGAATCCTATCCCTGTGCAGCTGGCAGTGGCTCTGCTGCACAAACCTTCTGGGTTCCCTGCCTTGTCCCCCATGCCTGCAGGTGCTGGGAAAGCCACAGCTGGCTCCCACGGGACTCAGGGTCCCCACTGCTCCCGTTTCCCTTGCCCTGGCGCATGGGAAGCCGCACCCTGACCTCTTCCAGCTCCGACTTGCTTTCCCAAATTGGGCCGGTTTTGGGCAGGACATGCCGGGACCTGCCGCCTCCTCCCCAGCCTTTGAAGGCAGCCACGTAGGCAGCTGCACCCCGCAGACTTTCGTGTGGAAAAGCCACAAATCCGTGAGTCACCTGGCTCCTGTGAAGGCTCCTGTTCCCTCTCTCGCCTGGCCCAGGACAACAGGACTCCCTTCCCAAAAACTCCTGGGAAGGCAGGCTTCTGTGCCGGCTTTGGGAGCAGGATTTTGGACCTCAGGGTGGGAGAAGGGGAGTCCTTTGTGCAGGAGTTTGGACCTCAGGGTGGGATAAGGGGAACCCTTTGTGCAGGAGTTTGGACTGCAGGGTGGGAGAAGGGGAGCCCTTTGTGCAGGAGTTTGGACCTCAGGGTGGGAGAAGGGGAGCCCTTTGTGCAGCCTGCTGTGAGAAGGGGACAAGGGACAGGGATTCCCGGTGCCACAGCACCAGGATAAGCAGGGCAGATGGCAAGCCCCATGTCAGAGGGCTCTGGTGCTCCTCAGCAAAGGAATCTGCCTGGCTGGGGGATTCTCCGTGCTCAGCACTGACCCATTTCCCCTTTCCCAGAGCTCCTCTGCTGCTCAAACCCATTCTGATCCCATTCTCCCACCCTCCTTCTGCCCCACTGCCCTCCGGGAGGGCTGAGGGTGAGCTGGGTGTGGGAAGGAGCCCCTGGCAGGCAGGGCACAGAGCAGGGTGGAACATTTGGGGGAAGAGGAAGCACGTGCTGTATTCCAAGGACGCGCGGGCGCTCCCAGGGCTCGGAACAAAACGCTCCTGTAACTCGCCAAGGCCGAGTTCTCAGCCAAAGGGACAATGGAGACCTGACACCAACAATCCCACAGGATCAGCACACGGATGCCCAGCACGCCCCCACCGCTGCCTCGCCTCCCCCTCAGCCGAGCTGAGGCCAGCGAGACACAATGTGTAATTAGGTTAATGAGCTAAGCGCGGATTTTAATTGGGATTCCCCGATTTACTGGTCTATCTCCTCCTTTTGTTTTACTGCTGGTGCAGGTTCCTAAAAGCTGCCCTTGCTGAAGGCCCTGATATTAGAAAGGTCTTACGGATCTTTAATTGTATTTAATCATCGAGGTAATTAATGATCCTTGAGCAAAATGGAGATTGCATCTAGAGTAGTTCCAGTCTTGCCCTTCAGCATCTGTTGTGTCTGGGCACAGGAATTCTGCAGGCAAGCAGGAGAGGGGCTCACACAGAGCGAGACAAAGGGATGGAAGAGAGAGGAGAGCGGTGGGAAGAGCAGGGATTGGGGAAAAAAGCCCATTTGAAATGGAGAAGGAGCTGAGTGGAAGAGACAGAAGCGGGGAGAGGGAAACAAAGCCATTCCTCCTCCTCACAGACAGGAGCCATTCCATTCCAGAGCCCGGAGCGCTGGCTCAGGGGGGATGGCTGGCTGCTCCCTGTGTCCCCAGACTGGGCAGCCTTGACCAGCACTCAGAACACTCCCACGAGACAACCACCTGCTCCTGCTGTTCCCCTTTCCCACTCCTCGCTTCCCTCTGGCACCGTTTCACCTTTTTTCTCCGGGAGACATTCCCAAAGTTCAAAACCTTGAGCTGGAACAGGGGAGAGGGGGAGTGATGGGCAGCAAGTCCCAGCACGTCCCCTCTCTGCCAGGCCACAAACCGTGCGCCTCCCATCCCTGCTCCCAACCCCTCTGCTGCTCCCAGAGCACAAACAAAGCCTGTCCAACCAGAAACGGGGCTGCCTGCTCCGACTTGCCCCAGAAAAAGCAGATTTAGTGAGAAATGTCACAGAGCGAGCGGCAGGGACGTGGAATCAGCCCCTGAGTCCTGGGACGTTATCAGAGCTGTCCCCAGCACGGGGATGTGCCAGCAGGGAGCTGGAGGGGGCTGTGCTGGCTGGGTGAGGAATGTCCCCTGGCTCCCAGCCCCGGTGACAAGGGACGGTTCAGCCCAGGTTAGAAGCTCTGCCTGTCCCTCCTCCAGCCCCAGCGAGGCTGAGTGCAGGACAGTCTCAACAAAGGGCACATGAAGCAGTGCAGCCTGGTACTGGGGTGATATTTGGGGCTGCACGAGTCCTCCCCAAAGGAAAAATCCAGCAGCCACAGCAGATCCACCCTTCTCACTCCTATTCTGGCAGGGTCTGTGCTAAGGCACGAGTGGAAGGTCCTGGCACGATGGGATGAGCCTGGTTTTGCTCTGTCCTTGCCAGTGAGCCCCAGCGTGGGCCCAGATAAGCTCTGTGAGTTGGGACTTGCACACAGGAGTTGCTGGGCTGGGCTGGCATTTCCTGCTGCCCATAAACTGAGCTCCTCCAGCCTGGGGTCAGGGTTTAGGGTTGGGGGCAGAGTTCCCCTCTGGGTACCGAAAGCCCAGCTTTCCCTGGAAACCTGGGGCTCTGTCACCATGGGAAAAGCACTGCGCAGAGCCAGTCCTGACTGGGAATCTGCCCCTTCCCACTCTGGAACAAGCCGCCTTCCCAGGCAGGTTGCAGCTTGCTTGGGCCGTCAGCTTGGCGGATCTCATTTCTGCTGTTTTCTTCTCCTTTATTGCCTCCCTTATCTGCCCCAGGGCTTGAGAGAGGGCTGCCTCCTCCTTTAGAGCATTAGCAACCCTGCCAGTTTTTCCCCCACTTGGAATATTTCATGCACAGGCCCTTCTTTCTCCCACGCTCCCTGCCCGTCCACCTTCCCCGCGCCACAGTGTCCGGCTGTGGCACCGGTGCCTCCCGGTGCTGGCACGGTTCAGGTGCTGTCCCTGCCCCCCGGGCTTCACCCCTGCAGCCACAGCAAATGGGAACACGAGATGGGAGACACAGAGAGGCAGAGGATGCCCAAAATTGGGGGACACGGAGAGCGCCAGCGTAGGGGGGACGGGAGGGGAGGAAGTCACAGGCCTGGCCGCAAGGATGGGCCTTGGAAAGGGGCATTGCAGGGCTGGGAGGTTGGGAAAGCCTGGCTACAGGTGCTGGGTCTGGTCCTGCTCCCACAAAACCCTCACGCTGGCAGAGCAGGGTCCAGGCTGATGTGCAGAGCCCCTGAGCCCGGGCATGGCTAAGCTGATTGCAACAGCCCCCGAGATCTGCTGCAAGCCTCTCCTCCCTCCCAGCACACAAGATCAGGCCGCCTGATTGTGTCATTTATTCCCCCGTAAACAAAGCAGCCAGAGGAGAAACCCAGCCCAGAAATGAGAAACCTTCCTGGAGACACAGCTGGGCCAGGCAGGAGGAGCAGAGAGGGATGAGGCTCCCCCCGCCTGACCTCGCTTGGGCTGGAGGAGCAGCAACATCATCTACAGCCAGTGCCTGGGTGGCAAAGACCCCTGGAGGGTCCATCCTGCCCCCCAGGACCCTCCAAAAAGCACCTGGAAGAGAACACAGGCAGCCCTTGTGCTTCAGGGCAGGAGCTGATCCTGGCTTGCCACAGCAGGGAGGAGCTGCCCCTTCCAGGCACGTTCCCTGCTGTCCATTCCTCCCTGTGCCACTACCAAGAGCTTTCCCTGGGCTGAATGGCAGGCAGGAGGTCCAAACCCAAAACCTGCAGCAGTGCTTCCTCCAAATCCTCTCAAATTCTCCAATCCTGCTGCCTGCTGGCCGGGGTTGTGTTCTATGCCATCGGGATTCCAACAGCTCCCACCCTCCCGAGGGGATACAGGGCTCCAGGATTGCTGCGGGTCCCTCCCAGCTCGGGGCACCCTGTGATTCCAGCACTGACTGGGTGAGCAAACACAGCTGGGACCCCACAGAGGTGCTGGAACCTGTCCTGCTGCCACCAGGCCTTCGTGTCCTGCGCTGGAGGAGGTGCTGGGCAACTCCAGCACCCACAGATCGTGGGCAGCAGGGGAGCAGCAGGGGCTGGGCCCCTCTGGGATGGCCTCACCCTGTGCCCCAGCTCCCCTCCAGCTGTTTTGGGAAGTTCCCCCTCGGGCAGGGCTGCCCCAAAGGGAGCCTGGAGCTGTCCCTGGAGCTGCTCAGCCTGGCTGTGGTGCCTCCCCCCAGGGGCTGGAGCTGCTCCCCAGGGTGGTTTCCCTCTCACAGCCAGCAAAGCACTGGCTGTGCCTCAGCTCTGCCTCAGAGACAGCACGGAGGCACCTGACTCACACTTCCTATGGCTTTTCCCTTTCTCCCACCCTCCCCACCACCTCTGGCTCTGCCTTTCTGGCACCTCTGCACACAACAGCATCGCTCTGCCGTGCCAGGAAGAGCAGCCTGACAAATTCACAGCAGCGAAATTCAGTGTACAGGGAGCCAGGGGTGTGGGAAGGGGAGGGCAGGGGGGACTCACTTGGCCCTGCCACAGTGCAGAAACACTTCCCTGTCAGCCCTGCCTCGAAAGCTCTGCGCTTCACAAACATGAATGCAAAGACATCCAGCAACTGGAAGCACCACAGCAGGAGCTTTTGGCCACAAAACAGCAAACAGCCCCCCAAACTGTCCTTGCTTGGTAGAGGAAGGATCAGGCCGAAGGGTGCACAGAGATTGTTTGAAAGCTCCTCTTGATCCACTGCCTTTGTTGGTTTTTTTTGGTTTTTTTTGCAGAGGTGGAAACAGAAGGATGGATCTTGAGGGGGGCAGAGAAGCCACTGTCTGAAGGCACAGCCTATGAAACCTCGCCAAGGCACTGAGAAACCTCTGAACCACTGCTCCAAGAGCCTTCAAACGCAGTCCCAGGCCTTCCTACGCTGAGGGTGATGAAGAATAAAATGAACTGAGATTTAATGCACACACTGAGGAGAAATGGCTTTTTAATTGATAATGCCAGGAGCTAGAGCCAGCGGATTCATCAGCCAGTTTTGGCACCTCTCAGGAGCTCAGGATTCCGCCCATACTTGTGGTAAACGCCACATTAACAGGAGCAGGAGTGCAAGAGGAGTGCAAGGACTCACGGCAGCTCCAACAACTCCAGGAGCTGCTGCCAGAACTCTCAGAGTCCACCTATGGAGAGCAACCCCTGCAGTGCAGACAGCAGCTCCCAGCCTGGCTTGGGCTGCCCCAGGGAGCTGCAGTGAGCACAGGAGGTGATGGTTCAGCTGCAGCCCAGTCAGCCCTGCCCCTGTGCCCTGTCCTGGCTGGGTGTTCTGCTCTCCACCCCCCTCGGGAAGCTCTTGCCAGCCTTGCTTCCACAGTTATGTGACTCCTGGGACCGTGTGGGTAACCCGGGCAAGGAGATGAATCTCGGAGAGACAGTAATTACTTCTGTCAGATTAATAAATTAATAAATCTCCCATTTATTCTCCAGATTTCATTTCCAATCCTCGCGTTTTCTCTTCCTGTCATGCAAACGCACCACGGAAAAATATGGGAAGGCACAAGAGAAGCAGGAAAGGGGAGAAGGAGGCTCCGAGGAAGGGCCACCTTCCCCACTGTGAAGCTGTTAAGCATCTCCAAGCCACTGAAACGGCTCCTAAAGTTGCAGAAAGGTGAGAGGAGGAGGAGAAACTCTGCCTGCACAACCAGCAGCCCCCCTCGATGGAAAAACCCAGCTCACAGTGCAGACACCTTCATCTTGGCTCTCTGTCTGCACTCACTGCAAAGTCAATGAAGAGAAATTCCTCATTCAGACACTGCATAAGAAATCTACCTTGGGCTGGATCAGTCTGGAAGTGCCTATTTTGTTCCTTGGACATGAGGGAGTCTGGATGATTTGCTCCATTTTCTCCTTTTGTTCCAAAGCAGGGAACTCTCTCAGTGAAACCGAGCCTTTCTCACTGACCTGGACAAGAGGGAGAGATCTGCTCATCCAGAGACTTCCCCAACCACTGCTAAAATCTCTTGTGCAGGAGACCTCAGCCTCTGCTTCCTCAAGGAGCTGCTGAGCTGGAGAACCCAGTTCAGGAAAGCCTTTTCTCTTCAGAAATTGCATCTCAAGTGCTGCCCTCCTCAGTGGGTCTTAACCAGGACAGCCACAAGGGGAACCGCAGCTGAGCCTGTCTCCTCCTCCTCCTCAGCACCACTGCTTCCTGCCCAAATTTCTGAGCAGAACTTGTCTTTCCCCTCCTCCCTTCTCAAATTCCCCCTCTGAGAAAAGCGACAGGATCGGATTTCTGGCTCATCACTTAAAGATGATGCATTTTGGCCCAAGGCTCAGCCCAGCCTCGGTAAAATGATGCTTGGTCCCACCCTCTCGTGCCCTCCTGGACCAGTCTGAGGCAGTGGAAACCCAACTGGGTTTGCTGCAGGGGAGGAGGCGCTGCAAGGACCTGCCCCTGTTTCCCAGCTCAGCAGAGCTCAAGTGGAGCATCCATGTAGAAATAATAGGAAGGGGAGGAAAATTAGGATCCTACTGTGGGCCATCAGGTCTTTTCCATCCCTTTCCCAGTCACACATCCCTGGATGACCCCGGATTCCCTGCCTCGCTCGCAATTTCTTGCTGGCAAGACACACGGGCAGGAGGATGAGAGGCCTCGTGCCAAAAAATAGGTGATCAGAGCAGGAACAAGAGCAGAGACGTTAGAGAAGCCAATCGAATCCACCCCTGGTGCTCAAAGCATTCCTCTCCTGTGCATCCCAGGCAGCAGCACGCTCACCTGTGCAGGTGCAGGGCCACGCCAGCGCTTCTCCTGGTTATTTTGAGGAGGCAGAAGGCAAATCCCCCAAGGATGACCGCAACCCATGGCCATATTCCAGGCACAGAAGGTATTTAAAAAAAAAAAAAAAGCCAGAACAAAAGGCAGCCGCGGCTCCCTGCCCCCTCTCCCTGCAGATGTCCTCTGGCTGCTGCCTAATCCGCCCGGGCAGCGGTGTCACCCTGCGGGGGGGACAGCGCTGTCCCCTCCCCAAAGCGGGGTCAGCTCATCCCCCGCTCCGCCGGAGCGCGAACAAAGCGCCGGGGCCGGGAATTCAGCGCAACCAACAGCATTCCCATGCTAATGAGCGCTCCCGGTTCCATCCTGCCGCCCGTGGCAAATTGGAGCGAAAATCCAGGCTCGAGAGGATGCAACTTTTATGTCCGATGAGCGTCGCTGGGCTCCAACACCAATCCTCTCCCTCGGTTTATTTTTAATTGACTCCTACTAAGCCGGAGTGCATTTTCATCCGTTCCAAATGGAGCAGCTGTTGAAACTGAAAATCAGCAGCAGAAAGTGCGGACGTTTCTATTTTGCGGTGTTCGCTCCTCAGCGCTCCATTCCCAAACCTCAGCAGCCTGCCCAGAACAAAGGATGCCTCGGCGCAGAGCATTAACCCCATCCTGAAACCCCTGGATCCCTGTCCTGGGAGCCTTCACATTCCACCCTGGAACCCTCACGTTCCACCCTGAAAGCCCTGCATCCCTCGTGCCCCCATCCTGCACTGCTGACATCCTCATCCTGTACCCCCTTACATCCCCATCCTGCACCTCCCACATCCCCCAACTGCAACCCCTGCATCCCAATCCTGCATCCTTCACCTCCCCATCCTGCATTTCTCCTCTCACATTCCCATCCTGTACCCTCTCTTATCCTGCACTCTCACCTCTCACATCCCCAAACTGCAACCCCTGCATCCCAATCCTGCATCCCTCACCTCCCATCCTGCATCCCTCCTGCACCTCTCACATCCCCATTTTGCAGAATCTGTATCCCCATCCTGCATCCTCACATCCCCATCCTTCATTCCTCATATCCTCATCCTGCACCCCTCAAATCCCCACCCTTCAAGCCCTGCCATCCTTATCCTGCATCTCACATCCCTTTCATCCTCATCCTTCCAAACCTCCGTCCCCACCTGTACCCTTCCCATCTCCATCCTGCAGTGCCAGCTCTCTGGATCCCTATCCCTCCCTGGATCCTGCACCGAGTGTCACCAGCACGCAGTGCAAGGTGAGCCTGGAAAAGCTCTGTCCCCCAGGCTGGGAGGGATCAATCAACAGGGTCAGCAGAGATATCCTGTGCACAGCTGACCTGCACACCACCCCCAGCACCTCAGAAACAAGCCCTGGCAAGGCTCTGGCCCCTGGAGTGGACAGCTGGACGCCAGGAGCTCATCCCAAGGCTGGGATTTAGCAGGCAGGATGTTGGGATCAGGCAGCAGAGCTGACAGGCTCTTGGTCCTGCTCACAAATAAGCCGTGCCCCCCTCCAGGAGGCACACGCCAGCTGGCCGAGTCGTGGCCAGCCCACTGCTCAGTCCCTAGGGATCATAATCCCCACACTGGCACTAGAGAATGCACTGGAGAGCCCTGGGGATTGCCAAACCCCTGCCCCGAGCCAACACGGACAGGCTGGAGCTGGGACAGGATCCCTCGGCAGGGGTTGAGCTGTGGGCTCTGGCTGGCTCTGAGGACACTCAGAACTCACTCCCTGCAAGGAGGGGAACAGCCAGGCCCTAGGAGTGTGTGCCAGTGTTTTTTCAGGTAGCCTGGCCATGGAGTCCAGCTGCAGGTGCCTTTCTGTATGTGGCAAGGATTGCTACTGGGGGAATAAAAGCTTAAAATCTTCCCTCCCTCAGGAGTCTGTGACAGGGTTTCTACAGGAGAGGCTGTCCAGGGCCTGGATCCCTGATCCCAGCAAAGGCAGAGGGAAGCTAGAGCCTGGTATAGGAAGGATATCCTCCTCTCCTTGTCCTCCTTGGAGAGCAGAATCCAAACCCCAAGAAGGAGCAGGAGGACAGGGAGTGGATCCAGGTAACACTCTGCTGGCACATGGCAGCAGGGCTTCCTCTGTAAATAAAATTTCACACCAGGGGCATGCCGAGTGCCAGTCAGCTCAGGTGCTTTGGCATGTATCAGATTTTCTGGGAGCTGAGGTGTTCAGAAAATCTGTCACTGACCAGTGTGCTCCAATCTTAAAATAATTGATTGATTAAAAGCTGACCCTGAGCTTTTTTTTTTTTTTTTTCTGAAGGTTTGTCCCTAGCTCTAAACCCCAAAAAAGCCATTTTTATCTTTTGCCAACCAAACAAATCCAGCTTCAGACCTCTGATTAAATATTAACAACTTTGCACAGACCACAAGCAAGCTCCACAGCTATTTATCGCTCCAAAGGCAGCTGCAGCAAGAAGCACAGAACAAAACAAACAAAAACCAGCCAGGAACCAACGGTGTCATCCACATCAACAAGTTTCCCTTGTGTGCTTGAGTCAGCTCGGAGCCAGGGGGCATTTCAAGCACGTTTCACTGGGCTCAGAGCTCGGGGACTTGGTGCTGTTGGAGCTCTCCCAGCTCCAGATGCCTCCCAGCACCCCTTCCTGGAGTGCTCCTTGCTCTGCTGATGTCAGTGCTCCTCACTTTGGATCTCGCTGCAAAAGCCCTGTGACGCCTGAAGAGCTCGGGGAGGCTGAACTGGTGACTGGCTGGATTTGTCAGCCTTTCAGCCCCGTTTCCAAACCCACTCTGGGGCTGGCAGAGGCCTGGCAGTGACATTTAGGGACACGGGGATGAGGTGAGCACCCTGCAGCAGCCCCGAGGGTCAGTGTTTGTCCCTGTCACAGCCAGGGCCAGCTGTGGGACACCGCTGGAAGCACAGTCCAAATAATGAGCCCAAAGTGCCCCCCTTTGTACTCCCCATATATCCATCGAGGCTTTTCCCCAGCATCATTCCGTCCCCTGGAGAAGCAGGACAAAAGGGAATTGTTCCCTGTCGTACTCCTACTCGTTATTGGAAATAAAAAAGGAGCTGTGCCTGTGTTTGGGCGCTGAGCCAGGCTGGGATCCCCCTCCCCACCTGATTTCCCAGGCACGGGCTCAGGTTTCTGACGCACAGGATCAAATAACCCATCACTCAGGGCAAGATATTATCCCCTATTACCAATTCCATGCAAACAGCTCTGCTCTTCCCGGGATTAAAAGCCAATTAAAGAACCTCGCTTTTCAAGGTAGGAGGAAGATGAGAGGAGGGGTTTTTTGTGGGGTTTTTGTTGGTGTCTGGCTGGTAGGAAACATAAGGGCTGTCGATGAGTTCTTTGCAGATCACATCGATTTTGCTCAGAACCATTTGGGACTCGTGTCTCCGGAGGAAAAAGAGAAATGCAAAGAGGACAACAACAAAATACCCACAAGCCGCGTCCTAAAAAGGAAAAAGAAAGAACTTTTATTTGCAGGAGGATCAATGGTGTTTGCTGAAGTCAGCAATTGGTGTTTTGGGTTTCAAAGCTTTCTCAGGGCAAGGGAGCCTTACTCTCAAGGTGAAGAGCAAGCTCATAAATCTGGGAGAAGCTTCAAGCCCAGAATCTGCTGATTCCCCACCGCAGGGAGGGCAGAGCCAACAGGAAAAGGGCACCTGCTCTGCAAACAAGGAGCAGGATGAGCGCTTGTAAATCGCTGCTCACGAGGGAACAGGTGACATTCAGCCCTGCTGCACTCAGATCTGGGAGAAAGGGCAACACAAAGGTGACTTTGAGCCAGCCCTGCACTCACAAGGGCCATGTGAGCACCTGGTTCCTCATCTCAGCTCCCAGCACAAGCCTCAGGTCTGATGTGGGGAAAACAAAGCTTGTCTCTAACACTTGACCCTGGCTCCAAAGCCCCAAATCATGGAATGGGTTGGAAGGGAACCTAAAGATCAACTCCCCACTCTCCTGCCATGGACAGGGACAATTTCCAGACTGCTCCAAGCGCTATCCAACCTGACTCGCCTCCCATTGCCTCCTGCCCTGGGAGCAGACCTTTCCAGAGATGTGTCCAGGGCAGGGGGAATGCCAGAGAAGGGAAAATCTCCAGCTGGGACTGCAGCCAGCACAGCCAGACTCCACAGCACGGGGAGAACTCACCCCATCGATCCCGCTTCGCCGGATTTAGGAGGAACAAACAAAAAGCCTCATCATCAAAACCCCCAGACTGCCTTTGCAGCGAGTGTCCTCCCCCAGAGGAGCTCTGGGTTTGGGATCACAGCATCATTAGGGTTGGAAAAGCCCTCTGAGATCGTGCAGTCCCACACACCCCCTTCTCACCAAAGCACAGAGCTTCCCCCAGCCTGCTCCTGTTGTCTCCCTGCCTCTGCCAGGCTCACGCTGCTCCCAGTGCCACCAGTTTGGAAGCAGCTCCTGCCAGCCCTGCCACTCCCAGCAGCCAGGGGAAGGGGGGCCAGGGGTGTTTAGCACACCCACCCGCCTCAGCAGGCAGGCAGGTGACCCCTCAAGGTCCCCTGCAAACCTGAATTATCTTCTGTTTCTATCAGGATGCTAAACCAGCACAAAAACATGTCTGTCTTTCTGTCAATCTGTCACTTCGCGTTCGCTTCACTTTCGTCTGTCAAACATTAGCCCAGATCTCACTGTCAACATGAGGATAGTTATTTGTTGTTTCCTCTTTTGTTTGCTTTTTTTTCCAGGCCATTTCCACTTGAGATGCACCCAGGCAGGCAGAGCCATACGCACACAAATAGCAGGGCACCATTTTCACTCTGTTCCAGGCTTTTTGTACTGGCAAGGCGGGGAGTAACTCGCCCTGACAAGTGACTCTTTGCATTAAAACCAATCCCCTCTCGGGCACACACCTGGGCAAGGTGAGGGGATCTGGGCTGGGCAGAGATGATCTTTAAGGTCCTTCCAACCCAAAGCAGTCTGGGATTCCATGGGAATGGCTGGGGGAGAGGCAGAGCCCCCTGTCAGAGCATCCTCACTGCTTGTGGCTATGCCAGGGGGGCAGGAGAGCTCCAGACCTCACCTGAAGAGATTCAGATCTCACCTGAAGAGATTCAGATCTCACCTGCACAGCCCAAATCCTCACCTGAACAGCTCCAACCCCCACCTGCACAGCCCAAACCCTCACCTGAACAGCTCCAACCCTCACCTGAACAGCTGCAACCTGGCTGCTGCCCCACACCTGGATGGGAAACCCAGCCTGGAGGGGAAGGGAAAGGCAGAGCAGGAGGAGCCTGGAGAAAGCACAGCCCTAAGGGGGGACACAGGGAGGAGCCAGAAGGATCCCCTCCCTCTACCCTTCGTTTCCGCCCAGGATAAAAAAATAATAATAATAATAAAAGGAATCTTTTTTCCTGCCTGGATTCTTTTTCCCGGCGTCCCCGGCCCGTCTCAAGCCACCCTGTTGCCATGGCAGCGGCCGAAGGAACAGATGGGCCTGGCAGGCAAATCCCCCTTCGAGGCGAATGCTCAGGGCCACCCGCCCTGGGGACAGGCAGGTCACCCCTGCCCTCATCCTCTCGCCCTTGGTGGCACCTCGGGGTGGCTTTGCAGGCAGGAGGGACAGGGATGCTCCCCTCGCGAGGGGCCTGAGCCGTCTGAGATCCAGCTGGCTGTGGGAGAATCCATTTTCTCAGACAACTGGAGCATGTCCCTGCCCGCCCCCAGCAAACCTCACCCCTAAACCGGGGCATTGCACAACAGGACGGGAGCAGGGGACAGAATTCCCGTCCCTGGCGTGAGTGGGCACAGGGCTCAGCTGTGCCAGCCTCGCCGGCTTTCCCAGACGGATCCATCCGAGCAGACTGGGATGAGGAGCGGGGTGGGTGAAGATAAAACTCAGCCACTAATCTCCCTGTGGATTAACCCTCCACGTGGGGCTGTGGTGAGGGGCTCTGGAGCAGGCAAACAACAGCTGAGCCCTCCTGGAGATCCCACAGCTCCTCCGGAATATCTGAGAGAGGCAGCCAGGCCTGGCCTGGACGCCCAGGGAGGAGAGGCTGCTCTTTCTTCCACCTCATCTTTCACCTCCTCTTTCCTCACCCTTTTCGCAGATGGGGCTGCAAACCTGATGCAGCTTGTTGTGCTCAGCCCCAGAACTGGTTCCCTTTTTTGGGGGAAAACAGCAGGAGTGAAGCTGCACTTCAAAGCCTCCAAAGCTGTCTGGGCCTGCATGGGTGAAGGACTCTGTGGAGAAACACAGGCTGAAGGCATCAAGAAACTCTGCTAGAAGGAGAGGAAAAGTAAAAAGAAATGGCTGTTCCTTTAGGAGCTTTAGCACAGGCTGTCTCAGCTGCTCGAGCCTGTTTTCTCCTGAAAAACCCAAAGCAGCTCTCACTCTCCAGAGCCAGTTTTGGAGCTGTTACCACCATTACCCCGACATCCTCGGCTCCACACAACCCCCTTCCAGCGGGCTGTGGCTGAGTCCTGCAGCCCTGTCCCCATCCCCAGGGCTGCTTTGTTCACCTGTGGGGTCCCGGGGAGATTCTGGAAGCAGCGTTCCCCAGGGAGCCACAGGAGGCTGAGGATGATGGTGCTGGGAGGCTGCAGGGAGCGGGGAGCCGAACCCCTTCCCTTCGCTCCCTCCCCACAGCCCTGGCACGCTCTCAGGGGTGCTGGGTGCTGGCCTGGGGGCCCAGCCCGGCCCGACCGGCTCCCAGCCCACACCCGTGGGAAGCTCCGAGCCCGTCCTGCCTCTCAGGTGTGGCCCTTGGCCCGCGGGCTCCCGCCCGGAGAGCGCTCCGTGCCAGCTCGGAAAGGGCGAGAGGGAAGGGCAGCAAAGCTTGGCGGGGTGGATGGCAGCACCGGCACCCCTTTCTGGGCCTTCCTCTCCTCCACTGGGGGTTCCCAGAGATCTTTTTGTCCTGCTGGTGTCTGGAGTGCCAGGGCTTTTCTCTGCAGAACAGGCTGGGTGCGGGAGCAGCCGTGCCCCACGAGCCCACCTCCTTCCTTCTCTCTGCTCCCTTTCCCGGATCAAAAGCTGCCTCCCCTCCCTGTATTGCAAACATTATTCAGCTCTGAGATAAGAAGCTCTCCAGCAGCACTTTATTAATCCCACAGGAGGCAGAAAGAAGCAGAGTGAAAGGGTTTAGCGTGGCCAGGACAGAGACTAATGTTCCACAAAACACCTTTGCAAAAGAGAGCCATGTCTTTTTCCCAGAAAGTCTCCTGGGCAGCTTGGGTAATAATTAACAATTATCGAACTTTAAACCCTCCATCTCCCTTTGTGTCCTGACCAGGATTTTGTAATAACTCCCCCAGTCTGGAGCGCTCCCAGCCCGGCGTGCTGGGGTGCACTGGGGCTGCAGGGTGAGGAGGAGGAGGAGGAGGAGGATGAAGAGGATGCAGACAGACTCCGTGGGCAGGCAGGAGGCAGCTGCTGACTCTGCTGCTTCCCTGCTTCTCCACTGAGCCTGGATGTGAACCTGCCTCCTTCCTCCAGTGCGTCCTGCAGCTCCTTTGGCCGCAGAATGCAGTGGAATCTTTGTGGCTCCTCCCAGGGAAGTTTCTCCCAGCCACGCAGTGCCACGGGCTCCTGCATATGGCTGAAATCCTTATCTACCCAGGAGAGAGACGGAGCTTTTCTAGCACAGAGACACTTGTTTAAACCCATCTGCTGTCTGAGGCAGCCACGATCGGTGCCATGTGAGGCTCACACTGGGACAAACTCACTGGGCCAGGGTTCCATCCCTACCTGGTGGAAGGACCACAGAGTTTTGCAGCAAAGGGTGTTTCTGTTACCTGCACCCTACCACGGGGCAACTCGGGGGTCAGGATCCCTGCTCACAGCCGTGTTGGGAGCTTTTGGGAAAAGCAAAACTGGCTGCAGGTGTCTGGAGACTCCCGCTGCTGTCACGGTAGGACATCCCTCCTGCCTCAGCACCCATGGCAGAGCCAAGGACAGGGCATGATGTGAACACCTGACAGCCATTGCTGGTGCACTGTCCAGCAAAAAAACCAGGCTGGGAAGGAGCAGGGAAGTGCAGAGGTGTCCAGCCCACACCTCTCACCCACCTGCAGCCCCTCTTCTGGAAACCAGAGGTGACCCAAATGCAAAACCAGCAGAGCAAGAAATCAAGAGGACCTTTGAATTCAAGCAGGCAGGGCAGCCAATGGGCACCGTTCACTCATTCCATGATGTCAACACCACGTCCCACACCCAGAGCAGCCAGAAACCGGGCCCAGATCTTGCACCGACAGAATCTTTTTACGTGGATCCACACAAAAGCATTTCCTGCCTTCTGAACTTCCCGGGCAAGGAGCCGCCTGCTTTGGGCTGCTGGGAAAAAAAAAAAGGCCAAATAAAAGGGAGTCACCTTTCCCCTGCGCTCTGCAAACGTCTGGGACTGGGGAGGATCAGGTGTGCGAGGCACCCTGCAGACACGGGGCAAGGCGAGCAGAGCAGAGAGGGACAGCTCCCAGCAGCTCCTGACAAGGAAAGGCACGCAGAGGTGAAGCGAGCTGGCCAAGGATACTCCAGGGAGCTCGTGGCAAAGCCAGGAAACGCTGCCAGCCCTTCTGAGCTCAGCCTGCCTTTGCCATCACCTCCAGGCCATTCTTTCCCTGTAAGTAAAAGCTGATTCACGCCTGGTAGGAGTCGGTGTGAGGCAGCAGATATTCCCATTGCCAGTGAGGTACTGTAAGGTACTCCATGAGCATGGCAGCATTGGAAATGTCAAGAATATGAAAAAAAAAAAA
>VWZN01013647.1:9120-20903 GCA_013396955.1 Regulus satrapa | reverse complement strand
GGAAGGGAAGGGAAGGGAAGGGAGCGCGGTTAACCCTTCCTTGGCCCCGGCGGCTGCCCGGGGGATGCGCGGCTGAGGGCGGGACGGGTGGCCGGGCTTCGCCGCCCGCCCCTCCGGATGTTGGCAGCTGGCGGCAGCTGGGCTTTGTTCGCCGTGTCCGGCGCGGCCCAGGGCGCCTCGCCGTGGGTTGGCGGAGGTTGCTCCCGCCTCGCCAGCCGCGGCTCGTGGGCTTGATCGAGCCTGATCCCGAATTCCCTCCGCACGCCGGAGCGGCTCCAGGCCCTGCCCGGAGCACATTTTTGTTCACCCCGCGAAATGCGCGGAGCCCGGAGCGCCGACACGGCGGCGTTTTCCTGGGGCCTGCCGAGAGAAGGAGCCCGTCCCGGCCGCCCTCCGTGCGCGCTGATAAGCGAGGGGGGGGATCCAGAAGCGGCGCGGGAGCTGAGGCGGGAGGAGGGGGCAGCGGCTTGGCCGCGCTTTGTGACAGCCTCGATTGTGCGGACACAGGCAGAGCCTTGGTGGATGTCTCGCCCGGGAGGTGTTCAGCCTGCTAATGCCGGCTCCCGAGCTGCCCTGGCCCACTCCGCGAGGATGCTGAACCCCAAACAGAGATGTGAACAACAATGACAACAACCAACAACAAAGTCATGTTGATTTCAAGCTCCATTAGAACAACACGGGAACAAATCAATGCCTGGCAGGCAGAAAAGGACGGGATCAGTGGGGAAGGATACCACACATAGTGGGGAAGGGAAAGGGGGGAGCAGCCAGCAGCTATAAAAAGATACCCCTAAGGACCCCTTCGGCAGTCTCCTCCTCCTTTTAATTCCTTTAGAAGTTAATTCCTGTTCAAGGGAAGGATGGGCAGCTCTGTAACAAAGCGGATTAGCCAGATACAAGGTTTGTTCCGAAATAACAAAAGTTATTACGTAGTAATGAGGTTTAGTTAATAGATTCGCAGACTGCAAGGCCGCTGGGATTCCTCTGGACATCCTGCCTGTGGAGCTGAGGCTGCTGAGCTGATGAATGCTGCCTCCTGCCTCTTCTCTAAAGCTGCAGACCTGAGCTCCGGAGCGCAACCCCCCATCCTTGTGGACAGGCAGGCCGTGGGGAGCTCCCAGCATCCTTGCTGCTGGTTGGTTTTCCTGCCCGTGGAGTGTTTATCTGTCTAATTTCAGTTTTAATCCATAAAATCTCATTATTTCCTTTCCCAACTCCATTAAAGAGATACCTCCGATGAGACATTGTTCCCCTGGGCAGGTCTCCGAGTTACCATGGAGTTCCCCACATTAACAATGTTCCAGTTTACTTTATTCCCGGTGTTACCTTCGCCTTTCTCACATTTATTCTGTTGTCACTGCACCTGAGCCGATGCCCCTGAGACCCGTGGGGCATCCACACCTCAACACTCCTCCTTTCAGCTCCCCGCATTTCACCTGGCGTTTCAGCCTGGGAGGGGGGAAAATCCACATTTCCCTTAAGGATCTGGGGAGATTTGATAGAGCCTTGGGGCCTTGGCCTCCCAAATCACAGACCCCAGCCATGTGAGACAAAAATGTAAATCCATTTAGCAGCAGCGGCGGCGGCAGCAGTGGACCATTAGCCCTGGTGCATCAGGCCTGACTTACTGAGCCAGAATGTATTATTTTCATGATCCTGCACAAAGCAAAACCCATCACATTTGGCACAGTTCTGGCTGTTAACTTCTAAGATTTATTACACAGTGCCATGGGGCCCCCGTTCTGCAGCATTTTGTGAGTCCAAAATTCCCGTGAAGCCCAAGGGGACTTGTGCATGAGCAGGAGAGGCAGGAGCAGAAAGCTTTGGTTTGGCAGTTTTTTGTTATTTCTAGGGGAGGAAGATGATAATATGTAACACATTTAATTGCCTCATACTTTATTTATTTTATTTTTTAATTTGGGGAGGTCTGTGTGCATGTTCTCTGAGGGGCTGGGGGAGCTGCCTTCTGCTTTGCTAGATCAGCTGCTTTAAGCCCATTTTTTACTTCCTTGTTCTACCTGAACTCATCTCAGCCAGAGATGTGGAAAAGGAGCCCTGGATGTGGTGCCTGCAATGATAAATCAGGGGATTTCAAGGTTCCTACTGCAGGAGCACATGAACCACTCTGGGACTCAGAAATCCCCTCCACAAATCCATGAATGTGTTCCACTAGAAACGAAGAGAGGGAGAACCAACCCACCTGGTGCCTCAGGTAGAACTGGGCTGCGAGGAGTCCCACCTTCTCCAAGGAAAATAATTCCTAATACCACGATATCTACCCTCATTTGGGTTTAAGGGGTGGTAAGGGTCTCATTTTAGGTGGCAAGTAGCCACCAAAACAGAGATCCAGAGCCTTTCCTGTGCACCCCTGTGAAATCTGGTTTAGGCACAGACCCTGGAAGGGGTGTAGGAACTTGGCCCACACTTACATAAGTTGTCACGCCAATACTGCTCTTGAAAATTGCCATTAGAGCATGAAACAAAGCTTGGCTGGGAGAAAAAAAAAATAAAAAAAAGGAAAAGAAAAGAAAAGAAAAAAAAAAACAGGCTTGCAGTGTTTTGTCCTCCCAGCATTTTGGCTGTTCCGCCGGCACCGGGGTTTTCTGCTGATGCTGCCGTGTGAGGTAACGTCTCCTCAGCAACCTGCTGGAATGGGACCTCCCCAAACCCTTGCCACTGGAAAACGTGATCTTTGGCATGGGGCTGGCACTGGCACAACTCCTTTGGATGAGGGGCTGGGGAGGGTTCTGCGCTGGCACAGCTCCTGGCGAGCCCATGCACATCCTTCCCCAGGGTGGGGAACAGCTCCTGGAGTCAGGCTTGTCCAAATCTTTCTAAAGCAGCTCCTGTCTGCTGTGGAACGAGCACAAAACCAGGCTTGGGCTGATGGATGGCCCTCAGGGGAGCCAGGAATTCCCCCAGTGTCTTCCCAAGCAGTGGCCTCTTCCCAGTGGCTCCCTGCCACTTGAAAGGCTCGGTGGGAATGGACACCTTCTCCGAGATTTTTTACAGTTATAGCTACCAGAAAGTCTTGCAAGGGAAGGGAGAAGGAGGGGGGAAGGGATTGCTCTTGAAAGCGTTCCTCGGTGGGGTTTTTCAGCTGCTTTTGTTTGCTGCAGAGCCCACAGCAGAGAGCTGTCACTCCGAGCTGGGAGCGCGTTTGACACTCCTGTCTCTGCCGTGTACCTGGTGTGTATTTGCTGCAGTGCTGATTACATTAACTCCTGTGTTTATAAACATTTGGAATCAGTGCAGAAGGCTGCGCTCGATGGAATTTTAAAGCCGGCATCGGTTTTATTTTTGCCTTTTCATCTGTAAACACACGTAATGCATCCGCGGCGCAGCCGGCAGCGGGGGATCAGAGGTGCAAAGGGCTTCCCGAGCTGATCCCGTGCTTGGCTTCACTCCTGAGCTCTCCTGAGAGAGCCTCCTCCATGAGCTCACATACATCCACCACACATGCACCGCACAGCTCCCGCTCCCTCAGAACTCCATGCGCCATCCTCTTTTAAAAGGCAATTCCGCGCTGATAGTCATTCCTGCCCTGCTGTTCTCTGGATAGGGCCAGCAGTTAGAGGAGGAATTAAGTCTGAGCTGGGGAGAAAATTGCCTCCCAGTTAATGGGAGCTGATGCGAGCTGCGAGCAGGCTGCAAACAGCAGCGGGTTGTTGTTTTGGTTTTTGTTTTTTTTTCTGAGCCCCTCTGCTGAAGGGCCTGTAAGAGCCTCGCTGCGGCGCTCAGTGCCTTAACCCTGGCAATCCCCACAGCACCCCCTTGTGAGGCAGGAATTAAACCGTAATCCTCATTATCCATGGAGAAAAGAAGCCCGGGGAGATTAGGAATCCCGGCCTTGCAGGACGCAGGATGAGCTCTGCTCTGGATTTCCAGGGGAAAGCAAGCTGGAATTGCAAGGCTGGTGAGCTTGGGGGGACCCACGGTTCGGAAATGCCCTACAAGGACTGGAGTGAGTGGCTTTCAATCCAGCCAGACACAGGCTGGGGAGGGATTTGGGCTGGAATTTGAGTCCTGCATGGGTAAGAGTGACTGAAACAACAAGCATGACCCGCTCGGACCCCTGGCCCGACGTTTGGCCAGCAGGGCTGGACACTCCAGAGCTTTGTGTGGGCTCTGTGTCAGCCTGCTCCCTTCAGCTGAGAATAATTCCACCATCAAAGCTAGGAAACGCCTCAGAGAAGGAGCTGCTGTCTTCCCAGAAGGAGCTGGCGGGAAGGAGGGATGCAGAGACCTCTCTTACACGCACACAAAGCACTGGGGATGGTGTGTGCGTGCCCGTGGAGGGCCAGAGCCAGGCAGGAGACGAGGCCCAGCATCCACAGGGAAAGGGAAACCAGAGGAGAAATAAAGAATGGAATCAGCAGAAGAGCTTCAAAGGGCATTGCTGATGAGGTCCAGCAAGGGGAATTCTCTCTCTCAGCTCCTGGATCTGAACCGAGGTGCGGACACAGCTCGCGCCGAGCCAGCGGTTGCCGTATTAAAAAATTGCATTTATTCTTGAGCAGCGCCGTGCCCCGGCGTGCCCAGGGCCCTGGCACTGCCCGTGCGAGGAAGACAGGACACAGAGTCCCAGAGCGGGTCTGGGAGCAGCCATCCGTGAGGGAGAGCTCACCGAGAGGATTTCTCCCGCCCTGGAAATTCGCTGACACGCTCCGCTCCGGCCTTGGATCGGGATCGGGACTTGCTGCACATTTACAAGTGGAAATAAGCCTTTTGCTTTTAGTGGTTGGACAAATAGGCTTCTCTCCCTGCATAAGCTCTTCTGGGGGCTGATCTCTGGGTGGCACAGGGGGGGTTAGCGGGCCTGTCTCATTTGCAGGCTGTCAGGAGGGCACGAGAGGCTGAACTGGATGCTGTGGCAGCAGAGCTGCCGTGCTCCTGCAGCCATCCCAAACGTGAGGGGCACGTTTGCCACCAGCAGGGTAAAGCCACTGTCACCCGCTGACACTGAGGCTGGACCAGATCCGTGCCAAGGTGTAATTCTGCAGCAAATCCAATGCATTCGGTTTAGCAAATCCATGGCAGACAGGGGAATTTTTGGTGTAATCCTGGAGTGAGTTGAGCACAATCGCTGCTGTGGACAGGGAGCAGCCCCAGGGACAGGGAAGGGATCGCCCCCCTCAACCCTTGTCATTGTTTTTGAGGTGCATCCAGCAAAGATTACCTTTTATCTTCCTTCCTTTCAGCCATGTCATTAATTTCTGGCTGACCCAAAAAAAAAACAACCCCAGGACCCTCTGTCCCCAGGTGGACACAGGGATCAGCACATCCCAGAGATGCTGACTGATCACCCCCGAGGCTGTCAGCTTTAATGCTTGATAAACAGAGATAATAAATGCTAGATATTTAAGATAATTAACGGAGATATGGATGCTAAAGGCTGAGTTTACCTTGCCTGCATCCATGGATCTCCTGTGGGGAGGCTGTGCAGGTTTCCTGTGCACGTTCCTCCTCCAGCCCAGGAAGGGAAGGGGTTTTACTCCCAACAATGCAGTGTGAGCCCACAGTAATCCCCCTCCCAGCCTGTTTTGTAAATGCCAACCGGGCCTGCCTGATGTCTATTCAGAGGGATTTTGCTGCAGTCTGAGGAGTGAGCAGTGGGAATTTGGAGGGACTCCAAGGGGAATGTCTCTGTCAGCCCGGAGTGGCTGCAGAGGCGGCAGTGGGATGAGGTGACTGCTCTGCCCCGGAGGACAAACCTCTCCTCACAGGCACTTCCCTCCTCCTGGCTCACTGTGGGATGACTGTTCCCCTCCCTCCGTGAGTTTCTGCTTTCTTCTGCAGGTGCTGGAGGGAGGAGGTCCCCTAGGAAATCAGGAGACCTTTCCAAAGGTGGCTTTGCCCATCTCCCTGGGAGAGCTGCTGGCCTGGCAGTCACCAGCCAAAGAAACAGGCTCTGCACCTAAATTCCATTTAATTCCATTTTTATTTGCGATGGAAAAAAATAAAAACAAACCCAAACCTAGGGAAAAAAAGAAAAAAAAGAAATTCAGTGCATCAATGGTACTTTAGAGCCTTTCCACGAGGAAGAAGGATTCATGGTTTGGATTTTGGGGAGTCATATTTATTTGCCCTCCCTCCCAAGTGTGACTCTATTTCCATGTGCCATGAGCCCCTGCCACCCTGGGCACCCTCTAAGAGCTGTAAAGTGACTTAATGAGTCATCTCTTCCCGAGCGGGGACAAAAAAATGTCACATTACATTTCTGTTTGCAAATTTTTCGAGTGCGTGGCTCCAGCTCTCTGACACAAAATGAGCTCACAGTGGAAACTGTCTGCAGGGCTGCGTTTCCATGGGGTTTTGGTGGGGATTTGTTGACGTTTTTGGGTTCCAAATCCCATTCTCATGGGGGGAGAATTAAGCCAGCAGCTACACAGAGTTGGTAGTGGTAAAATTCAGTGTTTTTTACAGATTTGTGGAAAGGAGAAAACTTTTAGCAGCAGGAAGAGACCCCCCAAATTCAGCCTGTGTTTTGGACACCTTTTTTCCCCATGGAATTTTCTGTGTTCAAGGCCAGGTTGGGCTCGCTTACATTTTATTTTACCCTGATACAAACAACTGGGACAAGAATTCAGATCTCCCAATGCCTGTCTGTGGTATCTATTCAGCCTGCCCAGATCTGAGGCTGAGCGTTCATCATCTCCTGCCTCGGTTTACCGCCAAACGTGGGAAGTTCAGAGGCCCAAAACCTTTCAGCCATTTAACCCAGAGCTGGGATAAATGAGGAACTGGTTTCCATCTGGAGCATTATGGGGAAATGGGACTTCTGTGGAGGTGGATAATGGCAGGGACAAGCTGTTAAGGGCTTTTTGTCCTTCTGTGGGCAGCAAAAGTCTCTTTTCTCTTTCAAGATAACCTGAGAGGAGCAGAGCTGTGGGCTCGCTCCATTTGTCAAGTGATTCTTTTAAATGTATTTAAATACTTTTACAGCCTCTGTTAATGAAACTTTGGTGACCCCTGGGCTCCTGAGGGAATCCATCTGCATCTAAGTGATGGAAAATGAACTCGTTAATGGCTGGGCCCTGCTTAGTCAATATGGGAGATCGATCCCTGGTGATGAAGGGCTGCATGGGAAGGGGCTTGGCTAAATGGGCTTTATCCCGGGGATGAGCGGGGCTGGGTGGGCACTGACTGGTGCAGGATAGCTGGGAAAACACCTCCTTTTCCCTACGAACTGCAGGGATTTGGGAGGGCCTGCCACACTGAGCTAGAGGTGCCTGAAGGGCTGCTGAGATCTGATGGAAATCTCTGTTTCCTGCTGCTGGCTCCGGGGGGGGTCTCCTCACCAGAAACTTGGCATGTCCCGTTTCCCCAGAATCTCTCCCAAACCACCCGGCCCGGCTCCCAACGGAGAGAATTTCCTCTTGTCACAGGGCAGGGGGATTAGACAGGAGGTAAAGGCTGGCCCCTGCAGAAAGCCACAAAAAACTGAGCTCTGGATCCCTGGGAAGAGCTCTGGAGAGTTTGGAATGCTTCTCATCACCTGATGGGAGTTATTTTGGGGGAAGGGCTTGTCCTGGTCTTGCTGTTGGGCTAACAAACTCATCTGAAGTGTTTTCTCCTGTTGCTCATCGTTGAGGGGAAAGAAGGGAGGAAATCATACCTGGAAGTTTGAGAGTCTGCTGCAGGAGATGGGAATTCCCACAATGGCAAAGGAATGGGACAGGGGAGGGAAGACAGGTTAGAAGAGGGAATAGTGAGCAAAACCCACATTTTTGTTGGTTTTTTTTCATGTAATCCTCCTATAAACACAGGCAAAAAACGGAGCTGGGTCTTTTAAGAGCACAGATCCAACCTTTCATCTGTCCCACAGGGAAAACATGGCCCAGGGAGCTGGGAGCAGGGTCCCAGGCAGAGTAAATTGCTCGTGTTCTGCCGGTGTCCACGGGGTGATGCTGATTTTCACTGCAGCGAGAGCAGAACAGCAGGGCTGGCTGCGCTTCACCCGGGGTCCCCTGCTCTGCCTCGGGGGATCCCCCTCGTTTGAAGGGATTGCAGGAAACCTTGGAGAAGTCACTGGCCCCGAGGCAGCTGTGGATGCCCCCGAAGGGGTCTGAGCTGAGCAGTTTTGGGAGGGTGGGGCGGTGCTGGGGCCTGCAGGGATTCCCACATCCCCGGGGCCAGACCCTCAGCTGATGAAAGCCCAGAGAACCGGGCTGATTTATGGCCACTGAAGATCAGCTGCAGCAGGCCCACAGGAGAGCATCGCTGAGCACTCTGCTGCTCCCTCTCCTCTCTCTCCACTTGCCTTCAGTCACTAAAATCTGCTTCATTAACAAACTCTCCCTAATCACTGCTCCTGAGCAGCAGAGCACTCTGCCCACTGGGGCTCTGCGTGGAGCTCCTTCCCCAGGATTTTTCCAGACAATAAAACACACACTTTAACGGCTTTGCTTCTCCTTAGCCAGTTGTTGGAGGAGGTGAAGCAGAGGCTCTGCACGGTGGCTGAATGTTAGCTGTGAATCTGCTGACATCCTGAGCAATCAGACTTCTTCCTTCCCTGGAAAGGGGGTGGTCTTTTAGGGGAAAAAAAAAAAAAAAGAAAAAAAGAAGAAAAAAAGGAAATTTGAGTCAGGGAGTTGGAGGTGATGCTCCAGCTTTTAGGGTTGTCATGGAAAAAGTAGAAGGGTCTTCAAGGATTTCAATTTTGTCTCTTCAAAGGAAGAACTCTTCCAGAAAATGCTAATCTGGAAGCGATTAGATTGCGGCTATGCCGGGAGGGAGGGAAAGGTGGGCATGGAAAAGAGCAGGTTCAGGCCTGGAATGAGGCTCTGGGTTTGTGCTCAGCAGTGTCTGTCGATGCCCCACGGGTGGCAGAGCCCCTCTGCCAGCCCTGCATCCCACACAGAGCATTTCCAGAGCTGTTCTATTCCCATCCTGGCCCGGAGCCATCTGTGTGAGACGTCAGTCTCCCCCTCAGCGCCCCTTCCAGCAGCACCTTTGCCGTGGGGAGCCGCGCTCGCCGCGCCGGGGGAGCAGCCCAGCCAGCCTCACATCCCGTGGGCGGCTTGTTTTCCATCCTTCCCACCCTCCCGCTGATGAAGAGGCCTATTTTTCTCCCCTTCCCTGCGCAGAAATAGCTCCTCGCTTGTCGTAAATCACCTCGGCTGCAGATGGTGAGTCACCGGTTGATCAAAGGCGAGACCCTTTTCTGGGTCTGGGAGGAAGAGTAGATGCTTCAATAAATCATTAGGAATCAGCAGCGAAATTTCTCCCTTGGTCTGAGGAGAAAACCTCACCGCCCCCTCCTTTGTCCCCGTGCCCCTGGCGTAAATCACAAATGTTCGTGTCACGAGTGGGGACAGCTGATTTGGGATCCCTGTCACAGCCGTTCCTGGGCTCTGCTGCCCGAGCCATCAAACCTGGGCAGCCCAGGGGGACGGACGAGCCAGCAGCAGGGAACGAGAAGGGACAGAGCGCTGGCATGTGCCACTCAGCGGCACAAAACGAGAGGAGAAACGCGGAGTCGGGCGGGATCAGCGTCAGCGGGGCACGGGCGTGACAGGAGCTGGCCTGGAGGTGACAGCAGCGGGCAGGCAGCGGCAGTGCCAGCCTGTGCCGCAGCTGGATCCAGGAGAACACACCTGTGGCAGGGTGGGGACAAGACCAGGAGCGCCACGGCAGCGGGGAGAGGAGGAACCCCTCATCCTTCATCCCTCACCCCAAGATTTTCCTCTGCCGTCCTCTCTCCTGGGCAGGGCACTGCAATCACGAGGCTGGAAGCTCATCCCTCATCCTCATCCCTCATCCCTCATCCCTCATCCCTCATCCCTCATCCTCATCCCTCATCCCTCATCCTCATCCCTCACCCCTCATCCCAAGCTTTTCCTCTGCCAGCCTCGTGGCTGCAGTGCCCTGCCCAGGAGGGAGGATGGCTCACAGCCGAGCAGAGGGTGGTGTGAGAGCTGCCAGGGAGGAGGGAAGGAAAGGCCTGGAGTTGTTCCTGCACCCCGAACACTCCTTCCCTCTCCTGTGTGTCTCCAGCCAGCCTCCCCTTCCTCTTCCAGGGAAGGAAGAGACATCAATGGCTCTTGAGGCAGAGACTCCTCGGAAAGCCGAGCAGATGAAGGGTTTGCCATCTGTGAACAAGTTGTTCTGATTGAATTAGAGAACATTTAACATTTACAGATAATTAGGAACAGCCACCCATTACAAAGGCAGCGGAGGGAAGGGGAGCTTTTGAAAGGCGATTGGAAGCTCCTTGACACATCAGCCAGGGGAGCTTTTCAGACACAACTTCTGAGCCTTTCCAGATGCTTTGTGCTCCTTACGTCCCTGAATCTTGTAAGCCAAGAATCTCTCCCTTCTCTCCTCTCCATTACTTTTTAACTGCCTTTTGCCTTTTTCTCCCTGCCAGCACTCAGCCAGCTCCTCTCTGGGAGGTTTTAGCAGGGTTTTCTCTTTGCTCCCATACTGGGCTGTCAGCTGTGAAGCAAAAGGGAAAGAAATTTGCTTTTCTGCTCCATTACTGTCACAATTCCTTTGGTCTGGAGTTGGGCTGTGCAGCCACGGGGAGGGACAGCCCTGAATTCAGAGGCTCCTGTGCTATCCTGACCTCTGCAGGAGAGACCTGGACCTAAAGCTTGTTAGTATTTTATTCAGCCTCTATTACAGAGCAAGATAAATACCTTTATGATAAAAGAAAAAAAATAAATTGCTGATTAAAAAAAAAAAGTAAAATAGGTAAATCACTCTCCTTTTATGCTCAGAAATACATGCTTCTCTTTTTATACTTGTGCTTCCTTAATGTGTTTTTACATCAACAATATTAAGGAAAGCACATTTGCCATCCTTTTCTTTTGAGAGCCAAAGAAGCTCAAATTCCCCAAAACACAAAAAGAGATGATTTCCATCCCAAATTTCCTCTGAAAAAGAACTGGTATTTCTCAAGCAGCTCGAGCAGTAATTGCCTCGCAGCGGTGCTGGTAATTTCCCTGCATCTGCTGCAGAGAGATACCCAAGGGGTGAAGCCATAAAGCTGCAGCTGCCCTTTGGCTGGCAAGAGCCTCAGTGATGGTTTTTGGGCAGCACATCCAAGGCTTGGCCTGTGCTCCCAGAGCTGGGGGCAATTCCAGGAGCAGAGCCATGGGATGCCAGCAGGATTGCTGTGCCTTGCAGGGAAGAGAACCTGGCCAGGGAATCAATAGGTTTGCCCTCTTAGAAGGAAATTAATGCCTAGAGAAATTCTGGAAGTGTTCAAATCCAGGCTGGACAGAGTTTGGGGCAGCCTGGGACAATGGAAGAGGTCCTTGCCCATGGCAGGGGGAGGAGCAAAATGATCTTTAACTCCCTTCCAACCCAACCCATTCCAAGAGTCTGTAAAATGGCAAACCGAGGTTTTTGTCACCAAAAATCTCAGGAATCCTGTCTGGGACACTGATACCGACACACGCTGAGCTTGTAGCCCGTCCCTGTGCCCCGCTTGCCAGGTTGTCCCCAGCAGGCGATGCGCAGGACCCTGACAGACATCTAGTGGCATTTCCTATAACTACAGCACGTGTGGCGGGCCAGGCGTGCCCAGGAGCTGGCGGGGACGCGGCGACACCGACATGAACAGCAGCCGTCGGTCCGGGCAGCTCTGAGCGCCCAGCCTCAGCGCTGGAGAGAGGAAAGGGAAAAAATCCGGGTGCAGCAGGGCTGTGTCTTGGACAGCCAGGGTGGATCTCTGCAGGCTCACCCTGCAGCACCCCGTCCTGGTGCCAGCAATACCGGGCTCGGCAGGGAATGGACGGACGGACAGATGGATGGATGGATGGATGGATGGATGG
>VWZN01013645.1:67241-77395 GCA_013396955.1 Regulus satrapa | reverse complement strand
GGGGGTGTTTGTGCAGGGCTGCGAACATCTGGGGGGGGGGGGTGAGACTGTGAACATCTGGGGGGGTGTTTTAATGTGACTGTGAGCATCTGAGCATGTGCTGGTGCCCTGACAGGGTTGATGCAGGGCTGTAAACATCTGAGTGTGCGCTTGTGCAGGACTGTGAACATCCCAGCGTGTGTTGGTGCCCGCCTGTTGGTGTTTTTCTGTCTGTGTGTGACTGTGAACATCCCAGCGTGTGTTTGGGTGTGATTGTGAACATCTGAGTGTGTGTTTGGGTGTGATTGTGCCCGCCTGTTGGTGTTTTCCTGTCCATGTGTGAGCCCAGCAGCCGCCGGAGCCCGCCGGGATTTCTCATCCCGAGCTCCCGGTGGTTTCTGTCCCGGGGCCAAAGGCAGGGAGCAGCCGAGGGGGGATGAGTGAAACCCCCCCAGGGATGGGGTGCAAGGCCCAGCGGCTCCGGGTGGCTCACAGGGATCAGGCCGTGGGGGAGAGGATGGAAAAGTTTGGGGAGCCCTCCCTTTTTCCAGAGGAGCCCCTCTGGGTCGGTGGCCCCCAGTGCTGTCCCTGCCACGCTTCACATGCAGGAACTGCATTGAAAATCCCATGGAGAGATTAAAAACCACGGGAGCAGGAGGCTGGGGGGGACACACCGCGTGCGTCTGTCCGGCCAGACACAAAAGGGGCCAAACCCACGCCGGGATCAGCTCCCAAAAATCTCCAAAAATCGGCTGCTGGGCCGAGCGGAGCCGCGGGAGCTCCGGGCACGGCGACTCTGGGGATCCGGCTCAGCTGGACCGGCCCCTGTTGGCTTTGGCCCGGAGCACGGCCGGGCTTTGGAGAATACATCCTCTTGTTCTCTTCCCCCCCGCTCTTCCAGCTGGATGCCGCCGGCTCCGCTTCCCGGCTGAGCTCTGCTCCAAACTCGGCCCCAAACAGCCCCTGCAGCCGTGTCCCGGGGCCCAGCCAGCTGCCGGGGGCTGATTTCCCTGGATTTCCTTCCTTTCCCAGGTGGGAAATGGGCGAGCTGAGAATGCAAAGAGCTTTTTGCAAGGGGCTTGTCCCCAGCCCGGCTCGGGGAGTGCTAAGCGCAGCTCCTGTACCAGCGGCGGGGGGGGATTTTTAAAAGTAGCTTAAAAAAAAATCTGTTCAGTGCGCTGGGGGAAATGGTTTTGGAGCTTTTCTGCCTTCCCTGTGGCTGCAGGGGAGCTGTGGGTGGGCAGAGAGTGGTTCAGCTCCCAGTTGTGCGGGGGGCCTGAGCGGGAGCACTGGGACCTGGCTGAGGTGCTTGGGGACGTCTGTGGGTGCCCAGTTTGGTGTTTCCATCTCGGAGGGACATCCATGAGTGCCCAATTCAGCTTTCCCAAGTTTGAGGGGCATCCATCAGTGCCCAGTTCGGTGTTTCTGTGTTGGAGGGACACCCCTGAGTGCCCAGTTTGGCATTCCCATCCTAGACGGGCATCTGTGAGTGCCCAGTTTGGTGTTCCCATGTTGGAGGGACATCCGTGAGTGCCCAATTCAGTGTTCCCATGTTGGAGTGACATCTGTGGGTGCCCAGTTCCGTTTTCTCATCCTAGACGGGCATCTGTGAGTGCCCAGTTTGGAGTGTCCCTGCTGGGGACCTGCTGTCCCTGTTCCCTGTTGGAGGGACATCCATCAGTGCCCAGCTTGGTGTTTCCATCTTGGATGGGCATCATGAGTGCCCAATTCAGCATTCCCATGCTTGAGGGACATCTGTGAGTGCTCAATTCAGCATTCCCATGTTTGAGGGACATCCATCAGTGCCCATTCCACGTTCTCACACTGGAGGGGTCTCACCTCCATCCCAAACCATCCCAAACCCCCCTCCTCTTCCTCAGTTCCTCCAGAGGGGGACCCACGGTGTGAACCCGACCCGGATTTCCTCCTTCAGACCCTCCTTTGCAGCGTGGCGAGGGGCTCTCCCTAAATCCCACCTGCTCCGGAGCCTCAATTCCATCCCTGCCCTTCCTGGGGGAGCAGCTCTGCCCCGTCCCACCCCCAACGCTCGCTCCCACCTCTCCTCCCTCCCTCTCCGTGTGGTTCTGGTGAGGGATGAGTGGCCGGGTGTCTGTCCCGTGACATTTGGGTGCAGAGCCTTGGGCCGGGGCCAGCGGCTCTGTCACGCAGCGCCGAGCCTGGGAATTCTCCCTCCACCCGGTTGCCCAAGTTTTTCGGATCAGAGCGGAGCGGATCAGACCCAGGTTTTTCATACCCAGGCTGGGGAATAAACAGGGAGCTGAGGTGCCAGGCGTGCCGGGCAGGTCAGGAGGGGTTTGCTGCCCTTTCCCAGCTGGACACGGAGCTTTTCCGCCTGGAGTTTTGTGCCCTGGCATCTCCCGAGATGGGCCGGGTGCCACCACAGCTCCTCCACACGGCAAACCAAGGCCCCAAAATAGCCACAGGTAGTTTGAAGAGAGAAGAGGCCTCTGTTTGCCCCGGTAATTATTTTTCAGAGGAATTAGCAGAAAACAGGAGGAGAAAACAAGAAGTTTTTTGCTTGCTTCACTGAGAGGGAGGCAGGAGAGGCTCTTTCCTCCTCCACCTGAAGAAGGTGGAGACAAATCCATCTCCAGGAGCAAAACCTCCTTGGGTTTGGCTCTGCTCATTCCCTTTCCTCCCTTTTCCCTTCCCAGCAGGACATTTACCACCCTCGTGTCCCCAGTCCATGCCTGTGTCCCAGCTTGGCAGCTCGGAGTTTGGGACACACATTTTTCCTTAATTCTTTCTGCCTGTTCCCAAGGATTTCGCCCCGAGGTGTAAGAGGAGGCGGAAAGAGCTGTTTGCGTGCTCAGCCCAAACACGAAATATTCAGACCCAAAAAAAAAAACCAAAACAACAACCCCTGGCTTGCACGAGGTGGCCCAAGCAGGGAATTCTCAGCAGGAATCGGGGCCACCTCACTCGGGACAGGGGTAGGAACAAGGAAAAACCCCATCCAAAATGAAAATAAACGGATTTTTTTCCTTGTCTCAGCACTGGTTTAAATGCAGGACTGCAGAGTTGCACGCAGCCATCCTCAAAGTGCAGAAAACCCCTCCCAAAAAAAAAGCCCTGAAAGAAACAACTCTGGTTTTTTTAACCCCTTTTTTTTTGCAGCGTTTCTGGTTTTTCTCCCCAAGTTTCTCTTGTCAGCTCCCGAAAACTCTCTGCTCGTGTTTGTTCTTTGAACCGCAGCAAAACTCACGAAGAGGAAAAAAAGAAACCCAAGGAAAAAAAAAAAGAGAGAAAGAAAATAAAGAAGAAAAGAAAGGCAGATTTCTGGCTTTTTTCAGGGTTTCTGAGTTTGAGCAAAACAAAGCTGGGCCCTGGGGCTGCGTCGCCCCTGCTCCCGCTCCAGCTCCTGATTGAATTTCCTTGGAAAGCGCCTGCCTGGGAGCTGCAGAAACCCAAGCCCTCCTCGGGGTATTTGCTGGAGTTCTGGTGATTTTTTCCCAGAATTTTCCATGCCTGGAGTTCCCCCCTCCTGTGGGATGGGCACCAGCACCCCCGGGAGGGCCCCAAAATCCCTTCCCGTGTCCCATTTTTTGGAATCTGCTTTGGGAGAAGCCCCAAAAGTTTGGGCTCACCTCCCCGAGAGATTTCAATCCCATTTTCCTGCCTCAGTTTCCCCATCTTTTCAAGGAAAATCCCTGGAGCTCAGGGGAAGGTGTGCTCGGCCCTGGCTTCAATCTGTGTTGGGATGAAAGGGGCTGGAGAAATGCAAATTATTATCCTGGTTAATAATGGTGCCCAGCAGCTCCCGTTGATCCGCTCCTCAATTAACTTTTTTTTTTTTTTTTTTAAGGACTTAGGTCGGGAAGACACAAATTTTCCCTGGCAGGACCTGTGCTGGTTTAACCCCCAAGGTTACCCAATTACCGCCCTGGCTTGGGCCTTAATTATTCCCTCCATAATTTCTCCCTGCTCTGTAATTCCCAGAATCTCCTTGGATCTGATAGGCCTCGCCTTCGCTGCTTCCCAGGCTTCTGGGATAATTGCTTTTCCTCAAGGATTTCCTCCCGTGTCCTTCCTCCACGCCCAGATTTTCCATCTTTGCCGGAGTTATCCTGCCCCGGGCGCTCCTCAAACTCAAATTCAACCCCAATTTGGGTTTTTTCCCTGTCTTTTTCCCCTCGTTTTCCCCCGTTCCCTGTCCCCACGGCGTGTCTGGGATGGTTTGTGTTGGTTTTGGGGTGAGGCCTGGTGCTGGGAGATGAGGAAAGGAACCTGGTCCTTCCCAGCTTTGTGTCCGGGGAATTTTTGTTGTCCCTGTTTTCCTTAAAGATCCCTTATTCCCTTGCAGCTCCTTGCCGGAGTACCTTAAAATCCACAAAAAAATTTAAACATATTCGCGTTAAATCAATTATTGCTGCCTAAGGAATAATTCCCCAGAAATTGCTGCAATATCAGCGGTGCTTCTTGCAGGGAATTTATGTTTTATCTTCCCTGAAACCCTTTGTAGGAGCAATTCTTCCAGGGATTTGGTTTGGCAGGAGCTGGTTGGAGCCACGGGGGCCGTGGAGGGAAGGGCTTTGGAGGGACACCGGCCTGGAGCCGAGGTTGTGTCACCGAGGTCAAGCTCCCAGCAGGGATGGACTGGATGGATGCTGGTCCTGGCCTGTCTGGCCCCAAAATTCCTCCCTCCCTTCCCACCCAAATTCTATAAATAACAAATAACAACAACTCCCAGCCTGCTGAGCTGTTTGGGGTTTTTGTGGGTTATTTTTTTTTTCCTTTGTTTTGCTTTTAGGAAGTCGCTTCTCATAGAAACCACTTTTTAAAATTATTATTATTATTTCATTGGATTCCTCATTGTCCCAGAAGTGTTTATCCAAGGTGAGCAGAGAGCCCCAAGGTTTTCTAGGTGGGAAGCAAAGCTGTGCTGGATCTGTCCTGGCCATGCTTGGGGCATCTCTCCTTCCCTTCCCACCCCCCTTTTCCTTTCCCTGCCTATCCCAGAATCTGAGGTGGCCTTAATTAATTTCAGACCATAAATGAGGCGTTGTGATTTATTCCCAGCCTGAGCAAACTTTCGAACCAGGATTTTCCTTCCTTCTGCTCCCACCTTGCTCACAAGGTGGGAAGGATTTGCTCTGCTGCTGTCTCTTCTGCAGTGGAATATCTCTGGATATATCTCTGGAAATTCTCTGAAATGTCCCTGGGAATGTCCCTGGGAATGTCCTTGGGAATGTCCTTGGGAATGTCTCTGGAATATCCCTGGAATATCCATGGAATATCTCTGGGAATAGCCATGGAAATATCCCTGGGAATATCTCTGGAATATCTCTGCAATATCCCTGGAAATATCCCTGGAATATCTCTGGGAATGTCTCTGGAATATCCCTGGAATATCTCTGGGAATATCCATGTAATATTCCTGGAATATCCTGATCAGAGCCATGCAGGGGTGGCCCCAGAAGCTCCTGCGTTGCCCAGGCCCTCCCTGCATTCCCACACTTTGGACTTTGCAGGAATTTTACAGGATCCTCACTGAGCCATGAAACCTTCTCGGCATCTTTCTCCTCTCCCGTTTCCCCACCCCCAGATGGACTTTGGAGCTCACGGATGTCTCGGGACTTCCGTGACGGATGGATTTGGGGTTTGGGATTGGGGAGAATAATCAGGAAACCGGCTCCATGTGCACGTCCTGGGCTTGGCAAAAAGAAAGCAGCTCCACATCTATCACTTCCCTGATGGCCGGCTCCTTAGGGCAGCGCTGTGATTTATTGAAGCTGGAATTGTTATTTTTGAATGCCTCGTTACCTCTGTTCCCAAAATCCAGAGCTCTGAGCCGCGCTCCCTGTGCCACGGCACCTCCAGATCTCCACATCTCCCTCGTGCTGCTCCTCCAGGAGCGGAGCCGTGGGCTCATGCCAGGCTCTGCGGGGGATTTCCCGGCCAGGAAGGGTCTGGGGCTGCAGGAGTTTTGGGGGAAAGCCAGAGATGCCCCATCCCAAGGGCCAGCTCACCTCAGGGTTTTGCCCGGGCTCGTGGCTGGTTCTGAACCTCACGGATTCAGGTCCAACCTGGTCCTGCTCTGGGGGCAGCAGGGAGAGGGATCTGGGGGGGCTCCGCTTGACAGGGCACCCCTGGAGCAGGGATTGGGGGATTTAAAGGAGCAGAAGGAGCTGGGAGCTGTGGGGTGAGCCTGGGCTGGTGATGGAAGGGTCTGTTCACCTCTTCCTGTGCCAGCAGAGCTGCTGCCTCTTCTTGGGGGCATTCTGGGAGCTGCTGCTCGAGCTTTTCCCTGGATATTCCCTCTGTACTTCCCGGGGAATTCTCTCTTCATTTCCCTGGATATTCCCTCTGCACTTCCCAGGGAATTCTCTCTTCATTTCCCTGGATATTCCCTCTGCACTTCCCGGGGAATTCTCTCTTCATTTCCCTGGATATTCCCTCTGCACTTCCCGGGGAATTCTCTCTTCATTTCCCTGAGCATTTCCTCTCTGTTTCCCTGGATGTTCCATTTCTCCAAGCATTCCCTCTACATTTTCCTGTGAATCTGAAGGGCCGGGAGCTTGAGGGGTCTGTGCTGACCCTACACACATCCAGCTTCTCCCAGACCCTCCCTGGGCCCTTTCCCACCCCATTCCCAGGGGGAGCTGGGGCTCAGCACCACCCCCCACATCCCCCGTGGCCCTGCAGCCGCCGGGATGCGAGGCAGGGAAGGATCAGCTTACCCAAACTTCATTCCTGCCTATTTTTGTCCCTCTCCTGGCCAGCTCGTTCCTGGGGGAGTTAATTTAATTGCCGCCTTCCTCCCTGCGTGGCTGTGGCCGTGTGTGAGCCCTCGTGCGGGCTAATTCCGAGTGTGGGCACGGCAGGGACGAGCCTGGGCTCCATCCCGGTGGGAGCAGCACCCTGGATGTCCCCGTGGGTGCACCCGGCCAGGGCTGCTGCTGCCCCAGAGAGGGCGAGGGATGCTCTGGAGGCAGCACGGAGGGGCAGGGATCTGCTGTGCCAGCCCTTCTCCTGCTGCTGCACCTGATTTTCCAGCTCTTTTTTCCCAATCACTGGCCTGCAGGGAAGTGATGTGGCCGTTCTGGGCAGCCCTGGGGGGTTTTAAGCCCTGAACACACTCTGGGCATCTCAGAGCAGAAAACCAGAGCTCCGATTCCTTCCTGGGAATCGTGGGAGCTTCACCCTCTGTGCCCTGCCCTGGACACCTCTGGCTCCACTCAGAGCTCCTCATCCACCAGGATTTCACGTCTGGCTGTGGATCAGGGCTGCCTTGGGCCAGGCCAGGCTGGGACACGACAGAGGCTGTGGATGCAGCAACGTGTGGGTGTCACTCACCTCTGCACCCGTAGGGAGATGACAGCCTGCTCTCCTCACCTCTCCCTTTTGCTTTACAGAGGCGTGGGAATGGATTTTTCTCCCATCCGGGGCTCACGCTCCAGCGGGATTTGGAGCCAAAGCTGCTGTGCAAAATCCAGCTGGAGCTGCTGGGTTGCCCCTGGTTGAGCTCCAAAATTGCCTCACCTGGGAGAGCTGTGAGCAGGGCTCCGTGCTGGGATGAGTTTTCCCTCCCCACAAAACCCCGTCTCAGGACAGGGTGGGGTCGCAGAGGGTGTCTCCAGCACCCCAGGATGGATCTGCACCCCGGGGAGGGCAGAGAGGGGAAACTGAGGCACGTTTGGGTGGGTGCTGTGGAGCTGGGAGCAGAGCAGTATCACTCCAAACCAGCTGCAGCCTCTCTGCAGCATTCCTGGGCTCCTGCTGATCCCGGGGCGCAGCTGGAACCCCCGAACTTCCCTCGTTATGCTCCTTTTAATTATCCATAATTGCCCTCCTTCCTCCCCGGCTCTGGTGTGTGGGAGCCTGGTTTTCTCGAGGATAATGAAGTGTCCTTCAGGTCTCTTTCCCCCTTCCCCTCCCCTCTCTGGCTGCTTGCAGGACTCCTGTTACCGCCAGGGCAATTATGGCTCTGCTCTCCCTCCCTCTGCCCAGCCTATAATTTAGTTTTATATAAATACAAAATGCGCTCCAGCCCCTGTTGTGCAAGACGTTGCTATTCCGGGGGATGGGCAGAGGGATGGGGCGGCGGGGGGAGCACCGAGCCCCTCCCCGGACACCCCCTGAGCACCCCACATTCCCCACAGGACGGAGCAGCCGGCTCCCAGCAGCGCTGAAGGTGCTGCTGCCTTCTCCTGCACGGGGGGGTGTTCGGCCCCGGGATTTCTCCCTTGGGGAATAACTCGGCCCCTTTCAGGTTTTTCCCGTCCCTCCAGGGGTCCTGCGGGGGTTGCTGCCGCTCCGGAGTGCGGGAGGATGAGGAAGGTGGCAGCCAGCTCCCGCAGGGCAGACAGTGGCCCTTTCATGGGAAGGGGGATGAAAAATCCAGCCTGAGCTGCTGAGTGTAACCAGATCCCTTGGCTTTTTGGAGAAGGAATGCGAGAGCTCGGGAGGGTTTTTGGGACGGGAGGGGTTTTGGGACGGCGCTGCAGCGGGGTGAGCAACAGCCCCGCTGCCCAAATCCCCCGTGGCGCTCCAGCTCCTGCCCCGTCCTCTGTGCCAGGGGGATGCGGCTTGGCAGGCAGAGCCCGAGCACCCTGGGCAGAGCCCGAGCACCCTGGGCAGAGCCTGAGCACCCTGGGCAGTGTCCGAGCACCCAGGGCAGTGTCTGAGCACCCTGGGCAGTGTCTGAGCACCCTGGNCTCTGACCCCGGGGGCTCAGCTCTGACCCCGTTTCTCTTGCAGAGCTGGCCGAGCCCTCGCTCCCTCCGCCGAGGCAGAGCCCAGCGCTGCCACCCCCGGAGCCTCCCGCCCGCCCCGCGGTGCCGAAGAAGGAGAAAGCCCTGGAAGATGACAAATCCCCCACGGTGCTGACGAAAGCCCCCCGGGCCGAGCTCTGCGGCGCTGCCCAAGCTGTGACATGTGAGTGTTTCCCCTCCGCCGGTGTCCTGCGCTCTGCCAGCTCAGCAGCGGCGGGGCTCATCAAAAAGCCGGGCCGAGGTGGGAACCCGGCTCCTCCTCGCTTTGTTCCTCCCCACATCAAAGCCCGAAGCGAGCCTGAGTCACCTGGAGAGCCGAAAGTGACGGGCGGCACCCGGGGTGGCTCCCGGTGCCCTCCGAGGCGGAGCTGGCACAGCTGGAGCTGCCTTGGGAAGGGTCGGGGTCCTCTGGGGTGGGAAGAGGGGTGAGCCTGGCTGGGAAAAGAGCTGGAGGGAGCATCCCCCAAAACCCCAGGGGAGAGAGGAGACCCACAAAGAACATTGTTGTGGGCACAGCCCCGGGATGTCCCCGTGGCACAGCCGTGAGATATTTCTGTGGCACAGCCGTGGGGTATTTCTATGGCACAGCTCTGGGTATTTCTGTGGCACAGCTCTGGGATATTTCTGTGGCACAGCCCCAGGTTATTTCCATGGCACAGCTCTGGGGTATTTCTGTGCCACAGCCGTGGGATATTTCTGTGGCACAGCTCTGGGGTATTTTTGTGGCACAGCCCTGGGATATTTCCGTGGCACAGCTCTGGGGTATTTCCATGGCACAGGTCTGGGGTATTTCCATGGCACAGCTCTGGGGTATTTCTGTGGCACAGCCGTGGGGTATTTTTGTGGCACAGCCATGGGGTATTTCCATGGCACAGCCCCAGGTTATTTCCAAGGCACAGCTCTGAGGTATTTCCGTGGCACAGCCCTGGGGTATTTCTGTGCCACAGCTCTGGGGTATTTCTGTGCCACAGCTCTGGGATATTTCCGTGGCACAGCCGTGGGGTATTTCCATGGCACAGCTCTGGGGCATTTCTGTGGCACAGCTCTGGGATATTTCCATGGCACAGCCCCGGGTTATTTCCAAGGCACAAGACGGGCACTCAGTCTTGCTGAGCAAAGGGAGACGCGTCCCTCTGGGGCAGCTCTTGCCTTGGCGAGTCCCTGGCAAGGCTGAGGCCGGGCCGGGCTGTCTGCACAGCGCTGCTTCTGCCGCAGGCGGTGGCGGGGCCGGGCAGCACCTCCCAAAATCTGCAGCCGGTGCCGCCGCCGTGAGAAAGGCCGGGGTGGGGCCGGGGTGCCCTCGCTCGGCTCCGAGCGGGGCCGGCAGATGTGGGAGGCTCTCCTGGAGCCTCCATCCCCCCCTGGCCGCCAGCCCGGATCCCAGGCTTTCGCCGCCAGGCTGCCGTTCCCTTCCTGCTGGACGCGGGCGCGCAGCTTCCC
>VWZN01013645.1:35905-48752 GCA_013396955.1 Regulus satrapa | reverse complement strand
AACTGGGTTTTTTTTTTTTTTTTTTAAATTTTAAATTTTTTTTCCCCCCCTTTTTTCCCTCCCCCCCTGCCTTGGCCGCGGCTGAGGCGCTGCTCTCCCACAACGGCTGCCAAAATACAGCGAGACAGGGTATAATTACAGACACTTACTGCGGCCATTACACCACCAGCACGGGCTGCGCAAAGTGACACACGACCCGTCAACTCCTTATTCACGCCATTAAGGGGACTCATTAGCATCTTCGCTCAGAAGCAAAATTACCCTCACTGCTCATTTCAAGATGTCATAAATTTTAATTTAGGGCCCAAAGATAGCACAATGGNTGGAGGAAGAGGAGGAGGAGGGATGAAGGATCTCCCATCTCCTGGTAGGAGCGGGAGAGCCGGGCCAGTGAGTGGAGCCACCAGCACAGCAGCACGACCCGGCCCTTCCAAACCCCTTCCTCAGGTGGAGGAATCCCCAGCTGGAGGCTGCTCCAGCCCTGGAAGGGCCCGAGGCCGCAGTGGGATCGTGGAAGGTGCCCATGGACGGAACGAGCTCCCTTCACACCCAGCAGCATCACCCAGGGCTGGGCACTGGCTGGATATCTTGGGAACACCTCCAAAACCCCTCAGAGGGAGATCAGGAGGGTCAGAGGGACAGAAGCCTGGCAGAAGCTTTGACAGAAGCAAATCCCTGCAGGTTTTTTTGGTTCCTGAAGCACAAACCATCTCAGGCAACCCCCATCCCATCGCACTGCTCCGATGTTCTCCTCTGTCAGAGCAGCACCGGCACCCCCAGACCACCCAGCTTTGGATCCACCCCCCTCGGGATCTCAGCAAAGGGAGGGAACGTGCTGTAATTCCCACCAAAAGAACGAGTTGCTTTCATTTCAGTGTAAAGGTCGCTGCTGGAAGGGCAGAGCAACTTCTGCAAAGGCCTTTCCCAGCCCATCTCTCCTCCAGCCAAGCCCTGAGAACCTCCCTGGTGAATTTTGGGGGGGCCCAGCCCATCCCAGCATCCCCCAGCCCTTGGGTGCTGCTTTAAGGGAAGGAGAGAGGAGACCCCTCCCCATCTCCCCCTTCCCTGCAAACTCCGCCAGCAGCAGAGGCAATTACAAACCCCTTAAACTTTACCAGCTACCAAGGCTCGTGATTAATGAGTTCAAATGTCCACATCTCTGAAAAACAGGGCGGGGGGGAGAAGAATTAGAAGCGAAGCAGCTCCAATTACAGGCAGCCGAGGGACTCTGGCCCACTCCTGCACCATAAGAACATATATCCAGAAAGGTTATGTTAATTTTTAATGTACAAGGCCATAATTAATTTCTGGGGCTGGCTGGATTAGCAGAGAGTGTAAATTCCAGCCTGGGCTTGGGCTGCAGATAAACCAACACCGCTGAGGGCTGGGGCCTCAGGGCTCCCCAGGCTGGAGGAAAGCCAAGGCCACGGCTTTTGGTGGCTCCTGGGGACACTGCGTCCTCCCAGCTGGCCACAACCCCTCTGCCAGCCCTGGGCACGCTGCTGGTGGCACCAGGATGGAGTTGCCAGAGAGGTTGGCACCTCCACATCCGGCCTTGGAGAGTTAAAGCATCCAGAGTTGCTGTGGGAAGGTGAAAACTCAGAATAATCCCTCCAGGAGCCTTTGGAGAGGCTGGGAGGGAAGGGTGTGCACCCGGCAGGCAGGGATCATGTGGCCTGGAAATAGAGGAAGTTTTTAAAGGAAAGAAAAGGCTCCATTATTCTCCCATTAAAGTCTCCCCCTCTCTCCCTTCCCTCTGTCAGTCTCTCCTTCGCTCGCTGACTTCCCCCAGCCTCTCCGAAGACAGATCGTTCCCTTAATCATTCTGGAAAAGAACCCCAAGCTGATATAATATTATAATTAATTAATTCACTAAAAAGGTATTAAATTTCTTTTCCCCCCTGTGGATATTATCTGAATTCATTGACCTTTAGAAAAATCACCCTCTAATTGTAACCAGGTTCAAGTGCATTTCCAGCCTGTCCCTTTTACATTAATAATATCTTCCAGGACTCCACTATGCTGCTTAAATATTGTATAAATTTCACTGCCCCCTCAAAAAAAGGAGAGAGAGAAAAGCATGAAATGAAAACTCGGAGCTGATTAAACCAGCTCCAGAGTGTTGGGGGGAACAGGGGAAAAGAACTCCACGGTGGCATGGAAGATGGGCAAATGCACAGCAGGGACCTGGAGGGGCTTGGGGTAAGGGATCCCACATTTCCAGCTGGGAGGAAAATCCCAATCCAGGAGGGGGATGCAGGAATTGCCAGGATTTAGGGAGCAGCCTAAAGGGGCTCGGGGCTTGGGATCCCACATTCCCAAACAGGAGGAAAATCTGAGGATGGGGATGCAGGGATTGCCAGGATTTGGGGTGCGGCCTGAAGGGGCTCAGGATGAGCAATCCCACATTCCCAGACAGAAGGAAAATCCCAGGATTGGGGGAGCAGCCTAAAGGGGCTTGGGGTGAAGGATTCCACATTCCCAGCTGGGAGGAAAATCCCAGGGTTGGGATTCAGGGTGGCTCCCAGGCAGAGAAGGCAGACTGCTGAGTTTTGGGGTTCAGCCTGCTGGGAGAAGGGGTCTCTGCATGTCCAAATAAATCTCTTTGGAGCGTCCCCGAGGCACGGCGAGCACAAGGGAAGTGAATTCCCAACGGGATCTGCAGACAGCAGGAGAATGGAGGCACTGCTCCCCTCAGCCTGGGGGTCCCAGCACCATTCCTTGGCCATTCCTTGTCCCCTCTGCGGGTGGCAGGGACGGAGCTCTGTGCTCCAACACCCAGCCAGGAGCTGCTGCAGCGCCCAGGGCTGTAAATCCAGCGGCAGGCATGGAAAATCCAGCTGGGCTGGGTGTCTGTCCTGGCAGAGAGCCCAGCCCTGCCAGGCCTGGGCTCCACAGGAGACTTGGGGCTGGGAATTCCTGCAGAGCTGAGCCACTCCCAGCTCCTCAAAACGGTCCGAGCTGGGCCTGGCACAGGGTTTGGCTCCTGGAGGAGTTTGCATCCCATGGGAAAGGGCCAGGCCCCTTCCCTGCCTTCCCCTCGCCGAGGAAACTGAGGCAGGAACCTTCCACCTGCACCTCAACTCCCTCTTTTCCAGCCCAGCCATCGCCCTCCTCCCAGCTCCGCCATCCTTCACCCCACAGTTCTTTGGTTTACAGCACACGAGCACTTCAGAAATCCTCTCGGCCGTTAAACCAGCAGCGAGGGCTCCCCGAAAAACCCCAAGGGCTCCCCAGTCCTTTCAGAAGCTGCTGATGGGAAAGCAGCAGGGCAAACACAGCCAGGGAGAGACCCTTCCCAGCCAGAGACTCACCCAGGCACCCACCGAGCCCCTTCTCTTGGCACCAGAGGTTTTCCAGTCTCTTTATTACAAAGATTTCCTGGCTGCTCTGGTTTCTGGGAGCCAAGGCAGCTGCCTGGCTGTTCCTCCACCTAAAGACGCCATCCCTTCCTCCCGAGCTCATCCCGAGCGTTGCCACAGCAGCCCCGGGGAGGCCCCAGCGCCGAGGGCTTGGGTTCAGGGGGGCAGGAGAAGGCCGTGGGTTCCTTCCTCCCACTCCGTGTGGATAAACTCTGTGAGTTTATCCGCTTTGTTGTGGGTCGGCATTCACGAGAGAGAAGGGATTTCTTGTTGGCAATCAGAGGTTGATTATTTCTTATCAATATTGCCGTCTCGCAATCCGTGAGCTCTTCAGCTCAAACTGGAAATGGAGCCCAAGGTCTCTCTCTGCAAGGCCTTTCAAGAATAAACTGCCCAATTATAGAATGCCACACTGATTATTTTTATTTTTAACCCAATAATCATCCACCCGTGGTCTGCACTGTGGACTTTTCCACCCATTCCCACAATATCACCCAACCCCAAGAGGAAGAAGGTGAAAAAGAAGGACAAGGCAAACACCCTAAAACCTCCATCTTGCTTTATGTATGTCAATTTTCATTTTAAGCTATTTTATGTTCTATTATTATGTTATTATTATATATATGTTATAAATAGATAGCATATAATATGTTATTATTAATTATGTTAACTTAGAGTTTCATAAGTGTAACTTATTCTTTACTAAGCTAATATAGAACTGTATTTTTGCACCCTTCTAATAATGATTTCTGCTGAGTTTTCTTGTTAACTTTCATTTTTGTTAGCATTAATTTCTGCCAAGTTTGAACATTTAGTCCGACTACTTTAAATTTTATTAATAAGTTGCTTCAGTGTTTCCTTTGTTTCATTTTCATCGCTATATCCCAAACCTTAAAACTTGAAGTTTCCCACCTTGTGCTATCACACTCTCCTATCCAAATTACACTCCCATAATCCCACTTTCATCGCTTAATTTTGGGAGTTTGCCCTCAGAAAGGAAATGGAGAAGGTGGGAGAAGGAAGACTCATCCAGAGCCCAGGGAATGGGATCATTCCCACCAGATCCCAGGTGGGATCCCATCCTGCCAGGGATGCCTCGGGGCCACTGGGGGTGGCTTCAGAGAGTCCAAGATTTGGGGCGAAGCCCCTTGCTTTTCCCTCTCTGCTGCTCAGACACATCTCTGGAGGTGCTGAGCTCCTGCTCTTTCCTTCTTCCTTCAGATCAAGCCCATCCTTTGGTGGTTTGGTGTTTTTTTTTCCCCCTCCCTAGGAGAAGTTTCTGCAGAAAACGCTCTGGGATTTGAGAAACGACTGGAAATGAGGATTTGTGAGGGGGCTGGAGAAACAACCTGCCACGAGCACCTGTGAGGGGTTGGAGACACATCCAAAGGCTGGTGCTGGGAAGTCCCAGCTCTCTTTCCACGTTTTGTTTTTCAGGCAGGTCCAGTCTGAGCTGTGAAGTAACAGAACTAAACCCAGACCTGTCACGGGGAGCAGCACGGGGGATGTGGCTGCATCCTGGAGCCTCATATCCACTGCAGCCACCCGGGGAGGGCGTCAGCCCCAGAGCAGCATGGCCAAATTCCCAGAAAGCTCCAACCTCGGCTGCCAGGGAGAGCTGGGCTTCGTACGGGGCAGCTCCCACCCCTAAAATGGTTCGGGTGGCCACCACAGAGCCCACTCAGTGCCACCCCTCCGTGGGCAGGGACAGCTCCCACCATCCCAGGGTGCTCCAGCCTGGCCCTGGGCACTGCCAGGGATCTGCTTCGGGCACCCTGTGCCAGGGCGGAATTCCTTCCCAATATCCCACCCAGCCCTGCCCTCTGGCACTGGGAGCCGTTCCCTGGGTCCTGTCCCTCCATCCCTTGTCCCCCGTCCCTCTCCAGCTCTCCTGGAGCCCCTCCAGGCCCTGCCAGGGGCTCTGAGCTCTCCCTGGAGCCTCCCCCTCTCCAGGTGAGCGCCCCCAGCCCTGCAGCCCGGAGCATCCTCTGCCTCCTCTGGATGCGCTCCCGCAGCTCCGCCGCACCCCGCGGCTGGAGGCAGCTCCGAGGGTGGGCTCTCACCTGCCCATCCCTGCATTTGGGGGGCTGAGAGCCCAAATCACCGCGCCCAGGGCCCGGAGCGCCGGGGAGAGCCCCGGGGAGAGCCCCGTTCCCGAGCCCCGGGAGCCGCGCATCCCTCCCAGCCCCGGCTCCTCCGCAACCTTCGGGCTCTCTCTTGTGGCTGCTCAGCCCCGCTGCAGCCTCGCCGCTGCCGGCCCGGCCCCGTGTCCCCTGCCCGGGCTCCCCGTCCTCCCTCCTTCCCACGGGAACGGCCCCGACATCGGCAAGAGGCTCCCGGGCAGTGCGGGACAGCGGCCGGCACCGTCCCCGCTGCGCTGGCTCCCGAGCTGTCCCCATGCCGCGGCTCCGTCCGTCCCAGTCTGTCCCAGTCCGTCCCAGTCTGTCCCGGTCCATCCCAGTCCATCCCAGTCTGTCCCAGCCCGTCCAAGCCTGTCCCGGCCCATCCCAGTCTGTCCTGGTCCATCCCAGTCCATCCTAGTCCATCCAAATCTGTCCCAGTCCGTCCCAGTTCCATCCCAGTTTGTCCCATTTCCATCCCAGTCCATCCCATTTCCATCCTAGTCCATCCCAGTCCATCCTAGTCTGTCCCAGTCCATCCCAGTTCCATCCCAGTTCCATCCTAGTCCATCCCAGTCCATCCCAGTCCGTCCCAGTCCATCCCAGTTCCATCCCAGTTCCATCCCAGTCCATCCCAGTCCATCCTAGTCCGTCCCAGTCCATCCCAGTCTGTCCCAGTCCGCAGGCAGAGCCCGGCACCAGCTCATCACCCCAAGCCCAGCCAGCGCTCCCTCCCTTTCCTCTCCCACTCGCAGCCTCGCCACCGGTTTTTCCGTGGGTGGCTCCCAGGCTGTAATTAAGAGCCTCCTCTCCCGTCTCCACGGCCGCTGTGGAAGCCGAGGAAAGCCCCTTTCGTCCTCTCTCTCTCCTTTATAATTTTATTTTTACCCCCCCCCATCTCCTCCCTGCAGCACATAAAGGGATGACAGTGCTCCGAGCCAGGGTCTTTTGCATTTCTGAGTTGGTTCTGTTAATTGGAAGGAGGGTTAAGAATCTGCAAGGTCGTTTCAATCTCCATCTGACCTTCAGAGTAATCCTCTATGCCAACACCAGAGCATGTCATTAAAATGAGGCCCCTCTTCCATATCCCGGCATCCCTTTATTCTCTCCTTGTGCACATTAATTGCTCATAAGTTGATTTGATCTCCCTATTCTGCAAGAAGTAAATTGCCCTCTTATTTCGCCATTTTCATCCTGTTTTCTTAATTAGGCCCTTAAAAATCTCTAGGGCCTCAGCCGGGCCGCAGGCCTCATCCTGGGAATAAATTTTGATCTCAGCCTGATAAAGAGTGAGCAAAGCCCGAGCTGGAACAATGTCATTGGCTGCCCTCCCTCCCCGCATGCTATTCTCCTGACATGAAAAGGCTATCAGTTTTTCTCTGTGTTAATATAGGAAATAATTCACACTTCAGGCGTTGTTCTCTATTTAGTGTTCACACTCCCCTGATAAATCAAATCAGGGATTTTTTTTTTTTTTTTCCTCTCAAGTGTCTGGAACCACTCGCTCCTTTCTCCCCCACCCCACCAACCTTCAGCCTTTCCCCTCTCTTTTTTCCCCTCCTTCTCCTTTTAATAAAGTTTCCAAGATAAGCCCCTGTGATTTTCCAGCCTGGGAAGTCTAATTTAAGGTGGATTTTCTTGCTTTTTTTCCCCTCCTGTGTGTGTTTAACACCAGCACTGAGGGGAGTGGGAACCTGGCTCGTGGCTGAGGCGCTGCAGACGTGGCTTGGGAGAAGTTCTGCCAGGCACAGGCTCACCAGGACACTTTAAAAGTCCATTTTCCCCCTTGTACTGGGCAGGAGAATCCCCAAAACCTGCCTGGACCAGGGGTCCCAGCACCCAGAGGGGTTCTGCAGAACCCTGAGGTGATGCTGATCCAGCCTCCAGCACAAAGAAGAAGCTGCCACGCTCCAGGATGTTGTAAATAAATATATTTTTAATGATTCTTCTTCCATTCCAGTTCATTCTTTTATACATTTATTTATAAAACAGTAGTAAAATTTTTTAATCAGAGCACAGTGCATTAAAAAAAAAAGAAACAAACAAACAAAAAAAAAGAAAAACAAACAAAACTCCCAAAAAAGATTAAAAAAAAATAGTAATTATAATCCACAACTGTTTACTGACAGCCAGGGGAGACATCTCGTGCTGAGCAGTGGCCAGGCCTTGCCCACAGGCGCCCAAGGGCACCCTAAAGCCACAGCAATCCCAATTTCCCGTGGGATTTTGCGTGCCCGCCCTGGAGCACCCACGCAGCCCCTGTGGAGGGCACGGCCCCGTGGCCCCCAGGTCCCCAGCAGGGCCAGGGGTGGCCCTGGCGGGGCCAATTCCCTGTGCAGGCACTGATGGCAGCACACCAAGGGTGCCAAGGCCTCCTGTGAACACCCCCAGACCTCTCCTGGACCCTTCTCCTCTCCTGGAGCCCCTCTCTGGTCACCCTCAGGTCCCTTCCTGCTCCCTGCCCTGCTCCAACTCCTCCTCCTGCCCACCTTCCGCACTTCCCCGCACCCTCAGTTCCCCTCTCCAGGGCTGCCCCCACCTCCAATCCCAAATCCAGCCCCTCTGTCCTCCCCAGGACACCGGGCACGGGGTAACCCCACAGGGACACCAAGGGGGTCTCCTCTTCTCTCTCTCCAGAAATCCACAGAGGATTTTCCCTGGGATCAGCGTCCCCAGGGGTCCAATCAATCCCAGCGTGCAAGAGCCCGGCACAGAGCTGTGGAACAAACTGGTGAGACTGGGGAGAGAAAACGCCCCCCCCCAAATTCCAAGCTGGGAGCAGCAGCTCGGGTTTGGCAGCTGGCACAAACCCTTCCCTGGTCACAGCCACGCGGGGCGGGACTTTCAGGAAGTATCCCCCCCAAAAAAAAGAAGTGTAAAAAACCCTTTTATCCTGCCAGGAAAGAGCCGGGGCTCGCTATCACAGGGCAGGGGGACGTCTCGAGGAGGCTCAGCGTCACCTGGCAGCCTTGCCCAGAGGTTTTGGGGTGGGGGGTGCTGCCCCACAAGGTGGGGGTGACAGCAGCATCAACCCCCCTCCCCATTCCAGGTGCTCTGGAAACTTTCAACACCCTCCTGCAGACAACACCCCTGGCAGTGCCGTGTTAATGAGCACGCGCTAATTAACACCTCATCACCCTCCTGTGACCCCAGAGGCGGGCAGGTGCTCCCAGGAAGGAGGAACTGGATGGACTGGGAAGCACCCAAGGGCTGGGGAAGGCTCGGTGGGGATGAAGGATCCCAGAGACACCAAAGCTCGCAGCTCCCGGGGAGGCTCCGAGGCACCATCCCAGGGAAGGGGCAGAGGCCAGGAGGGTTCTGCTGAAAGGCAAAGCAGCCGAGATCTCGCTCCCGGGCTGTGGGATCTGCAGTCAGGCCAGAGAGCCACGGCCAAGCCAGGAAAGGTCCATTCCCATTCCGGGCAAAAAGAAGCTGCGAAAGACACGGCGGCACCCGAGCCGAGCCCCCATTGCATAGAGAAAGGTACTCCTGGGAAGATTCAAGTGCATGGCAGAATGGGCTCCTCCTGCCAGGAGCGTCCTGGGACTCGCCCACCCAAAGCTGGCGCTGCAGTCCCTGCCCCAGCAGCTCCCCCATCACAGCATGTCCGCGTCCTCCATGCTGAAGCTGCTCCGGCGGCTGCTGGCCTTGGAGGCCTCCGGGGACATGGCCGAGAACAAGGGGTCAGCGGCCAGGGGCAGCATCGTGTCCTGCATCAGCATCAAGTCCAGCTCCTTCTTGGACAGGGATGGGAAGGAAGCGCTGTGGCCGGGCTCCAGGCTGTCCGGGAAGCCCTGGGAGCCGTCGTCGAAGCTCAGGCTGTGGGTAAAGTCCAGCTGGTGATAGGGAGACTGGGGCGGCGCGGGCAGCGCCGGCTGCGGCCGCGATTCGGGGTCCGAGGGTGGCAGCAGCGGCTCCAGGGTGGCCTCGTCCCCGCTGGCTTCTTGCTTGACCACCTGCTGAGCCAGCTCGGCCACGTTGACGCCCGAGGGCGAGGAGGTGGGCAGCCCGTGGACGCGCGCCTGCATCTCCAGCTCCTGCCAAGGGGACACAGCGGGGCTTTGGTGGGGCTGTCACGCTCGGGGACACGGCACAGGGACGTTCATGGAGGTGGCAGGGACTGAGAAGCTCCTGGGCAAGGAGCCCCCGGGAGATCCACGGTGATCCACGCGAAGCTCAGCACGCCGCAGCGAGCCTCAGACATCAGGTTTGCCTCAAGACTTTGCTCCCGGTGATTTCCCAGCCAAAAAAAGGCAGGAGACGCCCTGGGCACGCCCTTGGCGGGGCAGGAGTGAGGGGCTGGTGGGGCTGGGGTGGAGCTGAGGCAGGGGAGAGCCCAGGGAAGCTCACCTGGATGCGGAGCAGCAGCTGCTTGTTCGTCATCTCCAGGCGCCGCGAGTGATTCTCCAGGTCCCGGGACCTCTGCAGGTCCTTCTGCATCCTCTTGATGTAATCCACGGACGCCTTCAGGATCGTCCCCTTGTTCCAGCGCACGTCCCTGTCACCCAGGATGGAACAAGAGAAGGAGCTGGGTGAGCCCTCAGCCCTCCTGCCCCAAGAAGCCCCCGGTGATGCCAGCCCTGCAGGAGGATACGTACAGGTCGTTGGCTTTGGGGATCAGCATTCCCAGCTCCTTGATGCGGTCGTTGATGTTGAACCTTCGCCGCCTCTCGACTGCGGGCGAGAGCAGAGCCATGGAAGTGAGGAGGCAGCAAGAGCAGGGAAGGCTCTGTGTCCCTCCCTCGTGTCCCCCATGTCCCTCACCTCCCACATCCCTCTGCCGTGCCCCAGCCTGACCCTCTGGAACTGGGGAGCTCAGGATGAGGACCCTCAGGAGCCAGCCCTGCTCCATCCCTGGCCCAGCAGGTATGATCTCCCCCCAGGGAGGACAGTGGGGTGTCTCCTGCACCCCATTTTGCACAGCCAGGAAGGAGGGGCTCAGGAGGTCTTTCCTCGGGGTCAGCTGAGCTCAAAGAAAGTGGGAATGAGGATGAAGAGTGATGAGGAAAAGCTGTGGGGTCAGGAGAGGGAAGGGCAGAGCTGAACTCACTCAGGTTGTGATTGTCTTTCTTCTGGCGCTCCTTGGCCAGGGCTCGACTCTCGGCATCTGCAAGAGAGCCAGGGGGGTCACCCAGAGGGGACGATGCTCCCTCACCCCAGGAGCATCCCAGGCTGGCACTGGAGCCCCTGTGCCCCCGTGGGGACGGGGCAGCCCCATTTCTGCCGCTCGCTCTGGGGCCGGTACCTGTGAGCTCTCTCTTCTGGGTGAGGTCGGCGGGGCAGGAGCTGCTGGTGACACCGACGAGCGACGCCGTCACCTGCGGGTCCCCGCTGTAGACATTCATGTGACTGCTGGACATGGGCAGCTGGAAAGCAGAGGGACAGCTGGGTCAGCTCCCTGCAGGGCTGGGGAGCGGGATCACGCCCGGCCTGGGCAGGTGGATTCTCCTCCCAGGTCCTTAAAGCAGCTTTCACCAGAGTAGGAAAGGAAACAGGGCTTCAAAGGGCACAGCTGATCCCCTCCCATGGCCACCATCTAAAACAGGGCAGATGAATCACATCTGAGAAGGGCTGGGCAGGGTGAATCCCACTGGGAGGCAGGAGCTGCCACACGGAGCTGACCTGGGACACGGAGCTGCTCTGGGGAAGCTCCTGGCAGGGAAACCTCTCCTGGCTCTGCCATCTCGCCACCCTTTTCCCTCCCCTTCAACCCCTCCATCCCCTTCCCAACTGCTCCAGGCCTCCCACCATCATTGTGCCTCCCTGTGCACCACGATGAGCCTGGGAAACTTCTTCCAGTTTTTCTATCTCTCCCTCCCCATGCCTCTTTCCTGCCCCTCCAGCTTTTTAAGAGCATTCCCGACTGTCCTCAAGGGGGGGAAAAAAGCTGGAGAACCGATTCTGGTGCTGTCTCCAGGGACACGGCTGGCTTGGGCTGCCACCAAGGGGACGTGGCAGAAAGTCCCTTCTGTGCCACCTCTGCACCTGCAAGGACAGGCCAAGCCTGGCCCCTTCCCGTCACCCCTCACTCACCGTGTTGGGCATGTGGACTTCGGGGTTCATGTAGCCCAAAACGTCATCCAGGCGCATGATGTCATCGATGACCTCATCGAACTGAAAGGGGGGAGAAAAAAATAAAAATAAAAGGCACAAGCGCCCGTGGGCTCCTCTGCCCTCGCCAGCAGCGCCCCCTGCGTGCCCAGCGGGCCGGTGGCACCTCCTCACCTCGCGCTCGGGGTTGGAGCCGATGTTGAGCATGGCCATGGGGCTGTTGGGAGCGCTGTTGCCCGCCGAGGAGGACAGCACGTGGCCGGGCCGGACGCCGGGGGACGCGGCCGGGGGTGGCTTGGGAGAGTGGCTGGCAGGGCTGACGTGTTGGGCGAACTTGTTCCCGTAGGTTTCGGAGAGGTAAGCCTGCACCTTCTTGTCCCGAGACTTCTGCAGGTGGTAGGTGGTGGGGTTCTCCAGGTAGGACTGGACCTGCGGGGGACAAAACCCATCAGGGACCCCGTGGGCCGTGCCGGGCCGGCTTAGGGGGGGGACAACACCACGGTACCTTGAGGACCTCTCCGGGCACGGGCGGCGGGGACTGGAAGTGGACGGGGGTGTTGATGGCGGGGCTGGAGGCCACGGGCATGCGCTGCTGCTGCATGTAGCTCATCATCATCTGCTGCTGCACCCGCTCCCGCTCCGCTTCCTGCTGCGCCTGCTGCTTCATCAGCTCCATCCGCAGCCCGCTGCGCGACGCCATGGCGGCAACACGGGGCTGGCGGCCACCAGCCCGCCCGGCACGGAGGTCACCCTGCGGGCAGGAGGACACGGCGTGTCACCGACGGCCTCGCGCAGCGGGGAAACTGAGGCACGGGGGCGGGGGGGGGAAGCCGAGGCACGCAGAGACATCCCGGAGCTCCNCAGGATGCCGGGGCACGTACGGGGAGCAGCCACGGCCGCCAGGGCGGGGATGCGGGGCTGGGATGCCCCGGGATGCCCCGGGATGCGGGAGATGCCGGAGGGAGGCGGAGCGCGGGAGGAGGGGAAGGAAAAGCTGCNGAGGATCGTCCCAGGGCTGGCTGGATGGCTCTGCCCTCCTGGTCCCACCACCCAGCGTGGCTGTGAGACCCTCCCCCCCCAGCTGCCTCCTTACAGAAAACAGGGGTGAGAAAATCAAAAGCACCCCCAGGAAGCTCCAGAGAAGGGGAGGATGAGGATGGGGAAGGGTGGCCAGAGCTGGGATTGACAAGGAGAGGGGAGAAATTAGGGTCTGACAGGAAGGGAACCCCGAGGGCCGCGCACTCACTCACTCCCTCACTCACCCCGGAGCCACCTCCCGAACACCGCAGAACCCGGAGCAAAAGGGAAAGAGAA
>VWZN01013644.1:14830-34143 GCA_013396955.1 Regulus satrapa | reverse complement strand
TTTTTGTTTGGGGGGGGGGGGGGGTGAGGGGGTTTGGTTTGCTTCTACTGAGATAGAACTGTCATAGTCTTTTCACTAATACCTATATTGAAGTAACATGGAAACCACCAACGTACTGGAAAACTTCAGAACAGAATTTGAAATGCTTCAGTAATCAAATCTTAGGCCATAATATTAATGTACAAAAACTGGGTATTTTACACCTGTGCTACACTCTGAAAAAGTCAGGCTGAGGTGAACACAACAGTGAATATATCAGACTTTCCAAATTGCATACAAATCTTAATTTGCAATGGCTGTGAGATAAGCCTGTACTCATCATCTCCATCTTATTAATGGAAAAACCAAAACAAAAACCAAACCAAAACCAAAATAAAAAACAAACAAACTCCACAGTCTGAAAAATTTGCAAAGGGATTAAGACATCCAAAAGTGTTGATCACAAAATCACAGGATCGGTGATAAAATTTCTATGATTGCCATAGTTTTTAGTTTTGACATCAGGGATTAAAAACTCCTGCATAAATCTAGGTACTGAAAGCCATTTGGGATGTGATGTATACTGTATACAGTACAATTCCTCTATGAACAGAATAATTAAAAATTCCTCACAACTCAAAGATTACTTCACATCACTGGTTACGTCACATTGACTGTTTTATATTCCATGGGAGGGGCTCCCTTCTCTTCGCTCATTAATTGTAGAGATTTTTAAGTTTTTTAGCCCTTGTTTATGAATGAAACCACATTAACTTCATAACTTGAATGCGGTTTCTCACCTGATAGTTTGCAATTTCCTTCTCTTTCCTTCTGTAGATTTTTTTTTTTCTTAATGATGAATAAATGAACAATTCTATTTACTAAATATACTCTGGAATTTATACTGACATTATATGACAGAAACTTTTTCTGAATTTAGTCCTCTGGCAAGTGAAACACCATGTGTTATCAGGGCTAGTTAAAAAGAGAGAACAAAAGCGAAACAGCAATTCCTGTTGTTCCTAAATTGTTTCTAAAACGAAGAAGAAGGCAGACAATATGTCATGAAAGATGAAAATGTTTGCATTAATTGTTTAATTAACCTGTATAAGAACCACACCTTTCCTTTGGGCAGATGGAAATGAAAAACAAACTGTCAGAAAGGTATTGAAAATAAGAAAGAAAAGAGAGAAAGGATCCATTAATATGAACTCATATGCTCTCCAGACTGTAAATTGAGCATAGAAACTTAAATACATTCTTTTCTTAGAAACAGATGAGGAAAAGTGGCTGAAAATATTCTAGGTACTTTCTATCAGTGATGACCTCTGCCCTTGTTGCAAACCTTCCTTGACTCTGTACTTAATTGTTCTATCTCAATTTCCAATATATAAACTTGAAGAAAATAAATATACTTAGGTTGTGATCTTTGGAGGTCTCTCTCTTGGCTACTTGATTAGTATTTAGGAATACTAACAGTTTCCTCCCTCAACCCCACTTTTCTCTTTCATTTAATTCTTGCTTTACCTCTTCACCACCTGGTGGTGTTGAGTTTATGAAACTGCAGGATTTACACTGAAAACATTGAAAACTATTATATAGGCAACAGTCTTAAAAGCATTTAATTAGGGAATTAAATTTAAGTACCTTTTAGTTGACCTCTGGTGTTTAGATTTTTAGGATAGACCTGGGTTATTTTTACATACAGAAAGAGACATTTCAGAAAATAGCTTTGGAGAGTATGTNGGCTAGGCGCTGTGTGTGTGTGTGTTTGTGTGTGTGTGTGTGTGTGTGTGTGTGTGTGTGTGTGTGTGTCTGTGTGTGTGTGTGTGTGTGTGTGTGTGTGTGTGTGTGTGTGTGTGTGTGTGCAAACCCTTCTGCTATTCTTGTTGTTAGAAAGGTTGAGTTGAAATGCAAATTGAAATATTTATGTGAAAATATACCAAGTCATCTTCAATGTCAGAGCTCTCACAGCTGTCCTGGTGTCATTGAGCTGCAACATCATCACCTCAAAGGGAAAGAGTAAAGCTCCCAGGCACTTCCACACATCTTCACCCTCACAGCATAAGGATGAGTCTGAAGTGGGTGTGGAAAGGCAGTTACAGCTCATCCTTCCTCAGGTGAAGCAGCAGAGACCTACTTCTATCCTAGTGATTCTCTGGTTCTACCCCACAGGTGGTCTGAGTACCATCTCCATACTTCTTACAAGTGACCCATATACTGCACTGGAAAAATCCTGTGGATGACTGCAGATATGATCCAACAGGAAAAATGAAGCTCATTAAAATGAAATAGCTATGACAGATGCATGTAAGAGAATTAGAAAACAAATACTAGGCACACATACCTCACTGTGATTTCATTTTCTCATTTTCTCTTCACAAAATACACTGCTCTTCTTTTTAATTTTTTTTCTTTGTCCCTTTAGAGAGGAAAACCTGGAAAACAAAAATGAGATATTCTTCTAGTGATTAACTGGAAACCGGAAAAAAATTATTGACAAAAGTTTTTAAAAATATCTTCTGGTTTCATACATCTCAGTTCATGAGGTCCAATTTTATATTCCTCAGAAAACCATGTTTTCAGAATCTTGAACATTTCTTCTCATAAAGAGGTCTTAATATGCCTCTTAGATCACCTCAAGGTGCTTTTATTTGTGCATAAGAAAATAAAAGCATCCAAAATCAAAGAGAAAGCAAAGACTAAGCTGTGACGCTCAAAGCTTGCAGTGTGATTGCTACTTCTGTCTACTCAAGAAAAGAAGGAAGCATTGGCAGTGATTTTCTAATGCAGGTTATTTTATCCTGTGCATCTCTTTCAAATGTGTTGTTCAGATGCAGATGTAGAATCTGTCTGCCCTCACTATTCACTTTAGGGGAATTTATTGTGTGGTGTGACTGATTTTCACCACTTTGTATCTGCTGGCAAACCCCTTCCAGGTTTGTTGTGGGGTAATATACCCCAGGCCAGATGTAATCCATTATATACTGAGCTGAAGTTAGACTTGATCATGTATTACTGTACACTGTGCATTCATTTAAATTATCAGTGAGTCATGAAACCACTATTTCTTTTAAAAACAGGTATATTTCTTACATTTACTTCATTTGGTAACGTACTGTTCTGCACCAATAAGCACTTAAATAATCTAAAACAAGATAAATAAAATTTGTAATTTGTGAACAACCATGCCTTTCAGGACAAAACCCAAAGATTTTAAAGGCCTGTTTATTAATATTTTCTTAATACTGCAAAATACCTATTTATGGAAGTGACTAGGTCTTCTCAGCTGAGCATGTGCACACAGGAGTAGAACCTACATTGTTTAAGTAATGTCAGTCTGCCCCTGCAATTTCAAAGGTTATTATACTGCTAATGAGGACTAGCAAGTCATGATGTGACAGAAGTCTCTTGCTCTGCAGCTGACACCAAGTTGCCAAAAAGGTACTTGATTAATTATAACATTGTAAGATAATGCCTTGTGAGCCTATACCAGGCAAATTACTCTTCATGGAGCACTGACAGTGCATCCTTCTTCCACCTATGTAATTTTTTCTAAGTGTAACAGTCACAGGAAACACACAGCCTCCTAAAATTATAGCTGTAAAATGACAAACACAAAGCAAACTAGATTGCAAGCTTGAAACCATTTCTCATGGGGTATAATTATAATCACACATCAATCCCCCAGAAGGAATAACATGCTATGGAAAAGCAAATTTAAAACTTCATTATCTGTCACCTACACTAAAACATACTTCACCCTCCCTGATTAANAACAAGAAAACAATAGCAAAACAAAACAAAGAAAAACACTGAGAAGATAACCTGGGAAACATATTGTTATGACATTTTATTGTCATCTAATTTTCTAGCAAACCAGAATAACCTGCCCAATTTAAAAAGAAAAAGAAAAAAAAATAGTGTATGCAAAGCTCCTAAAATAATAGTTAAAACATCTAGAAATAAAAAGGATCAGACATCCCATTCCTAACATCACCATTGTTAGGAAACATAATTTTTCTTAGATGGCCTAAGAAGTAGACCCTTGGGGTGAAGCCGAAGTAATAATATTTTTAGTAATTAATTACTTCCCTTCAGGAAGTACATCTGGATACCAAGAATCATATTATTTGTAGCCATAAGTATTAATTTTCTCAGTGTGAGATGTCTGCAATATGGCAATTGAGCAGGAGAAAATTTTGTCTAAGATCACAAAGCGGTTGTATCATCACTAGCTATCTAGACTTTTCACCACTGAACTCCATGCTGAAGAGATCCAAAGCCTTCTATAAAAGAAAGGAGAAGAATACCCTACTAGGAAAAATGCTAGCCATGGTTTTCAAATTAAAGATTGCTTTGTCAGGTAACAGCACCCAGAAAAAGTATAAAGGACCTTTCAAGAGAAAACATAATAATACAAATAACCCTATCAGAAATCCAAACAAATAAAGAAAGAGAGAGAAATGAAATTTGACTCTAAACTGTATTCAGTGTATCAGTGAGTTTATTGAAATTGATTTATCTCAAATCTTTGGTAATGAAAAAAACACTGTAATATGTTTTTCAAGAACTGAAATGTGACTAAAATATTTTTGAATCTACCTCAATTCATGATCCACACAGATTATTTTGTGCTCCAATGACAACAGACATTGTTCTAACAATGAGTACCTGCCATCCTAGGAGGTGTAATTGTTCATAGTGCATCTTAGAAGGAGAATCTAATGGAAATATTTGAGTGGATTAAATACTTTGTCTTGGTATTAGAACACAGCAAACAGTCAATGAAGGCAAACATGTGAGAAAGGTCAAATAAAATGTAGGCCTAACCAGTGCATAGTAATTAAATTCACAAGCCACTCAGTTCGTGCAGAGAAAAATAAGATAGTTTCTAGAGTTCATGACATGATAGTGGAGTTATACTTCTGTGTACATTATTTTAAGGTTATAGTCTCTAGTTAATGCATCATTGGTGATAAAGTGTCATGAAACATTCTTTGTAGTAGATCACATTAAGAAGACCAATCTTTTGCTAATGTAGAAGTGACTATCAGAAATAGAGATAAATTATACCTGGAAAAGCAGAGGGCTTACATACTAGATGTGTATATTCCATGAGTTGTTCTTAAGTGCCATAGCAGTATTGACAATTTTTTTCATTAAAACCTGTGTCAGATACTTTTAATTTTGTGGAGGACTTCAGACAATGTGGCTAACATTTTCTACATTTTTTTCCCCTAGGAATTTCAGCATATATTATTCATTATAGAAATGGATAGGTAAAAGAAACAGCTCAATATTTAAAGCTATGCATGATTTCCTGGAAGTGCCATGGTCTGGCAGCTAAAATTTGTCACAGACATAGGCCTCACTGAAAAATCTACAGCCTTTTTTAGAAAGAAAATGTTTTGTCAAGGACTGGGGATCTGAGAACTGAAGTCTATGCATACATATTATGGACTGTGCTTTAAGTGAAAAAGATTGATCCAGAAGCAATGTTATCCTAGGAGGTGGAAAGACAGCTAGTGAGAAGTTTTCACACACCAAAATTGAAAAGGATTTATTTTTAGATGCTAAATGTGTATTTGTAGCAAGTATGGATGTTCTGTTTTGCAGAACTACTTACAACATGTACTTGCAGACTAGTTTACCGAGTTGCACACAAAATTGTGCCTCTGGACGTGTACCTGTCTCACCGACAAGAAGAAATTATTTGCTTTTTTGACATTTATTTTAAGCAGGTCTCTGACAATAAGATCTTTCTGGGACTATATAATCAGGTCAAGCAAGAATACGATACTTAAATGTTAAAAGCTTTTGCAAAATTTCAGCTCATACACTCCTTTCTCCATATTTCTCTCATCTGCATTATCTCAGAGAGTATGGAACACCATTTTGAAAACAGAAAGAAAGCATTTGAAGAAACAAGATAACTGGTGTGAGATTCAGCAACCATCTTCTTAGAATATCTTAGCTCTCTCTAGATTTGGAAATTGACATTCACTTGTATAGCTGTGCATGTTTTCTCAGAAGGGACTTGTATTTGCAAGTTGCACAAAAAGCACTTTTGATGGTACCTTCGATTCACATTATTTTAAAAGGAGAAAGATATTCAAAAAAAGTTTTTGCATTACTTCAATAAAACAGGCAGGACTTGTTGAAGAAGAGAAAGAAAGGGGTCACAGAAATGACAAGTTATTTGTTAATGTGCCATGAATCTCAGGGAAAAAATGTTCAGCTTACATGCTTGGACTCCAGTCAACATCAAAACTTGATTTCTGAATCTATGAATAGTACATAATTAGCAAGCAGTCAGTGAACAGTAGTTTCAAGATCAATTTTAATAATTCCATGGATAAACCAGACCACAAGACTCTTACAAAATATTAGTAAATACACTTCTAAAGTATTCTTCTAGGCATAATCCACTGTTCTGGTTTAGGTCAAATTTGGGAGAGAACCTCTGAATGGGATCTCTCTAGAAAGCAGACCCAAGCAGTCCCCTCCCCCAACTGGTTCGGAGAGACCTCCTCAGAGAGAAGAGGAAAAAACTGTTTAACAAGCAAAGCACTTTCCAGAAAAAAAAAAAAAACAAAAACAAAAAAACTCTCACTGCTCCATGAGATGACCAATCCAGAGTCCCCTTTGTCCCCTTTGTGGGCTGTAGCTCAGTTCACGCAATCTTTATTGGTCCCTCTGGTGCTGGAAAAGGCTTTGGAAAAGCTCACAGGGCCCAGTGAGCTCCCTGTGCTCTTCTGGGATTTCAATCCACAGCAGGTTTGAACAGTTCCAGGAAAAAAAACCCAAAAGAACAGTCCAGAGAACTTCTCTCCCTCCAGCAGAGTAGGTGGTATGGGTGGTGCCCACTGCCACACAGGGCTCCCAGGCTGCTTGCACATCTATCAGGAAATTGTGGGCATTAGAGAGAGATGGAGGGAAATGGATAGAGAGCAGCTCATTTTGAAGGAGAAGGAAACTACTCACTTTCGAAGCAGACAAGAAACAACTGTGGGAAGAGCGTGACTTATGAGTCTCCAATTTTTCATTCACCAAGCAGGCATCTCAGCTGTTGCAGGTTGTTGGAGTGCATAAGATAGAAGCCTCTCTGACTTCTTCAGAGAGAGAAAAAGAATGTAAAGATTGAATTAAAGCCTTTAGAGAAGTAAGTAAGAATATACCTTAAGTGCCTTAAGAGAAAAAAGCCTAAATCCCTAAGGGCTTAGTTTAAAGTTCAGTAACTTAGCTCCAGACATATCAAAAATATAGTAGAACATTGATTGCATTTTTAGATAGAACAGATAAAATCATTAATCTGAATAGAACTATATGCGTAAAATATGTGTAAGAACTGACACTACTTTTTTAACTTTAGAGTTGAACTCTAAGAATTGTTTTAGAATTGTGTTTTTAGTTGATTGGATGATTTAGGAATAAAATGCCCTGTATTGAGGTGAGAAAGAGTAGGATGAAGAGGAAGAATAAGAAAACATGGAAGAAGAAAAAGAAGAAAGGAGCTGCCATTGGAAATGCTGCTGCTTTATCATGGACTTTAATATTCTGAATTCTTGCCTTTGAGACTGATGTATTTCTCCAATAGACAACATCCAATAGACAACAGCAACCAGCAGCTGTTCTTGTCTTTTGAAGACCCAGACCCATAAACTCCTCAACACAGGTTTTCAACATCATCTGCATCCTTGCCATGAGGCATCACTTCATATTAAAGTGACTCTTTTTTCATAAATGTCGTGTGCAGGGTTAGTAAAACTGGTGGGAAGTCAAGTGAAAACCTGCCTTTTGGGACAGGATGTAATCACTTGCTGGGTGCATTTAGTAAAAGATATATGTTGTCAGCATTTAATGGCAAATAAATAAAGGAATAATAATTATAATTACATTACCAATACTGCATGACAGCCCCAAATTACTGCAACATTAATTAAAATTATCCTGTAAGTTATGAAATTTAAAAATCTGTATCTTATGCACTCCCATTAACTAAACACAGAAGGTTTACAAAGGAAACATGCCCTGTTCTCACAGCTTCATTCTATATACAACAGAGAGATTAAGTAAATAGCTATAAAAAAAATTCAGAGCCTCATTTATAATTATTTTTAAATCTTATATAACAGTAAAAAACAAAACAGAGATACAGAAGCTGTCTACATTCATTACAAGGATGTGTTAATTCTGTCCCTATGATGTATCTTATCAAAGTTTTACAGAAATACCTTTCTGTACTGAAATGTCACCTCTCAAAAAAATAAAAGTCAGCTGACAAGCTCTGTCATTTTTAATAGAGGATCTTAAATTTTTTTTTTTTAATCCTCTGATTTTATTTAAATAAAATTATATATATATATATATATAAAATTTTCCGTCTTCTTTTCCTCATACTCTTCTGTCTTTATTTGAATAAAGATCCACAACAATCAATCATCAAAAGAGTTTGAATAGACTTCAAATTTCCAAAGAAGCATGGTATTTGCTGCTTTTGTGTTCTGGCTAATATGTTAAAAATGTAGAGGTATATATAAGAAAATTTTTAAAACTTATAAATTATGCATAACATACATTATGAATCTTGATGACAATAGAAATTCTTATATTTTGCTCTTTCCCATTGCTTCCTCTGGTTCTTCAAAGTGTAAGTTTTATCCTCTGCTTCTCAAATCCTGCAGATTATTTGAGGACTAAATGGTGTGCTTCCCTATTCTCAAGCCAGATGCCATATCTCCACTCCACATTAAGATAATACAGAGTTACACACTATCCTTATGCAAACCTTTTCCTTCAGGGAAGAGATATTGGTATGTAACTCTGAAAGGGACCCAGACTTCAGAGCTGGGGTCTGGAGACACCTTGTAGCTGCACCTGCAGTGAGGTTTAGGTGTTGTCCAGCTGTTCAAGAATTCAGAAAGAAAAGCATAAAGAATCTCTAAATTATTTTCAGAAAGTGTGGCTGTACAGTGTCAGTACTCTAGAACCCAACAAAAAGTCCATTTAACCACTGAAAAAGATAGTGGATATATATCTAGACATGTCAGCATAAATACAAAAGATTTAAAAGTTTGTAGGTACAGTTCAACATACATCATTAACCTGACTTAAGAAAAAAAACCCACAGCTTTTCAGTTATGTATATAGGATGAGTTTGAGTGGCACTTGCCTACTTATCTATATGTAATTTTATCTCGACATTCTTATTTACAGCTTGGATTGTAAGTTATATGCTTGAAGTCCTTCTATGCCATGTAAAGCTAAAAGCTAAAAATCTATTGAAATAAATATTTTTTCTTGCAAAATATCAGAACTTGCATCTTTAGAAAGCCTGAAAATCATCTGAACAAATTATTTACACAAAATAATTGATTTGATTGATTTTTTTTCTTGTAGTTCTGAAGATTAACAAAAAACTGTAGAATATGCTTAATAATATACGCAATTCACTAAGTACTTCACAAAAATATTTATTTCAGGGAATATTCACATCAAATTGCAGTCATTAGTACTATATGTGCAATTAAGACTTTAAATTTATATTACTTATGGTAAAAAAAAAAAAGTTCATTGCATTTTATTTCCATATTCACAGTTTTCAATCCTCATTGGCTATTGCAAGAGAAATATAATCCAGAATGAGATGCAAAACTATTTGTTCGTTGAGTCAAATTTTCAGTTTCGTAATTCAATGTTAAAAGCTGAGTTTATCATAGAAACAATGTCTATTTATGGTGGTTGTTATTCATCATAGCTACATTTCTGTTTCAGATCCCATGTTACTCATGGCAGATGTAATTTCATAGGAAGACAAAGAATACTGACAATTAAAAATTTTTTTCAAGCTTCAAATGATTTTTTTTAAATGTAGCTCTCCTGAATTTCTCCTGAATATATGCAATATTTATTACACTTACTACACAAGTGGATGAGCCAAAACAAAGATCTCCTTGTTAGGGTCACACAGAAATCTATAGCATTGCTGGAAAGAGGAATTCTAGAATTATCTTGTTTGTAACTAGAAGTAAGGAAGAAATATACCAAGTGAAAATACAAATTATGCATTAGATTACCAAAACTACTAAGGAAACCATAGAAAATCTAGCTAAGAACATAGGTATAACAAAATTTGAAAGCAAAGCTTGTCTACAGAGTCCCACAAGTTTCCATTCCTCTGTAGATGTGAAAAGCTGTGGTCTTTCACACTTCATGCGATTAGAAGAATTAATAGGGTTATTCTACAACTGAGTTGCCTGCCACATGTGTAATGAAGGTCTAAAAGTGCTTCAGAATATTTATGGGGGTTTTTTTTGGTTTTTTGGGGTTTTTTTTTTTGTTTTGTTGTTTTTGGTTTTTTTTTTCTGGAGTACCACAAAACTACGTTTTAAAGTGTCATCAGAAGAGTTAAATAAAAATATACATTTGAAAAGTTCATCCTCCATTGAGCCGAGCAACCATCCTAAACCAATTGTTCTCCATGAATTGCATGCAAATATAACATACATACTTTGTTATATTACTGGTCTTACCCATTTCCTTATTATGCACTGAGTCACAGTTTGGAAGTATGTTACCAACATTGGGTTATAACCAGTATTTGCTCTTAGATGTGTTGATGCCCACTGTACATCATTTGACAATACCTTTGTTCCCTAAAGACTTTTACCTTGAATTATGCAGCTGGATTCCTGATTCCTTTACTGGGAAAAAAAACCCACAAAAAACAAACAAACAAACAAACAAAAAACAACAACAACAAAACAAACTGTCTACAAGTCAAACAAACAAACAAACAAACAAACAAACAAAACCCAAACCAGATTAAAAAAAAAAAACCAAAAACAAAACAAAACAAAAAAACCCGAACAACAACATAAAACAACCAACCAACATTTGAGAGGGGGAAGAGGCCATAAACAGTAAAAATGCCATGGAGAGGGATGGGATCGTATTTAGTACATTGTGGTACCTTTTCTGCTTTGACATTTTAATTCAAAATTCTCAATTTTAGCCATGTTTCTACTGTCTCACAAACCACTGTTACAAAGAGCAGGATATATTACTGAGACCCTTAGGGAAGAAACAAAACCATTTTGAAACTATTGGATATTCTTTGTGCTTTCTGTAGCCTTTCATGCCATATCTGTACTACAGAGTTCACTACATTGTCTCCCTCCACTTTGGCAAGGCTTTTGACACTGTCACCTATAATATCCTCATAGGTAAGCTCAGGAAGTGCAATTAGATGAAAGGAGAGTTAGGTGGATCAAGAACTGGCTGAATGGCAGAGCCCAGAGTGTCGTGATCATCAAAGCAAAATCCTGTTGGAGGCGAGTAATCAGTGGTTTTCCCCAGAAATTAATTCTGGCTCCAGTCTTATTTGAGTTGTTTATTGATAACCCAGACGAAGGATTAGAATGTACCCTGAGCACGTTTGCCGATGGTACAAAACTGGGGAGAGTGTCTGATACACATGAAGTCTGAGCTTCCATTCAGCAGGACCTAGATAGGCTTAACTATTGGGCAGGGAGAAACCCAGTGAGGTTCAACAAGGTCCAGTGCGGGGTCCTGCACCTGGGGAGAAATAACCCCAAGCACCAGACAGGACACACAACCTACTGGAGAGCAGCTCTGCAGAGAAGGATCTGGGAGTCTTGGTGGGTTGCAAGTTGACCATGAGACAGCATTGCCTTTATGGCCAGGAGGGCCAATGGTACCCTGGGGTGCAGCAGGAAGCAGGTGGTCAGCAGGTGGAGGGAGTTGGTCTTGCCTCTCTGCTTAGCCTGAATAAGGACACATCTGAAATAGTGTCCAGTTCTGGGCCGCTCAGTAAAAGACTCTATGAGAGAGATTCCAGTTGAGGGTCGCAAATATGATAAGGGATCTGGAGCATTTCTTGTATGAGAAGAGACCGACACAGCTGGGCCTGTTTAACCTAGAGAAAAAAGAGAGGGGTTCTTATTAATACAAGTACATATCTTGAAGGTGAAGCTTAAGAGAATGGTGCAAGACTTCTTAGTGGTATGCAGTGACTGAATGAGGCGCAATGACCGTAAACTAAAACACAAGTAGTTCTACCTCAACATGAGGAAAAATTACCTTTACCTTTACCTTGGCATGGGGGTTGGATTAGATTATCTCTAAGATCCATTAGATGAGGTCCCCTGCCAGCCTTAATAATTCTAGGATTCTGTGGTATACACTACCACGGAATATTTCCTGCACCCCAGTCTTAACAGAAGGAAAACAACTCACACCTATTCTGAGTAGCAGCCAGTGTACTGCTTTAATACATGGGCATGCAGGATAAACAGGAGACCACAATCCTCTTCTATGATAGGACCCAAAAAATGGAGAGCTTTGACCACATAAAATGTTCACCCTATAAGTCTTGCTCTATAATCTAACTCTACTGTCTGGTACAACAGCTTTAATAAGAAAGAAATTTATGACATGGTGTAAAATCTCAGAGAATGGAAAAAAGTGTTTCTCTTTTACAGATTGAAGAAAAAGAGCTAGAACATGAGGAAAAATTGAAGTGAAAAACATTTAAAGTTATTATTCTTTCACTGGAAATGTCCAAACTCTGCTAATCAAAAAGTCACATCACTAAAGCCTGGAATACAGGTAGATACTGGCTGTTGCATCATAGCTGATGATCACTTCATAACCCTTCCTGTGGCCCATTTCATGGCTCAGCCTGTGCACTGAAGGTTGGAACAGATCAAAAGCCTCTTTCTTGTGCGAATAAGAAGAATCAAGATCTTATATGAAATTGTAATTTTTCCCTATCTCCAGTAAGTTATCTTTGAAAAATAAGCACACAGTATCAAGTAAAACTTATTTTATGTTTCCTTACCAAACTATACAAAGAGAATGGCAAGTTTTATTCTAACTTAACTGAGATCCCACTGGTAACAGAGCTGTTAAGCGGAGCTATCTGGAAGTCATTTACAATCCTCATAGGGGGTCTGTCTGCAGACATAATTTCATTTGAGCATGCTGTATCAGTTTATGCCTTTTAAATGATCTTCTGATAAACTCAACAAAGAGTCTTTTATACAAAGAACAAGTAGCAACACATCTTTGGGAATGATTGTTTTTTCAAGGATTTGTGTTCTAGGGAGCTTAGCGGGAAACACCTGTTATTACATTCCAGCAGTTACAGATTGTGCAAGTAAAACCTGACTGAAAAATTAAATAGTATTTGAATGTATTTTAACATTGTTTTATATGCTTTCCTTAAACAATCTGTCTGAGGACAGAAATTTAACATAATAAATGAAAATATCTCCAAAAAAATCTTTAGTACTATTTAAAATTCTCTCTTTGTGAGATCATCTTTCACCCTAAAATATTCCTTTGTTCTTTTAAACTAACTTCTATATGGAGAAAAAAGATACACATTGTTCTCTTCATCCTTCTCTTAATAGTAAGGACATAACTAATATAACGGTGTTGTTATTAGTGTTTTATTGGTACTTAAGAGCCAATTCAAACAGGTTGGAATTCCAAATAGTTCATTATCCTTTATAATCAGCCAGAATGTGTTTACAAACAGGCTGACAATGATTTTTCATGGTATGCAATACATCCAATAACATATTTGGCAGACATAGGCAGACATTTAAAAGGGCAAATGTGACGTACATATGGTTGTAGGTAAAGCTGTAATGGGAAAAAGTTGTCTTGGTTTCTTTGCTAATAAAACAGCACAAAAAAGCCTTATCCTGAACCAATTTTTTTGAGACAAGTCAAGACACAGATATGTCTAAAAACATTCTAGTATGTTAATATCTTATTTCTCTACTTTTTACGCTTTATTTTACCCATAGTTCTCCAGGTGAGTTCATCGTGAAGGATTCTAGACTTTCTAATTTTGGATAGAGGTGCTTCATGTCTGAGTACAAAGCTATACATATAAATATATATACACACTTTATAAATTATAATGGTAATCTCAAACCCCCAGCTAGACATGATTAGAGAGTGAAAAGTAGCATTACAGTGATTTATGTATATAAAGATATGTATAGTGACATTGCAAGGACTGCAATTCTGTCTAGTCAATGGAAACATTAGCATATTTTTTCTAATTTTAGGTAAAAACAATTATGCAAGACTTTAAATTGCCAGGATAAATCGGAAGATGACAGAGGACAAAAACCTGTTCTCTTCAAAAGTGATACTTCAAAAAAAAATTTCCCTAAAGAACATTAATGTTAAAAATTATCATCTCTCAATTTAGGTGACAGCTGATTATAAATGTTCATTTTGCATAAAAGGTTTTTTTAAATTTTTTTTTTAATTCGTCATGAGTGGAAAAGAAACCTCTGACGAATAATTTACACATTAAAACAAAGGACTTAAGGAGATTGCCTGGCATTAATTAGAAGAAAAATAGTCATTTATAAGACCAAAAATGGTTTTAGGAAAGGAAACTATGAATAAAGTTTTTAAGTGTAGTTAGAATTGCTCAGAATTTTCAAACTTTATGTATTCTTTACAGCGGCATTTCCCAAGAACCTGTGGACTGAAAATTGAAGCAAAAAAGCTGATGTTTGGAACAGTCATTAATTTATATCATAAGCTCAGTGCTGATAGGAAAAAGAGAAAACTTGGCATTGACACACCGTATCAAACCCCATGTTTTTCTATATCCTTCTTGTATGTACTGATATAACATTAGTTCATCATCATCATCTGGAAATATAAAAAACCCCTCACTTTGCTTACTTCACAAAATTATAGATTCACAGAATCATAGAATAGGTTGAGTGGGAAGGACCCACATGGATCATTGAAATCCAGCTCCGTGCCCTGCACAACACCACCCCCAAAAGGTGATGTGACACCACCATGTGACTGTGAGCATTGTCCAAATGCTTCTTGAACTCTGTCAGTCTGGTGTTGTGGACACTTCCTTGGGGGGAGCCTGTTCCAGAGCCCATTCACCCGCTGGGAGAAAAACCTTTTCCTAATGCCCAACCTAAACCTCCCCAACACAGCTTCAGGCATTCCTGCAGGTCCTGTTACACTGGTCACCACAGAGAAGAGGTCAGTGCCTGCTACCCCTCTTTCCCTCATGAGGAAGTTGTAACTGTGATGAGGTCTTCCCTCTGTCTCCTCTTCTTCAGATTGAACTGACCAAGTGACCTCAGCTGCTCCTCATACAGCTTCCTCTCAAGGCTCTTCACCATTTTGTTGCCCTCTTTTGGACGCTCTATAATAGTTTAATGTATTTTTTATATTGTGGCAACCAAAAATGCATGCAGCACTCAAGGTGAGATCACCTCTGTGTAGAGCAGAGCAGGACAATCCCCTCTCTTGCCTGTCTGGTGATGTTGTGCCTGATGCCTCCCAGGACACTTGCCAAAAAGAATATCCAATATCTCTTTTTTATTATATAGGTAAGCAAATCAACACATCAGTGGGACATACAGGTCGTCCAAAGTTTTCTCTGTCCTTTCTTGTCCTTTCTTGTCATATTTATATGTTCTTGTCCTGCTTCTGAGCAATATGCATGTCAGCACCATTGTCTTGCCTCCTGTGCTTGTTAATGTTGACTGTCTCTTTAAATGCCCTGAAAAGNGCCTGCTACCCCTCTTTCCCTCATGAGGAAGTTGTAACTGTGATGAGGTCTTCCCTCTGTCTCCTCTTCTTCAGATTGAACTGACCAAGTGACCTCAGCTGCTCCTCATACAGCTTCCTCTCAAGGCTCTTCACCATTTTGTTGCCCTCTTTTGGACGCTCTATAATAGTTTAATGTATTTTTTATATTGTGGCAACCAAAAATGCATGCAGCACTCAAGGTGAGATCACCTCTGTGTAGAGCAGAGCAGGACAATCCCCTCTCTTGCCTGTCTGGTGATGTTGTGCCTGATGCCTCCCAGGACACTTGCCAAAAAGAATATCCAATATCTCTTTTTTATTATATAGGTAAGCAAATCAACACATCAGTGGGACATACAGGTCGTCCAAAGTTTTCTCTGTCCTTTCTTGTCATATTNAAAAAAAAAAAAAATAAAAAGGAAAAAAAAGGCTCTTGAGTTTATAATTTTGAGTCTGACATTTGATAAAGTTCTTGAATTTTCATTTTTATTCCTTTCCCTGTCCCAGGACTACAATCTGGTAAGTCTATATTTCCCAGTGGATAAGTAAATAGATAGCTATCATCCATCATTGTTACAGTGCAGTCTCACTGTCAGACAGAAGTGTAATAAAGTGGCAAATATTTATCTAAACTGCAAGAAAAGTATCAGTCTTACCTAATATTTGCCAGAATTTAGATGATTACTTTCCTAGGTATTTTTCAGACATATCTTTGGTCAGGGATCCTTAAAAAAATTAATTTTACTTCTCTTTTTACTTGCTTCTGTGAACAATAGATTAGAAAGCCATCAACAAATAGTGTTTGGTTAATCACCATTATTTTACTGAGAAGGATTAAATGATTTATGCTGCTTCCTAAAACCAATAAAGTTAAGTTTAATCAGATTAGCCTAATGCTTCTCACAAAACACTATTATCTTTTTACTAGTGGCATGTATATTTTTCCAAATTGCAACCTACTGCAGTGCAACCTTTCATTTAAATTTTAAAATTGAATTCATATCTGTGATTACATAATTTCATTTTGGCACTGTGTAATGAAATAGTATTGGAAATGATGGACACTCTGGAATATAAGCATATTTATAAAATCTTTGGGAGAGATCCAGAAATAGCTAAATACCTATTTAGATTGGCTATTTGGAAAAATTTCTTCACCAAAAGGGCTCTCAGTCTAAGGAAGTTGATGAATCACCATCCCTGGAGGTATTTGAGTACATGGGACACTGAGGGACATGGTTTAGTGGTGAACTTGGCAGTACTGAGTTAACAGTTAGACTGGGTGAACTCAAAGTTCCTTTCCAACTTAAACAATGCCATGTTTGTCTGATTCTATATATTTTGTCAGGCTTTTTTGGTATATCTGATATCTGGGGGGAGGAAGTAAAATAAGGAGCAACATAAAGGTTTTACTACTGTGTCTCCAGGTTTTAGAGATGCTTAAGAATCTTTCCCATAAAAATCTGTTTTCTCCAGAATATGCATGGGTGAGAAGTACATAGTTCTGATACAAGAACTTGAAGACCTTAGATAAAAACATGTCACTCACTGGCACATCTGCTGATTCTGTCTTTTTCCCCAGAAACTTTATGACCAGAGAATTGGTGTTTATTACTTTTTTTTTTATTTTATTTTTTTTTTATTTGCAGTTTAAAACCACATATTGAGATGTTCTTTCAGAGCCCAGAGTAACTTCTCAGGCTCTCCTTCCTTTTCAACATTTGAAACATCAGAGATGCTTCAGTAGATCCGAAGAGTGACAGGTAGCATACATGCCCCTAAATGTGTAGTCATGGAATTACTCATCCAGGGATTTTATATGAAGCCTCAGATGAGGAAAGGAGAGCCTGGGAAGAGTCAGAGTTTGCTTCTGTTGAATTCTCAATTTTTATTATGTTGATAATAGCAGAGACCAGAGAGACTCCTCACCTTCAGAGTAGTCCTGCAATAACAGCTTGTGTTACTCCTTTTATATCCATATCTATTCTTTAATATTTTATTGCTATCTGTATCTATTCATGTCTTTGGAAATTTGCAGAAATAATCACATCTGGCTACCTCATATCCTCAGTGAGTGAATATAACTGCTTCTGTCATTGTGTGAGGAAAAAAACCCAAAAAGCCAACAATCAAAGAAACAAACAAAACCCCAACAACTCAGACAGATGGTCTTTATGTCTTAAATTATGGCTTAAAAACACACAAAAAAACCCAACGAAAAAAACCAAACCAAACCAAACCAAAAAAACCCCAAGAAATGAAACCAAAGTCAAACCAAACCAAAACAAAACAAAAACCCAACAAACAAACAAAACCCTGTCAGAGCCCTTCTGTAAGGGTTGGAAAAAGAACTAGGGAATTTTTGCCTGTCGCATTCTCAGTCCGGGGAGGTTCATGTACTCAAGAACAATAAGATTGGAAGTACTCAGCGGTTCTCACTGCTGAATATTTGCATGGTCCCTATTGGCAAGAAGGGTTAAAATCAGAATAGTGAGTAGGACGGTAGATTTGTTCAAGTGACCTTGCAGCAGAGAATACCAAGGCCTGGAGAATAAGTGTGGAAAAACTCATATAGTATGTCTACTGCTATTTATCCTCTGTTTTGAGAAGTAAGAATTTATCTTTTGTGTATAGATAACATAAATGTTTGGAAAGACTTGGAGGGACTCTCATGGACATGCTTGAACTCCCTGTCTTAGGAGAGAGAAGATCTAAGCTCAGAGATCATAAAAAGGCTTAGATGATATCACAGTATGGTGGTAAACTACACATGTGGGCCTTTGATAAATTTGTGCAAACAGCAGCACACCTCCCTGTGAGGATGAACTGAGCCTGATGATGCCTGTGTTGTCATTTGTGTGTCATATCTGAGATCCTCTGGTTTGCTAGGTAGTGAAACAAATTTACTCTTTACATTTCAGCCGTGGTTTTGTTGTTTTTCCGACTGCGTGCCTGTGTCAAGTCACACAGTCCCCAGTTCAACACTCTGGTGTTGTATATCTCCTGGAGGTGACTAACTTTGTTGGCCACAGTATCCTTTGCACAAATGGCACAAAGCTCTTGGCTTCCAGGACAGGTGTCATTAAAGCTGCAGTTGAGGATTGTGGCACTGTATGGTTAAGACTTTCAGCACAGAAAAATAACTTGTGCCTCTAACAGTCCTACTAGATTGAATCCCAGGCTATGGGATTTTTGCCTTTATGGGTTTTCAGTGGGTTAAAAATTGCCTCTATAGACTTCTCTCAGATTCTTTTTCAGCTTATTGATCAAGGGTAGATGGTGAGGCTCAGCTGTTGCTTTCTATGGCTTTGATACAAGTCAGGTAATGGCAACAAGCAAACAAGCTTGTTCTTGAAGTATAAGTAGGGGTTTCTTAACTCAACTTGTAGTAGGGTTAAAAAAGAGTAGAGTATTAGAGGGTTTTTGGGCACACTTTTTCATAGGATCTTTCATTTAAAACCTTATTAGGGAGAAGAATGATCAAAGCTGATCAGCTTTGGCCCTGAATCTTCTTTATTCTCCCAGGCAGATCAGAAAATACAGTGGAATCTTATTGCCCTGGACCTCACCTACATGAGTCTCAGGTATCTGAAAACTACTGCTACTGTCTCTACTGCTCCTGCTACTGTTTACTAATTCCAGGAATTGTCCTGTTTAGTATATACACTTTATGTGTTCTGTTAAAGTGCTCATTTTTGATAAAAAAAAAAAAAAAA
>VWZN01013644.1:627-11353 GCA_013396955.1 Regulus satrapa | reverse complement strand
AAAAAAAAAACAACCAACCAAAAAAAAAAAACCCTCAACCCTCACAAAAATGTTATTTTACATTATAGCTTTCCAACACTATTTGGAAATGTACATAATTTTTGATGTAATATTTAGCAAATTGAATCATAAAGTACTTAGCTGCATGACTGTTCTCTAAAGAATTTGAATTCTTCTTTCATTAATTTTAAGAAATATTGATTTGTTTTTCATTTTGTCTGTGGCTTTTGATATGTCCAGTTAATATCCTATAAATTGGGTGAGATGAATTGATAGTGAGTGGTGTTCATCTATATAAACATAGTCACAGTGAATTAGGGTTAAGAACTAGAGAAGTGTTAAATCTTAATTTTCTGTCCTTTAAATTAGTTTTTGGTTTGTCTTTATTGTGTGTGAACATTTTCATCTTTCCACCTTTGCTGTTCAGATCCTTTGCATGCTAAGTAGACAATCATCACATTTAGCTGTTTTCCTACTAGTCATGTTTTTCTATATGTGGAAAAACTAGGTGAAATCTCAACCATGGAAACAACTGGAAATAGAGGCTGCAACATTGATAATTAGTAAGAATAAATCATCCAGTAATCCCCAGTAGAATTGCACAAGTATTGATTTTTCAGTTTAAGAGTGGAGAGCTTTTACGTCCCCAACAGGTCCTTCCTAAATCACTAATATCATCTGCCAGAATTGGAGCATTACAGCATAAATCTTCTAGATAAGCCCTGTGTATGTCAAGAACAAGACAGAAAAAGGCCACACAACATACTGCAATAAGGTCTTCCAGAGCAACTTTCTTCCAAAATCTAGTACAGTAATCCATTGAACTCCTTGTGAGGATCCAGTATGCCTGATTTAAAGAGAAGCTGAAGGACAGACCCTAGAATGAATATCTCACCCTTAGAAGCGCTTACATTTATCATACATCTTACAGGAACAGGAATCAGTCTCAAAAAGCAACGTGTATTTCCCCACCTCACCCTTAGCTTAATTACAATTTATTTAACGTTCATTTTGTTATGAACTTTGAGCTCTTACAAGCACTATATTATGAGTATGGTCTCTGATGTTGTAGTGGTCTTTCATACATTAAATTTCTGATAAATGTGCTGGTTTGATTCATAACTGAAATAAAAGAAGATCAGATTCCTTCTATCTATTGAAGTTCCTTTTCCTTCTGGAAAAAGAATCATATCAGGAAGAGACAAATAAGTTTCTCAAGGTTGCAATATCTACTCACTGGAGCTGTAATGTAAGTTGCAGAAATAATGTAATTTAGAAAGGCCCTAAGCTGTGCTGATACTACATTCATTGGTAAACCACAAACTGAAAATGCACAATATGTCATGTTACTCTAAAGATAACAGAGTCATCAAATTTATAAGTTACTAAATATTTAAAAGGGGAAGCCTTTTGCAAAATTCAGGAGAATGTACAGAAGATATACATTTTGCTCAGGAATTCAATACACGTGCCCTTTCCCTTTCATATTACAATTCTGAGAGTTTTCACTTCCAATTAAGTTGTCTGAGAAAGAAAAAGTATGTGTCCACCACATCTATTTTTATGTATAGAGTAGCTTGCAAATATGAAAGTTGTTTGTTTTCCTTGATTACCTTCTTTCTTTCTTCCAGCCACCAGGGAAGTAAGTTAAATCTGTTTATCCTGTGCTTCTGGATTACATTTCTTCCCAAACAAACCCCAAGATATTGTATTTTATAGACATTTATTTTGTGTTTCTACAGGTTAATATTCATCTGGCTTTTGAACAATTATCTAGCTAGAAGAGCAAAATTAAAAAAGAGGACAAAACAGACACCATAACCTCCTCATGTAAATGATAGTCTAAATAGGAACTGTAAGCTTGAAATCACAAAATCTTTCTACCTATATATATTTAATTTGGAGAGATTGACATTTTCCCACAAAGAATAGTCTTTTTGTTACACCAAATTGGATCTGATGAATAGTCAGTACTCACATACAGAAAGAGTGATGCAATAAAGTAGAGCAGAAGTGATATCTAGGGCATCAGAATTTCAGAAAGCTGAGTACTAAAAGAGCTGAATTTTAGTACTGCATTCATCATTTTACTACATGTAGAATTTAATAAACTCACAGATAATTCTGTGCTTTGGTTCTTTTTGTTTGTTTGGTTGATTGGTTGGTTGGGTTTTGTTTGTTTTTTTAGCAGAACTAAACAAAAATAGAAGACTGCAGAGATTACTCTGTGTCATATAATTCAATAATGTTCCATTTGGAGGTGGAATTTCTGGAAATAATTACAAGATAGTTTAGAATATATGTTTATAATCCTAAAAGATGCGTCATAGTTCAGGGATTCATCAGACTTACATGAAGAATGAGGCTCTATTCTTTCAGAAAACAAGAACATAAAGAGGTATGCCATGACATGAGAAAAATACTTTTTTTTCTTAAGTCTTGCTGAGTAGTTTCAAATATATCTGTTTATCTTTGATGCTGAAGATAGATATCCTGGAATTTTGTTTCCTCTGTATTGCAACAGACAACATATCTTCCCAAAGCTATGGATTGACTAAGAGATGGTTCAAAAAGCTAAAAACTCCCCATTTCATTTGATGGTCTTGTTATTTTTTCAAAAAGCAGAGATATTCTTCCTGTTTTACATTTGTTTTGCAATCCTTTCTGAACTTCCATTTCCATCTCTTTGGCCTTCAATATGTAAATCTTCTGTCCCCTGTATGCCTCTCATGAAGCTGGCTTTGTTATCCTCTCTGAGCATCCTTTCACTCATTCCAGGTAATCAGTCCTCTATTCTACTGTATATCCCCATCAAGATTCTTAATTTCCAAATCTGAGTTTTGTATGGTTACCTTGGCCATAAACAGTAACTTGCAATAAAAATGAGAGAAAAATCCTACTTCCTTTATCTTTCAGAGTAGCTGCTGTTCTCAGTCTTGTGCTGAGAAGAAAATCTACTGGGAAGAAAGTAACTTCAGTCCAGCGGCACTAATATAGAATAGAGTGCTGGAACAGGTGTTGTAAGACTCCTTGGTCCCCCAATTCAGGAAAATGAACCTATATTATTCTAGTTTACTTAATAATTACACAAAGTCCTTCCCTTAAATTTCCTAAACTTAAGTTTCTTGATGGTTGATATTTAATGGGCATAAACTGTAGACCCATAACATTAGTGAGAAAATGATGCAGTAATTGCCTTTAAAATGGTTATTATGCTTATGTCTTTATGACCTGATTCTCAAGGAAATGAGGCCTTTCAGTGCCTTGATTTCCTACACTGAAATAATTATTTTAAATATTAATTAAGCTTTACTGACTCATTTCATTAAGAAGTTTTGCAGCAATTTCTGCTGTTCATAGATTCATTATCTCCAAGATAATTTCTTTCTTCCCAAACTTCATGGAAAATCTTCCATTTTTTTTTTTTTTCCCAACTTTCCCTTTTCTATTTTAACTTGAATAATATACAATCAGGAATGGGGTTTAATGGGAGGTGTCTCCATGGCTCCACAACCTTGGCTTCAGGTCATGGCTTAAACATTTAGGCACAACACAACGACCTAAACACTTAAGCACTTAGATATGACATAGTTACTCTTGGTATGTTCTTAATGACTGTGATATGTATCCCATGTATTTCGTATCATGTGCAACGAATCATCAATAGTAGTCTTGATAAGAAAATAGCTTTGCCAGTGCAAACAGTTCTAGCTGTACAACACATAAACAAACAAGGGGAATTGTTACTGATGGGAAAGGCTTTATAAAGGGAAGGCCTGGTAAACATGATTTCAGCCTGTTACTTAGGCTAAATAGAGGGGAGCTACAGGAGAGTCACTTGGAGTAGGGATAGAGAGATGCAAGAGATGTGAGAAATGTGACAGACGTGCTGTGTGACTACCACGTGCCCACATTGTGTTATGTAGTGGTTGGTTGACTTGGGCTTGTTTTGCCTTAAAACTATGTAAACTGATAACCAGCAAGATGCTTTAAAAGGCTGGGTTTTTTGCAATAAAGAGCATTTCTTTACACCTGCCTGGGGTCCCTGCATCAGTTGTTACTGCAACAATGCACCATCCCATTTCTTTTTGTTTCTTAATGCAAAATGAATAAATCATTGATTGCAATTGCTTTTTGAACTTAAATTTTGGATAATTTGTCTTGTACTATTGTGAGCAATTTTCCCCAGGAAAAATATTTTTCAAGCTTTCAGTAACCACAGTATAGAAAGTAGACCCATAGACTAAGACATAATAATTTTTAGGGTGATACTTTTTTATCATACATATGTCGATATACAACACATAATACCTGTGAGTAGAATAAGTCATACATACACACTTTCAAAAGCCACAGCATTCACCTGACTAAAATGTATTAAAACTCCTGTGATATGGGTGTTGATTGATTTATTTTTTTATAGAGAGCTATAACTTAATTATGTTGCTTTTCTTACTTAAGAAATTAGAGAAATATGCAAAGCTAATTAGAAATAAAATTACAGAAAATAACTATATAAAAATGGAACGGAACTTAGTACAATGTAGAAATCAAATGAGACAAGTTTTAAAAAAATGTAGCATATTTTTGGTATGTCTAATTCAAAATAATCCACTCAACAAAATACTTCTATGAATGTAAACTCACTTCTTTGTGCCAAAGCCTTTCCTAAACAACCTGTATCTAAGACATGCAACATTTTATCAAGATAAATACAAAAGTCTACCAAAAGGCTTTTTCACAATCACATAAAAATGACAAGATATTTAGAGCAGAATTGTTTTTTATGAGGGCTGAGACTGAAGGTTTCTGACCCCAATGATCACAGGTGGATGTATACTTGTCTCTCCCTTCTCTGTTACTGGATCCCAAAATGCGAGAGATGCCAGGACATAAAGGAGGCTCCTTCATCCAGTACTAATGAAAAGGTTTGCCAATGTCCTCAGCTCAGGCTGCACATCAGGCACTGATTGAGTGTCATCCAGTCTGTCTGATCAATTCAGAACACTGCAGCCAACCATCAAAATATAGATTTGATTGAGAAACTCCTGGCCTTCATTACTGCACTGTAGTTTTCTATATTTATAGATTAAGGAACTAGACAACCTTTCACATAGGAGAAGTGTAGGAGACCTGAAACTGTTTAGCCTAGGGTCAGAGCCCTCTAGCCAGGCTGTTTTAGGTATTTCAGAAATGCAAAGTATGATGTTTAATATGAGATTTATCTATCTGAAGAATGTTACTGTCACCCAGGGTTTGTTTTAACACTTATGAAAATATAATATAAATTTAAGTTACACATAGAAAATTATAGCAATTGCAATACACTGTTCAATCAGAATGCAAATGTGACTCACTACAGTATCATAGAAAATGTTCATCGCTACAATTCTGGGTGTCCTCTTTCACCAGAAAGGAATATACTCTTCCACTCCTGCTGGTCTTGATAACTCAAGGAGATATTCACACAGCCTTAATGAACTCAGGGACAAATACTTGTACAACNTTCAGTGGTGCCCAGTGACCAGAACCATTTGCAATGGTCTTGAACCAGAAACAAGAGAATCTCTCTGAGCACAGGAAACACTTTTTCACTGTGATGGTAACAGGGCACCAGCACAAGATGCCCAGAGATGAAGTAACTCCCTTTGTCCCCCCAAAAAGTAATCCGACTAGCTATAGTGAAGGGGAGGGAAAGGGGAGCCCTTCACGACCTAGGATGAAAGACCAAAGGGCTGTTTCTCCTCCGGGATATGTAGATGTTTATTCCAGGCTGGGATCCAGGAGGAAAAGAGAGGGAGGAAAGGATTTCCCAGGAATTTCAAACCTTGGGAGAGGGGCGGGGAGACACATAATACCAACCAATGGGATAACATTCCAGGGATAGGGAGGGGAAAGGAAAAACACATCACATATGGGGGTAAAGATTACAGAGAAACTAGGGATCATTAGGTACTTGCACCCCTACACAGAGACAATGGGTCTCATCTTTAGTTATATAAAAAACATCTGGGTGTGGTCCTGCTCCACATGGCCCTGCTTGAGCAAGGGGTTCAACCACATGACCTCCAGAGGCTCCTTCCAAGTTCAACCATTCATTGTTGATGTAAATTGTAATTCCAAAACATTGTTGATCTTTACTGTAATTCCTCTGTAACATTATGTCAGTGTTGAGTGCTGGTAGAGATGCAGTGTGGTGATGTCTCCTATACAGGAAAAGACAGGGTTATAGGAAGAGTTAGAGAAACATGTGGGTAGGTTTTTGAACACTAATTCTAGTGTAAAATCTCTGTGTTAGTCCATCATGCAAGTACAGATGCTTCTGTATCAGAAGATTTCAGACATAGAAGCCATTTCATAACACATTTAGCATGTTGGTATCAATGTCAACACTCAGTCTGTTCCTTTGTGATCCCAAAAGCTATTCAGACAGCTCCACAGAAATACTTTCATAATTTCAAACACTAGAAAATTAAGCACGTAATCTAAAATTTCATCTAATCACAATCCTCTTCAGTCAAAGAGTAAGTAAGATATCCAGAAACTAAGTTACCTATTGAGTTTCAGAGCCATGTCTAAAATCAGGTAAATTTCCCACCTCTGATGATAAAAGGAGCCTTTATGACTGGCTTGGATTATATATTAAGCTTCAGAGGCTTTTAGACATTTTAGGAAACATAAATCTTGCCCTTAGGATGAGAAAACCTTCCCTCCACCCACTAAAACCACAGAAATCCTCTCTTCACCAACATACTTAAAGATCTTTAGAACAAAAGACCTAACACATAAAATCATCATAAATATGCCACCAGAAGGGAGCAGAGGAGATCAAACACAGATAATCTTATAAAACTTAAGGATTTCTCTGCTAAACATATCCGCCCGATCCTAAACATTCATGGAGATTATGCTGCATAATCCAAATGAAGGTTTGTTTTTTCTCCAGAATAATTAGCTCTTTCTGATCAACAAGTGTTTCCCCTGTTATTGATACTACTAGGACTGTTTTCCTAGAAACTTTATTTCGGTTCATGTTTTTAATGTCTACTATTATATTTCCAGCTATATGGACATCTTCCCTTTTTACTATCTTGCCTTGTGATTTCCCTTATTGTTTGGGAGAAGACAGTTTTGCTCCAAACATTCCTTAAAGAAAGATTATGATTTCAGTGTTGTGAACTCTGATTTGTGAAATATTTTGATAGTAGGTCATATATATTATTTTGTGACCTCTTAGAGCATTCTATGTATTCTGAAATCATATATCTGAATACTTAGGTACTTTGTTTAAATATTTTCAGAATAGTTAAATTTATGGATTTATTTTTATCTACAGGAGTGGGATTTGGATAAACAACATTCAGAAAGCTACATATTTCCATGTGTGCTATCACAGGTAGTAATTTCACACCTCTTGTAGAAAGGCTTTATAAACTGTTCTTCACAGGTGAGAAAAACTGAGATATAAAGAGAAGAAGATGCTTACAATTTGTTATACTAAATTTAGTTAGAATATGAAGTGGCAGTGAAATCAAATCCGTTGAGTATGAAGCTCTAAAGATATTCTTGATTCTCAGCAGACATACACACTGACAGATATATAAAGATTGGAAATTTTCTAGAAAGGTACATTTTTTGTCAGAAGGACTTGTTTGGATTCTGTCTAAGAACAACAGATAACCTGTCTCACAGGCTCTCTTTACAATAAAGAAGTATTAAAACATAATTCCAGATTATGTTTTGAATAAATTAGTCAATGAAATTAATCAGTATGCATAACAACTGTGCACTCTCATGACACAATACAGAACAAAATTTTTGAAAGTCCAAAAGCCAGCTAATCTTTAAACATCAGTTTCTTCAGGTAACTTGGGGTCAAAAGTACTAAAAGCTCCACTCCTGAATTTATGGTTATTGCTTGGAATGCCTAAGGAATATTTTTTTCCATCCTTATTAAATATATGGCATCTCAACCTTCTTCCCCTTGTTTTCTTTGAGCAATGCATAAATTTAACTCAAAAAATGGAATGTTTCAGTAAGTTATGGGCAAGAAAAAACTCATTTTAACATGAAAATGTTTTTACAACCTTTTTATGACACATGGTAGCATTTTCTCTCTAAACAAATTGTACTAAGAGTATAAAGGCACAGTTGTTCAAATAAAAACACTTTGTATAAAATTGTATCTAAGTTCTTTCTAGAGTTGTGTCTAAATATATTGCACATATATGAATACAGCATGGGAAATACAATGTATGTGCTTAACTCAAACCTCTGGTTGATCTCTTGGATTACTATTATGCCTAGAACAAAGTACACTTGCAAGCGCTTGTATCTACAAAAGCAGAATTCAACTCCTGTAAACTTAATGTTGAATTATGTAATAACTCTACAGTCCAATTTATTTCAGTAAGTAATAATAATAATAATAAAATTATGCAAAAACTATCCTACCCCATTACCCTCCCAAAAACCCGCCACAAACAAATACAACAAGAACAAAACAAAACAAACCCAGAAAAAAACAATCCAAGCAAAACCACCAGCCTCAGAGCAAGACAAATTTTAGATCTATCTGTACAAGGATCTCAATTATAGAAATAAATTAATATATTAATGATTGGATACTATTTATTCAAAGTGAAAAGTGTAGCTAGCATGTATGATCTCTGACAGAGGCAAAGGTTGTAAACACAACCAAATATGGAATAGGATTCTCTGAAGATGACCAATTTTTAAACTTTTACTATATTAGGAATTTATTTCAGTAACCAGAAGATGTTAATGTGATCAATAATTAATCATTAAAACAGTAGCTTTAATACTGTCATTACACAGGAATGATTCAGTAGCATGACATGGAGTATGATGGATTCAAACACCATTCTGTTGGTTTTGATCATGGAACTTTGTCAAAGACAGTTTTAAAATCTATAATCTGAAGCAAAAATATTTCTATGAAGAATACAGTTTTCAAATTCTGCACATAGAAATAGATCAAACCTTTTAGACCCAGATTAATAATTCTTCTACACCAATACTGTCTTTTTGATTGGTTCTCACTTAGCTATATCACTACAATAAGGTATGAAATTGTTCCTAAGTGGGACTTTAACAACTGAGAGGGTCATACTATCATGTTCACATAAAATCTCTTCTTCAGCTAAGTTTTTGACATTTAATCCAATGTATTTTATATTCTCTTCTTAAAAGGCTATTCCCTATTATTTATATTTTTTTTCACCTTCATTCAAATTTATTCCTTATTTTCAAATGTCACTTGCTTATCTCATCTTCCACAGATCTTTGCTCTCTTGTCTCTATAGAAATATAAATTACACTTCTGGAAAGAAAGTAATAAATACTACCCAGTCGAGTCTCATGAAACATAAAGAAGAGCTAATTTGAAACAAAATATTTTTAACATAATCTTATTTTCTCTGTTTCTGTTTAGGGGAAATTTTGAGAACATTAGTTTTCAGCTGTACTAGATAAAGCTCTTACTCACAGCTGCTATATATCTATTTGTGGTTTTTAATTAAAAAAAAAAAAAACCAAACCAAAACAAAACAAAAAAACTAGTTACTGGTGATATGGAGGAAGAGAAGAAAAAATATCCATCAAAGCACAATATAAATATATGCTATATATTTATTATTTACTTCAGTGTGGGTCTGAGGGGAAGAGAAGACAAAAAATAGGAAAATCTAGTAGCAGCAGGCTTTATGCTTAGCTTCTTATGAAAGTTAAATGAAGCTGCTTTCAAAGTTATCCTCTGTATTTTAGTATAAAACATGTTTTTCTACATGTGAAAAATGTGGAAATGTGATGAATGTGCAAACGCGAAATATGTGAGAAATGTAAAATATGTGATGTACTGGCTGAAAAAGCATTATTCTAATCAAGTCTCCTTTGAAGATTTCAGCTAGGTGCTACAAATCTCATTTTCTAAAAGTAGTTTGAGGCAGTGTTTCTTAATCTAAGATGACTGTAAAGATTGCTCAATTGGTGGGAATAGTTGCATTTTTTCTACTATCACCACAGAAGAGACCTATTTTGTTACAGAAGGGAAGTAGAACGAATGAAGTCTCATAGCTGAAATGTTTATGTGTTTCTCCAAAGATCCTAAATCTCTTTCTATTCTTAAACCTTCTTGGAAGTTATAGTGACAGTAGGACAACTCTTCTTTATTTCATGTACTCAGGTGAACATCCCTGAACTTTTCATCTGCTTTCCTTTCCTCTTCCTTTCTCAATTCCCCTCCTAGAAGTATTTTTCACTTGTGAAATGATCAAGTAAAGAGCAATCATAAAAATGGCTCACTAAGTTATTCTGGTCAAGCCCAATATCTTGAACACTGAAATGAGGAAGGCTATTCCCTAATTCAATGTTGCAAATAAGAAAAAAAAAACCATAACAACCAAACAAAACTCAGCCAAAACACCTTTGTAGGTAATCACGAAGGAAGTATCTGAAATCACTTGTCAGACAGACTTCTTTGAGGCTTAGTAAAACACTTTGAGGTTTTAGAAGGAAAGAAAATTTCAATCTTGCAGGGCCATCTTACACTTCAGTAAGTGTACTTTACAAAGTACTTTAAAACCTCAGTTCACCTATCTCACCCATCTCTCGTAGACATCTAGATAGTAATATTAAATAAAGATCAGCTTTCCATTTACATTGAGTCTGGTAGGTCTCCATTGTGTCCTCCTCTTGCATCCCAGTC
>VWZN01013643.1:1883177-1915088 GCA_013396955.1 Regulus satrapa | reverse complement strand
CTGTCCCATCTCCCTGTCCCATCACGCCAGAGGGGCTGCAGCCACGGGGAGCAGAGCCTGGCAGCGTGAGAGGGTGCTGCACCCCAGTGCTGGTCTCTGAGCGCTTGGAGGGCTCATCCTCCCTTGGTGTCCTTTGTGCCCCCAGCCCAGGCTCTCCTGCCTGGTGGTGCAGAGCTCCTGATGCAGCAAGACGTGAGGGTTTGATTTATGAAGTGCATTAGTATCGCTTTTTTCTTCTCTTTTCCATTACGTGCCATCTGTATGGCGGTGCCTGTGCGCTGCCCTCCCTTCTTCCCATCGGTGCCCAGGTTTTGGAGGGCCTTTTCCAGGGAGAAGAGACCTTCAGCTCACCCAGCCCTGCTACATCCTGGGGGCGTGGGGTCCCTGCACTTTTTTCTCTCCGGGGCTGTGCCTCCAGAGACTGTGGGTGCAGACTGCCGGGGCTTGTGGGTGATGCCTGCACCCCATGGCTGGCAGTGGGATCCCTGCTAAGGGCACTTTGGGACACCCTGGAAGCCCATCCAAGCCGCTGGCACTGTGGTCCCCTCAGCAGCAGCAGAAAGCCGGGCTCTCAGTCTCCACTAACCCTGTCCCTAGCGTGGGTCCCACTCCCGGCCTCACAGGGTGCTGGGACCGGCTGTGGCTGCCTCAGAGCACCATCGCCAGCATCCTTTAAAAATCCGAGAAAAAAACCTACATTTCAACAGAGCTCTACCTCGTGCAGCAGCCCCTGAGCAATCCATCCTCCCAACTACTCCAAGAAGCCATCAAACCAATAGGTCACTTTCTTCTCCCCGCCACCCCGCTCAGCAGTAATTAATGGTTTAATTAACACTCACGACATCCAATTCCCATCGCTTTGCACGAGCAGCCTCGGCTGCCGGGGCCTCGCTGCGAGCTCCGGGCTAGAGCGGGTGGGAAGGGTTAGCCGGGGGCTGGTGGGAGCCGCGGGCTGGAGGCCGCCCATCCCATCTGGCCCGGATTTTCTTCCGAGGCTGGAAAGTTCTCCTCCTCCCGAGCGGTAGTGGCATATCCGACACGTTCCACGGCCTGCTCGGCTTTTGCACGGGCTTGTTTTCCTCTTACAGCCCCGGCAGAAACCCGGGCGCCATCAGCGCTCACGGCCCTCGTTTATCTACCCCCAAACGATTTTCCAGTATTTTAACACCAGTCCCTGAGAAAATTTGAGCTGTCCCAAGGAGAATAGCTGCGTGTAACCGGTTGCTAATTACAAGTATGAATGTCAATTAATTCATTTAGCTAATTATCCACTCTCTGAGCATCACGCACCAAAGAACTGTAAAAGACGGGCATATGGTGACGGATCAGGAGGAGGGAGCTGGTGCCGCCGTGCGCTCGCTGGGCGGCCCGGGCGGAGGGATGCAGGCAGCCCGAGAGCTCGGGAATTACAACATCATGCTAATTGGGCCTGGAAAACATCAGCCTCTCCTTGCAACTTTTGTTTGGAGGCTGGAGCGTGGGTCAAGCATCTGAAGTGTTTCTAATTGTGCTGTTCCCTCTGACTCTGACGAGTGGGAAGAATCGTTTTCCCTGCACGGAACAAACCTTTTGATCCTAATCTCTGGCCGCAGAAACAAACAGTCCTAAGGAGGGAGGGAGAGATCCCTGAAGAGCTTCCTGGCCAAGGGCCTCGGTGCTAAAGGTGGGGAGATGTTCTGGAGGACACTCGCTGCTCTCTGGTTTGCAGGGCACCCGGGCTGCTGGAAGTGGGTAGAAAACCATCCTGGTGAGAAATATCTTATTTGCTGTCCCAAAAGAGAATGCTTTAAAGGAAATGTTGTTTCCTGAAATGATGGAATTTAATCGCATCTGGGAGCGCAAAGCCACCTGCAAGACATGGAAGGGGTTGTGCAGGGTGGAAGGGCCTCTCTGTTCCTGCTCTTGGAATGAAAAATGCAGATTTTATCCAAGTAGCTGAGCAGTGAGTGCTCGGTGGGGTTAAAGTCCTCAGGCAACAATCTTCTTCCAGAGAGAATCTCCATCACCCTAATCGGATCAATCACCTGGTGCAGTGCAGCTCTGCTTCCTCCATCCCCCAAAGGCTCCAAACCCCTCAGGGGGTCATCACCCTGAGCTGGGCCCCACCTCCAGCCCTGCCCGGCCCTTGCAGAGGTTATCCAGGTGTCCCACCTTCCCTCTGCCTGGGTCTGGGGTTTTGATGAACATTTTCCACAACCGGGCTAAAATTTAGGTGGCTGAGACAGGGGCTTTTGCCCTGTTTCAATGTTTTGTCGTCCTTATTTATGAAGAAAAAGAGTGGGGCCTTTTTCCTGTTGAAATTGCTTAATTATTTCTCTGCTGGCTTTCCAGTGGCAATACTTGTGCTGCTGGTGCCTGCCAAGAGCTTTGATCAAACTCTTGTAGGCTGATTACCAAGAGTCACTTGTAAAAGTGTGTAAATCAAATACAAATAGAGCAACATCTCCACCAAACCCAATGGCCATTAATGCGGCGACATGGCAATTTACATTTTATTTCCTTGTTAAAAAAAAAAAATAAAAAGAAAAGAGAAAAGAAAAAAAGAGAAAAAGGGGGTTTGTGACAAGCCCTGTCAGAGGTGCTTCAAAGGCAGCAGGGGCAGGGAGCAGCAGCCTGGATTGGATTGGTTTTGGGGAAGTTTCTCGGGACAGCGAGCTTGGTTGCTGTCGGCACCTGCGGCTCTGGGGAACACGCTGATAATTTTCAGGCAAGTTGAACCGAGTGGCCCTTGCTGCGGTGACGGGGGGAAGAAGAGGATGATGAGTGGGCCGGCGAGGGCACCTCATGGCAGGAGCTGCTCCCTGGGGAGTTCTGAAGGCAGCAGCAGCAGCAGCAGCACAGCAGCCCGCCGGGCAGATGCCTGGCTCCGCAGCCAGCCCCACACATTCCCGGAGCCAAGCTCCCGAGTGCCGGCCATTTTCCAGGCGAGCGCAGATCTGCCAAGCGCTACCTTAAGAAAAGTTGTGCACGGCCGCATTTAAGGAAGCGGGAGGGGGTGTGCGCTGGCCCCGGCCCAGGGCTCCGAGCCAGCCCGGCCTCGACGCCCGCGCCCGCAGGTGTCCGGACGCTTCTCCTCCGAGCCAGCCGTCGCCTCAACACCTCCCGCAAATGCTCAGCTTCTTCTGGCTGAGGTGAGGGTTGCGGGGAGATGGGCACGATGGGGACAAAAAGGTGTGTGGGGGGGAGAACCCCAGGGTAGCGTGAGCGGGAGGTTTCCGCTGCCGGCGGCTCCTCCTGGCGCTGGGCGGCTCTTCCAGGGGGAAGATGTGGGGTGAAAGCCCCTTGTGACCCCCTGCTCACCCGGGTGATGCTTCCTCGCCTTTGGGGTTTGCGGCGAGCTCTGCTGCTGCTGCTGCTGCTGCTCCATCGTGGTCGGCACTGGTGGCTTGTCCGTGGGGACGTGGCATCCTCTGGGACAGCGGGGACAGCGGGCGAGAGCTGGGAACATCACAAGCCCCCCCCAGGTCTTTCTGTGTGTGACAGAGGGCTTTGGCTCGAATCAGCTTCTTTTCACTTGAAAGCAGGGGCAGATGTTTGGGGAGCTTGGGCACGGGGCTGCTGGGAACGGTGGCGGCACGAGGAGGGCAGCGCGATGTGCTGTGGGGTGAGTGGCACAATGCCATGGTGGTCTCCACCCCAGCAGCCTCAAATGAGGTGGTCTTGGCCATGGTGAGTACCACGCTGGGGACCACTGCATCACCATGGGGTTCACCTGGGTCTCTGTCGCTCCAGTGCTCCCGACCGTGGTGGTCCCCGTCCTGGAGACCGCGCTGGTGACACCGCCGGGGCGTGGAGCTTTGCACGAGCTTGGCCTCTCCACTGTGGTGGTTTCCAGCTTGGTGGGCTGAGCTGTGGCGCTCTGAAATATGGCTGTATTGATGTTATGGCAGCCTCCTCCCTGGGAATGCCGTGGGTGGCAGGGCAAAGGTGCCTGGGCTGGGCGGTGCTGTTGGATGTCCCCATGCGTGTGAATTTTGGGCCTGGAGGTGTTTACAGCTGTACTGGGGTGGCATATGGCTCTGTTCCCCCCCTGCACTGGAGCCAGACCTTTGTCCCTTGGGACACTCCCTGGGGGACTTCGCTCCTGTGCCAGCAAATCGGCTCCAGCCTTCCTGGGAGCTGCAGGGAGCCCTCGGGCAGGGTATGGATGGGGCTGTGGGCATGGCCGGGGCTGGGGATGCTTCACCCTGTGCTGGAGAGGGATGTAGGGGTGCTGGAGATGTCCCCGCTGTGCTCACCCTGAGTGGAGCTTTTCCTTGGAAAACCATCAGCCCCTTGCAAAAGGAGTCATCCAGTATCCCACTCTTGCCTTTGACCCTTGGTTTGCACTTTCCTGGCCCCGTGCCTCGCTTTGCTCCATGAACTCTAAGGAAACATGATGTGTGGTCTCAAAAATACCACTTGCAGTGTGTCCTGGCCTTTCTTCTGGGCTGGCCACCCTGCTGAGGTCCCACTGAGACCCACTGCAGGGAGCTGCTGTGTTTCCTCACCGTGCTGTGACCTGGCCATTCGGTCCCTCTTGTCCCAGTGGGGCCACATTCTGGGCAGCAGCTCCCATGCTGGGGACCCTGCTCCATCCTAATGGGCGTGATGGGGCTGAGCTGTGCTGGACATCTCCAGTGCTGCTTGCACCGGGGCTTTGCTGCTGCTGGCAACGGGACTGGCAGGTCTCGGGGGATGGACAGCCCTCACTGCCCTGTCGAGATGGCAGAATTTCCCAAAGTAGGTCAGGTTAATTTTTTAACGCGTGCAGATTTGCTTGTTACCATGGATATTGCTCAATTATACACCAATAATCCACCATGAGAACTTCATTGTTGCCGCTTTCTTCCCCACCATCTCCCCCCTTTTTTTCTTTAAATGCTTCCGAGGAGGGGTAGGGTTTCGCCGAGGGGCTGGGGTGGGGGTAGAAGGCAGAGCCAGGTGAGAGAAAATGGGGATGAGGTATTTGAGAGGTGGCATTGGTGGCATTGGTGCGGTGAGAGAGCTCTGAGGGCAGGTGGGGGTGGCTCAAGGTGCGAGGCTGCCTTGCTCTGCCCAGACTCTCCCCAAAGCCCAGCACTTGGGACCCCCACCCCAGTTTCACCCTTGTCTCTCCCTCTGATCCGCTGTCTTGGGGGTGGCTGCAGCAAACACCCTGCTTTCAGTGGGCTCAAGGATTTGAGGGAACAATTGTTCTCTTGCATCTCTGCCCAGCATCATCCCGGGGAGCTGTAGCACCCACGAGGGCTTGCAATGGAGGTTCATGCACAGTGGTGGGCCCCTGGTGGTTTCTGAAGAGGCCAGCACTGAATTTCACAGCAGAACCCTTCCCTGGTGGGTGTTTTGGTGCTGTGGGACACCCCTTTGTCAGGGAATAGGAGAGCTCTGGGGTGTCGTGGGATCCCTCTCCCAGTATTTGCAAGGTTGTTGGTGTGTTTTCCTCTGTTTCTTCCCTGGTTTGCTCTGTGGGCTCCTTATGCCTTCGGCAGCACAGGCAGCGAGCGTGGCAGGAGGCAGGGAAAATATTCTGCTGGAAGGGTTTTTTTCTTTCTAATGCAAACTTCTTTTTTTTTTTTTTTTTTTTTGGGTAGAAGTGGGTCACTCGAGGGGTGACAGAGTAAGAGCATCATCGCCTGGGTACTGCATCCCGTTGCCATGGTGACCCGAGGGCTGCATCAGTCAACAGCTTTAAAAATGTGACAGTTGAGTGAGGCTGAAGATTTTAATGAGGACAGACACTTGCTGGCTTGGTTTCGATAACAAATACTCCATAAATCCCCACGAGCTGCATGGTTCCGGGTCTCGGAGCGCGGCCGGGGCTCTCCCCTTCCCCACGCTGGGAGCCTGGCCTGGGGCTGCCTGGCAAATAGCAGGGGCACGGTGCAAAGCAGACAGCTCCGGGTGCTCTTCCCCCTCCTGCTAACGCAACCCAGGGGACAAGGTGACACGGCTGCCGAGCCAGCAGCAGGTTTGGGTGTCCGAGGAATGTCCCTCTGGTGCTGTTGGCTGGGGCTGTGGGGTGTGACAGGACCACCCCAGCCGCCGCCACCACCTCGTGTCTGCGGGCGGGCAGCAAACCCGTCCTGCTAAACAGGAGAGTAGCTCTTGCACCGGGCTCTTGCGAGGGCAGGTGAGCCAGCAGGAAGCTCACAAACCTCAATAACAAGCCTGGAGAGGTCACGGGGCTAGAGAAAAAGTCACGGGGCTGGGGAAGGCAAAACCCGGTGCTGCTGGGCGGGAGGCTGCCAGAGGTTCAGCTGTTTGTGTCCTGCTTTGTACTGACCACAGTGGGTGCACTCCGTGTGACGCCCCAGCTCCTGATGGTGCAGGAGGCAAATCTACAGCTTCCACTTTTTTAACCCCGTGCCAAAATTGGCCAGTCCCATACGCCGGGAGAACAGCTGCTGCCTCCAGCAGCCTGGTTTTACCTGCATGGGAGAGGGATGTGTGCCGGGAACCTGGGGGTATGCCAAGGGCCTGGCAGTGTTATGCTTAAAAGCAAGCTGTAAATATGAAGCCTCTTCCACTTGTTTTTGCTGCAGCTCCCACACCGCCTTTCCTTGCAGTGCCACCACGATGTCCAGCTGGGACACGGCCCCTGTGCACGTGGCCTGGGAGCCTGCAGGCACCCAAGGACACACAATGCCCTTGTGGAATGCCAGGGCTTCGCAGGCAGAGGGGCTGGAGCAGGGCACGGCAGCACTGCTGGAGTCGGGTGCTTCCCATTTGCTGCCCCCAGTACCACCCATGGCAGCCTCAGCCCTGCCTGCTGCCAAAAATACGCTCCTGGCTGTCTTGTGACTGCAGCCGTGTCACCGCTCCAGCCAGGGGAGCTTCAAGGCACAGTTCTCTGGCACATGTAGCAACACGGGAAGCACTGACACAGCATCGCTGACTGAGGGGGGCTGGCCACGGCCCTGCAACTTGTGCTCGGTCCAGCTCCCCAAAATAGCTGGGATTCTTTCATCCAGGCTGGTGAGCGTGGGACCTGACCCCCATGGAATGGCAGGCACCTGCCCCAGGCCTGCCCTTCTGCGTTTCAGCTCTGACAGCCCCCTGATAGGTGCTGGCGAGGGGTCGGTGGCGTGGGAGGGGTGTCAGCATGGGATGTGGGGACAGGCTGTGACGACCCCGCCGCACGCGCTGCCTTGTTCCCGCCGGGGAACAGCCACCCCCCCCTCTCTCTGCCAGTCCTGCTGTAACCAGAGCCGCTCTTCTCCTTTCCAGGTGTCTCTTAAAAATGGTCAAGGGGAATATTATAGTCCCTGAAGACATCTTGACCTTCTGTTGCAATGGCCTCCAGGTACCCCCCGTGCCGTGCAGCTAACCCGTGGCTCCCCGTTGTGCCGCCAGCTACTAACCCAGGCTGTGCACGGCAGGGGCCACCCTGTGCCAGGAGCTGCTCCCAGCCCTGCACCGGACCCGGCTGCATCCTCCTCTCCCAACGCGTTCCCTCCCCATCAGCATCCCCAGCCCCATGCAGGGCCGGGGCTCTTCCCACGGCTAGCAGCTTCTTCCCTGGCGTTCAGAACTGTCAAACACTGGGAAAATGACCGGCGGGATCTCGGGCCAGGCTGTCTGCTCACTCTGCAGCAGGCGGCTTTGGAGCTCTTTGCATTGCTGGCTCGTACCCCAGAGCCTGCTGGCTTCCCAAAATAGCTCTGTGGTGCCCGTGTAGGCGCCTCTGCATGCTGGGAAGCAGCCCGGGAGGTTCACAGAGGGGTTTAGGAGCTGCTGGAGGGACTCTGGAGGCCGGGGCTCGGTGTCACTGTGGGATGGGGGTCAGTGCCATCGGCTGGGCTCAGTGCGCTCGCTGCCGTCTCTGCTGAGGCGAGGTTTGTGCCGTTCCCGGGATGTCGTGTACCAGTAGCTATGGAAACAGAGGTTAGACCCGCTGGAGAAAAATGCTATTCTGAGAGGCAGTGAGCTCAGGGTAGTCGGGAAAGCTTCATTTTCAGCATAAACCCGTCTTTTAAAGAATCTGGGCAAAGCAAAGGGCAGAGAAGCTGCTGCAGTGGGACTCTGGCAACAAGTGCTGAGAGCGGGAGCTGCAGCGGGAGCAGAAAGCGGAAGGAAGGGCTGTGACGAAGCCCAGACAGCTCCTCGTGTCTCCTCAGTTACTCACCGGGCTAACTGAGTTCATCCCTTGTGTAACACGACTCACTTGACATCTCTCATCAGCTGTTTTCCCTGCCAGCACCGCCCCAACCTCCTCTCTCTCCCACCCTGCTTCCCGCCGGGCTGCCAGGGGAGCTGCTCTGTGCCCAGAAAATGGACAAGCCAGCGAGGAACGTGTTTTACTGCCCGAACAACCACAAACTCAGGATGCTCCTCCTCTGCTGCTTGTACCACGTAGCTTCCAGTGCCTCCTTTGGTGAAGGGAGAGTGTTAGTGGGAGGTGTGGAACACTCTCCAGCCCCAGGAGAGCAAACCCACCCTGTGCTGCAGCACCCTAAAAATGAAGCTGTCAGGGAGAAAAATTCCTTCCCAGAAGAGTGATTAACTTTGTGACGTGTTTTTCGTGGTGTTTGTGAGGGAACGGTGGGTTTAAATGCCCTGAAAACTCAGAGTAATCCCCTATGGAGCTTTCTTTAGAGGGATTCTTTCCCTTTTGGCTGCGGGCACCTTGTCTTTGGCAAGGACAGGGTGGGTTTGGTCGTGTCCAGGGGTGTGCAGGACCGGGGTTCTCCGGGCTCTGTGTGGGGAATGCCTTCACGGGTCACTGTTCTCTCAGGGGATGGATTTGCTTCCCGTTTGGGTAACGCGGAGCTTTTGTGCCCCACACAGGGCTCGACCTCTCCACCACGTGCCCGGGAGCCAGGGGAGAGGGAGGAGGCGCCGGGGGCCATGGCGAGCCCCTCGCCTGCCCGCAACCCCACCGAGGTGCAGATGAGCCAGCTGGTGCTGCCCTGCCACACCAACCACCGCGGCGAGCTCAGCACCGGCCAGCTGCTCAAGTGGATCGACACGGCCGCCTGCCTCTCCGGTGAGCCATCCTCTCCCTCCCGAGCCCTCATCCCGCTGGGCTGCCAGGGAAGGCAGCAGGCAGGATCCACAGGAGCCAGCTCATCGGCAGCATCCCTGGCAGTCCAGCACCGTGCCTCGGAGTGACGCCAGCTGGGGACCCACGTCATGCCATTTTGCTGAGTAATTAGAGAGCAAACGGGAGCAGGACAAGGAGGGGAGGAGACGTGCACTGCAGCATGCGGGCTGGCTTGGGGACTGATCAAAATCCGTGCCTGCTTCATCTGTGATGCTGCCCTTTCCCTTGCCTGGTGTGCAGGGCATGGGGAGAGCAGGCCGGTGGCACCCCTGGCATACCAGCAGCAGCTGGAGTGGGCTGAGCTCCTCTGCTCAGCAGGAAGCAACAGAGCTCCCCAGCTCAGCCAAGCACGGGGAGGTTGTGACAGGGAAACGGGTGCAATTCTGCAGTTGGATGAGGTTCCCAGAGCAGTGTTGCAGTCTGAGGTTCCTGGAGTCCCAAGGGAAAGCCACACCGGCAGAGCGGCTTCAAAATATTTGCTGTGTGTGGGGAGATGGAATCAGCTGCTGGTGCATCCCCACAGCTGCAAACTCACGAAAGGGAAGCAAATACCAGCACACCCTCCAGACCGTTAAACATCTGCAAACCTTCAGTGCTGTGGGATCAAAAACACAAATCCCGCTCTGGTCTGCGGCGAGCGCAGCAGCGGGGCATCGTCAGGGGAAGGGAGGCTCGCTGGCTGTCCCCGGTGTCACCAGCCTGGGCAGAGGAGCCCTCGTGGCCCTCGCACCCTCAGCACGCTGCCGCAGGTTGCTGATGCAGTTTGTTTTTCCTTTCCAGCCGAGAGACACGCCGGCTGCCCGTGCGTCACGGCTTCCATGGATGATATCTATTTTGAGCACACCATTAGGTAAATCCTCCGCGCGCCGGCGGGGCAGGCGCGGGGGGAACGCAGGGGTTTTTCCCATCTGTAGATGTGGACAGGGGCTGGAGCAGGGCGGCTGGCAGAGGAGGAGGGGTGGTGGCAGTGCCAGGCTCGCAGGGCAGCCAGGGACTGAGCGAGGCTTGGTGTTGGCCGCGGGGCTGCGGACGGGCTGTCTGCTCTGATTTATCCGCTGTCTGCTCGCCTCGGGAGCTCCTGCTGCCTTGGCTTCCCGGTATTTCCCCCAGCGCCAGCTCCTCCCTGGCTTTGTTCAGGAAACAGCTCTGATTTAGTGCTCTGGAAAAGCCAAATCTTGCAAATCGTGCCTCTGGAGCGCCCATGTGGGTGGCTGAGGCTGAGGCTGGGTGGGGCTCACCCACCCAGCGAGTGCTTGGTGAGAGGCATCAGGCTGGACGCTGCCTGGTCAAAATTCCACCCCAGGCTGGTCCTGGCACCCCCTGGTGCTGCCCCCCTCTGATTCACGCAGCCCTTGGGATGTGGTGTGTCAGGGAAAAACGTTTCTCCTGATCTGAGGGTGTGACCAGAGGGGATAAAACCCTCCCAGGGTTCCGCCCTCATCCTCCACAGGCTCCCACTATTGAGACCATTCCCACCCAGCATTCCCGAAGTAGTTTCCTCCTTTTGTGCCCCCAGTAAGCCCAGGTACTGCCACCCACCTTTACTCATCTCTCAGAGCCCCCAGACGCCCTGTGCCTGTCTGTTCCCACCTGGGTACCATTCCAGGGGCCTCCCTGGGGGTCTGCCAGGTGATATAGGATCTTTGCAATACAGGATCCATGCTGCCCAGCAGTTCCTGCCTTGCCATATAGGATCCATGCAGCACAGGATCCATACTGTCCAGCACTCCCTGCGGGGGCAGGCACCAGCGTGGGTACCCAGGGCTGGCACTGGGGCCCCTGGCTGATTTGTTTGGCACTGGGAAGTCTGACTCACTCTTGGGTTTCACTGTCATTCCCAGAAACGCTGAACTCACACTTTTGCCCTGCCATGGAGGTGTCCATGGCGCTGGGGCTCAGCTCCATGAGAAACCCACAGGGTGGAGATGTGGTGCAGCCATGGTGCCACCTCCTGCTGGCAGACGTGGCACCACTGGGGTTCAAGCCCTGCTCCTGGGGCAGCTTTTCCCCGTGGGTTTCGGGAGCAGGGAAGAACAGACCCAAGCCCACTCCACAGCATTACATCAAGCCCTGCAAAGCATTTGTCCCTCCTCGGGGGTGAGCTGGGCACTGCTCCAAGGGGGCAGGGAATTTGTGCTGCTCCTGGCTCGGATCCCACTCAGTGTGGTCCAGCTTAAGGCTCCGAGCAAAGGCCCTGGCAAGGATTTCCTACAGAGCTGTTGGAAGGTGGAGGAGTTTTGTGTCAGATCTCACCCATCTGTTTGTGATTTCTGCTGCCTTTGCACTGCGGGGGAGAGGCAGGGAGGAGCTGTAGGTGCTTGAGGGCACAGAGGAGACCCCAAATTATCGCTGGCTTAAAAACTCCCTGGCTGGGCAGCAGATTCTCCCTGTCGCTCTGCCCTGCTGTGTGGAGGTACAGCCTCTGGGGAGGATCACACGTACCCTTGAGTGGGGCTTCGTGTGGCATTTATGGCACTGGCTTCTACTGTTTGATAAGGACAGAGAAGATAAAATACTTTTGGGGCTATATATAGTCATGTGGGGCTGCCAGTCTGCCTGCCTGGCCCTTGCCCTTGCATGCCCCTCGCCACAAACCCATCCAGAGCATCCATCTGGCTGCTTCCATGGCCTCTAACCCTCTCCCCACGTTTGCTTTCTCTTTTTGCCCAGCCAGCCGTCTGTAAGCCCTGCTGGGCAGCGGGACGGGAGGAGCGGTGTCGGGTACGGATGTGTTTGGCCCTAGAGCAGCCAGCCTAGCAGAGTGCTGCCGTGAGTTGGGAGCCTTAACCCCACTGACGTGGCATGGCATGCGAACAGAGGCTGCTCACGTAACCCTGCTAACGTTTTGGCAGTGTCACCCGCCCGGGGTCCGTGCTGGGGGACAGCCAGAGGCACAGCTCTTGCCACTCCTGCTCCAGCCAGAGCCAACGAGCAGAGCTCGTGTCGTTTACAGAGCTCGTTCGGAGCCTGAGGTCACGTGTGAGGGCACGGGGAAAAATCTGGTATCAAAGCACACTCTGACTCTCCCTCTCTTCTGGTTTTGAGAAGTGGTGGTTCCAGGGTTTATTTTTCTGCTGAGTTTTCTAGCACTGGCCTCTTTTGGGGAATGAGGAATATTCCTGATTTAATAATGATAATTAATTTAATTATCTTTTGGTAAAGACTGCTGTCTGTGCCGCTGAAAAGTTCAATTGGCTCATTCCACGGGTACCAGTCTGGAGTAGCTCAGGCTGCAGGGCCAGACTTGTCTGTGTGTGTACTCTGAAGCCTACTGAAGGCACAGAGGAGAGCAGCAGTTTGCTGCCAGCAGAAGTTTCATTTCAGAGATGGTGCAAAATGCCCCTGGCTGGACCCTGCCTCCTGCCATCTCCCAGCATCCCAAGGTGTCTGTTGCTTGTGGGGAGGCCCCTGGCCGGTCCATCTGTGCAGGACAGAGGATGCAGGGCTGGAGGAGCCGTTTTCTCTGGCAGGAATGTGCATGCCCACACGGGGAGGGGGTGCCAAGCAAGCCTTGGGCACCTCTGCACCCCTCGGGTGTCCTGGCAGCACCCCAGACCCGGGGACCCACTTGCACACAGCTGCTCAGAAGTGACACCTCACTGCTCTCACGTCTCAGGGGTGGCTGTCCCCGTGTCCTGCTGGCCATCTGGCATGTCCCACAGTCCCAGGAAGCCTTACCACGGCAGGCAGTGAGCCGGAATGCCGTGGCACCTCAGAGGGACAGCTCGGTGGCTGTTGTCCCTCAGTAACCCCACACACTTTCTCCTCTTCCTGTTTTTCAGCGTCGGGCAAGTTGTCAACATCAAAGCCAAAGTGAACCGAGCCTTTAACTCCAGCATGGAGGTTGGTGTGTACCCCTGTCCCCCTTGCTGTGTGCTCGTCCCCACCGGCCATGTGGCTCCCACAATTCCCAGCTTTAATCCCATGTGTTCAGCGCTTTTGGCTGGCTCTGGCCAGGGCTGTGTGCTGGGATGTGGTTCCCTGGGGAGCAGAGCCAGCTCTCAGGGGTGCTGTGCCCTCTGCCAGGTGGGTATCCAGGTGAGCTACGAAGACCTGTGCAGCGGGAAGCACTGCAGCATCTGCAAGGCGTACGCCACCTTCGTGGCACAGGGCCCCTTGGGCAGCAAGGTGAGCAGTGGCTGGTGGCTGGGGGGACCCTGTTGCCCTCTGCACAGAGTCAGTAAGTGCGGGGTTGGGCTGGGCTGAGCTTCCCATCACGGCAGCTGCTGCTGGTGGGTCGCTGATCCCTTGTTCCGTGCTTGGGGGATGCACGGTGGGGGGCTCTTGGCGCCGCTCCGGGCACGGAGGGCGCCTGCTCGCCGCTGCTGCCGGTCCCCCAGCGGGCCTGCAGCCTGCCCCATCCCTTTGCAGGTGAGGCTGAAGCCGCTGACCCCGCAGACAGAGGAGGAGAAGATCGAGTACAGCATCGCCGCCGAGCGCCGCCGCATGCGCCTGGTCCACAAGGACACCCTCAAGGACCTTCTCATCCGCAGCCCCCAGGAAACCGGTACCGTGCCCTGCAGCCCGGGCTTCCAAAACAGCCCTGACCCCAACTGGTGACATCCCAATTCCTCAGCAGGATGCTGGTGGTCACCACAGGCAGGTTTGGGAATGCCCTGGCCGTGGTGGGGTAGGGATCAGCCCCGCCATCCCAGACTCCCGGACCTGGAGGTTTTGGGGGGGTTTGACGCAGTTGATTCAGGGGAGGGCAGCTGTGGGGAGAGGGGCGAGGGCTGCTGGGGTGCTGGGAGAGGAGTCCTGCTGGCCACAGAACACACTGAGCCCTGTTGTCGCCCGGTGGCAGAGCTGGAGACGCGGGACGGCAGCGGGGCGGTGCCGGCAGAAAGGACGCGGGTGGAGAGCGTGGAGCTGGTGCTGCCTCCCCACGCCAACCACCAGGGCAACACCTTCGGCGGGCAGATCATGGCCTGGATGGAGAACGTGGCCACCATCGCGGCCAGGTGACAAGGGGCTCAGCAGCAGGGCGTGATGTGCCTGAAGGGGACCGTAGGGACCCTCCAAAGGGACGGTCCCCAGCATGTCACCCTTGGGTGACACCGCACAGGCAGTCCCAGAGACCCACTGCACGGGTGTGTGGTGCTGAGGGAGAGGTCCACACTCATCCCAGTTTGCTCATTGCTCCTTCTCATGGCTGGCTTGGAATCCAGGGGGGANGGCTGTGCCACGCCCACCCCACCCTGAGGGCCATCGAGATGTTCCACTTTCGGGGACCGTCGCAAGTTGGAGACCGCCTGGTGCTCAAAGCCATCGTCAACAACGCCTTCAAAAACAGGTGGGTGCCGCTGCCGGGGGCCCCCTCCCCGCCGCGCCCGCGGCCCCACGCTCCCTCACGCCTTCTCTCCGGCAGCATGGAGGTGGGCGTCAGCGCCGAGGCCTACGGGCAGGAGATGTCCGTCAGCCGCAGGCACATCAACAGCGCCTTCATGACCTTCGTGGTGCTGGACCAGGAGGGACGTCCCCGCACGCTGCCCATGGTGGCACCCGAGCTGGGGGTAAGGAGGAGCAGGGCTGGCCTCGCACGGGACCCCCCGGGAACCCCCAAGGATTCGCGGCAAAACAAAATGCAGCTTTACGATGATGGAAATGAAATCGCTCAATTGCGAGTGAATTAAATTGATTGCTTGGTATAACTAATAAAATAAACCACTTGCCTGCGCGGAGATGGAGACGTATTAGCCGTGCAAGGCTTAACAGAGTATTGCCTGCAAATTCCAGCTCATCTTTTCTATAATTTAGGGGAAGGAATGTTGAGGTTGGTTTTTTTTTGCCTTTCAAAGCATCCCAATCCATAATTTGCTGGGATCCAAATATTTAGGGAAACCAGTCACGTGAGCACAGCAGCCAAGCAAACACTCATGCGTCTGAGCTTCTCCTGGACTGATCATTGTCCAGCTCCCTGGTTGTTCTGATGCCTCTAAACTAGGATCTCCCACTGTGATGGAGATCATCTCATGGCCAAAGTCAGGCCCCCTGAAACCTCCTCTCACCCACTTTAAAACATACTAACACCTTCTTCAAAATAAGCTGCATTTTTTTAGCTTTTCTTTCCCCATGAGAGGACGTTTGCAGGTGCTAGGGTACACTGTTTTTGTTTCAGGGGCTTTTTGCAGCTTTGCAGCCGCAACAAGGGTTTTCCCTAATGTGCCAGTGCCCATCACTTGATCAGAGCAAGGTGGCAATGCTGAAATAACTCACGAGTAATCACTGACCATCACTGCAGTGGGGCCAGGATGGCAGCTGGCGAGCGAGGGGTCTCCACCTTCCAGCCCTTCCCTGCTGAATGTTTTTCCCACTCCTGAAAAGACTCGATGTTTCTTTTCATCCTCCTTTTATTGTCCTAATTGCCTTTTCCCATTTGTCAGGATGGAGAAAGGAGGTACAGAGAAGCCAGTGCTAGGAAAAAAATTCGGCTGGACCGGTGAGCAGCAAAACAAGTGGGATGTGGTGATGGAGGAAGGAGGAAAGGGGGGCTGCCTGGGGGTGGTTTGTGTCCCCTCATAAGGGCAACTGTTCCTTTGCTGCAGAAAATACCTCTTCTCCTGCAAGCAGACTGAGGTGCCGCTCTCAGTGCCCTGGGACCAAAGCAACAAGGTAGGATGATCCCCCGTGGGAGCTGCTGCCTCCTGCTCCTCCTCCTGCTCCCCCCCCCTGCCCTGACACGCTGCCCCTGCCCCAGGTTTATCTGAGCTACAACAACGTCTCTGCGCTGAAGATGCTCGTGGCCAAAGCGAACTGGGCGCTTGCCAGAGAAAAGGAGAAGGTACCCAACCCTGTCCCTACTCCCCCTGCCCCACAGCCTGGCCAATCCCGGCGGGAGCGAGTCCCAGCTGTGCCCTGTGCTCCCCGAGGTGCGGATGTACACGCTGGAGGAGGACAAGTTCCTGTCCTTCCGCATCGAGATCTCCGTGCGCGTCCCGGCCGGCCGAGCCTTCTCCCTGCTCTCCAACCTGCGGCGCCGGCACGAGTGGGACAGCCACTACGTGTGAGTGCTGCAGGCCTCCGCGGGAATCAAACCCCCACCTCCAAGCCTCGGGGCTGAGCATCCCTTTGGCCTTTCCCGGGAGCCGGCGTGTTGCCTTGCTGGCTCTTAGAGACCCCTCACTGCGTGTCCCTGGCCTGGCTCTGTCTGGGCTGGTGGCTGTGCTTTGCTGGAGCAAACTCCTCTTTTGGGTGCCCTCAAACGTTTTTGGGTCTGCTGGTGGGCAGTGAGGGTGTAAGGCCCAGATTCAGGGACGCAGCAGGGTTTCTGACACCGGTGCCCTTCCCTTACAGGAGTGCTGAGCTTGTCCAGAAGGTCGATGACGACGACATGATCTACCACGTGGTGAGCCAGAAGCTCAGAAACGAGAACAAACCGCAGGACTTCGTTATCCTGGCGTCCCGGCGGAAGCCCTGCAGCAAGGGGTGAGTGTCCAGCCCGAGCCCTGCTCCCTGCCATCCGGGCTGTGCCAGCTCAGCGGGCTCTCTCGTCCCCAGGGACCCCTACGTGGTGGCCTTTCGGTCGGTGACGCTGCCCACGCACCCTGCCAGAGCCGAATTCACGCGTGGGGAGACGCTCTGCTCCGGGTTCTGCATTTGGCCGGAGTCAGAGGAGATGAGCAAGGTGGGGATGCTGTGGCTGTGTTCCCACAGCCCGTGGGGGAGGCTCCTCCCTCCCCTGTGGCCCTGCTGACCTTGTCCTGTGCCTCGCAGGTGGCTTATTACAACCAGGCCATGCCGGGGTACCTCAACTACGTCACCACCAACGTGGCGGGACTGTCCTCCGACATCTGCTCCACCTTCGAAGCCTGTGAGAAGTTCCTGCTGAAGAACAAGGACAACCTGATCTCACAGCTGCAGGACTTCTAGAGCCACGGCCCCCTGCTGACAGATGGACTGACATGAGGGGACACTTCTGTGGTGGAAGGGAGCGTGGGATGGTGGCACCCAGACCCTTCCCCCCCTGGGGGCCCTGATCCCACGGGCTGGGGTGGAGGAGCATTACTGCACCACCTCATCCCTTGCACCGATTTGTCATACCTTTTCTTCTTTCTTTTTCTTTTTTTTCCATTTTATTTAGAAATTTTATAAGCTGGGACTTGGTTTTCTAGTTCACTTAACGCTACTTGAATCTTTATATGATTCAAAATTTTCCCAAATCAGTTTTTGGTTGGGTTTTTTTTGTTTGTTTTTTTTTTTATTTTTACTAGTTCTCAGTGGGGCGTAACTGGTTTCTTTTTAAGGCAGCAAAGGGAGAGAGGGGTCAGCAAAATGGGGCAGGTGCTGTACCCCTCCCTGGTGTTGGGGTGGCTGGTGGAACACCTCACTCTCCCCTGTGCTGCTGCTTTTCCTGGACAGGGCTGGCAAACAGCCCCTGCTCCTCCTGGGCTGAAATCCCACCCCATAGGGCTGTGGAAGGAGCAGCAATAAAAGTGTTCTGAAAGGAGAAGCACCCATATGTGCTCTGGGCGAGTGTCTGCTCCAGGGGCTTGCGGTGTGGTGAGCTTGGAGCAGGGATCCTGCACCCACAGCACACCTGGGGCTCAGGAGGAGGTGGGGTCCCTTGAGGCAGGAATGTGCTGCAGAAAAGGGATGGTGCTCCATGCAAGTGGCTTTTGGGGACTGCCTGGAGGTGTTGCTGTCATGTCTGGGACAGCCCTCCTTGTCCCCCTCTTCTGGGTGCACCAACACCTTGAGATGTAAACCCCAAACTGCCTCAGGGGAGCTGGAAAAGGAAAAGACAGAGCCAAGCCTTGTTCCCCTGAATCTGGGATGCTCTGGAAAAGGCACCAAAATGAAGCAGGGGTGACAGCACAGGGGATATCTGCCCTCAGCCACATGTGGAGAGCCCCCTCCCAGACCTGCCTGGGTCACACAGCCAGAGGTTTTCTGATGGCATGGAGGTTTCTGGAAGGCTTGCTGGAAAATGAGTGAGCCCTAGAAGCCCTTAGGCACGCAGAGCTTTGGGCACAGCAGGCTTTACAGTGCCAGCTGTGCCCTTGCCTCTGCAGAGCCCTGTGCTTAACCCCAGGGATGGGTTTTGTAGAGCTTAACCACCAGCAAGTGATGGTGATGCCATACTCGGGGTGAGGTGAGGCCATGGGGCACCAGAAATGACCACAGTGTCTTTTCCAGGACCCCAGGTGTCCCTCTGCAACACCCAGTCCCTTTGCCACCCAAATTCCCCACCCAGTTTATAAGCAGAAGGAGCTCCTGCCCTTCTCCTGTGGCCACCAGCCAGTGGCTCCCACTCCTGGGCTGGCTGTGGCCAGAAGCCCCTAATCTCTGCTGCATCTCCCATCATAAACATCTCAGCTCAAGGCCTGGCACGGCTGTGCCCCAACCTCCAAAAGATAAAGCCATCTTAGGCTGAACATAGTGCAAGACATTCAATTTTTATAGAGCCCTCTTATCTCCCAAAACTCAGAGCAATCCTGCCTTTTTATCACCGGGACAAGAGCCATCCTTTCTACTTACCGTTAGGAATTGCTGCTGCTTGATTAAGTGGAGGGGATGATGTATTTGCCTGAACATTAAACTTTAACTGACCTCTCCTTCTCCTAAAGTATTGTGCTTTTTCTCGCTGGGAGGCCCCGCTCAGCCCTGGCTCCAGCCTGGCTGGGTCCCCGGGGATGCAGGGTGATGGAGCAGGAGTGACCTGGGGGCACTGCTTTGTGCTTCTGGAAGAAAACTGCAGCCCTGCAGCATCTGCTGGCCCTCGGGGGGGCATGGACAGCAGGACTGGGCAGCTTGGAGCATCCCTGGAGCTGACATCTTCCACTGTCTCATCCCACAGAGGAGGGGTCCGCTGGTGACTGTGCTTACCAGCCTTTCCCAGAGCCCTGTGTTTGCCCTCCCCACCAACTGCACCTCTCTAGGACAAATTTGGCAATCAATCACCATTTTTCCTAATCCCCTTGCTCTGTCTGAGAAACCTTCTGACCTACAGCTTCTTTGCAGGAAAACACCTTGGAGCTCTCAGCTGCTAATTCCTGCATGGAGGCGAATCATTTGCAGAGGCAGATCTGAGACCCTGGGAGCAGCAGGGCTCTGTGCTGGCTGCTGGCAGAGCCCATCTCTGCCTTCCTGCCCAGAGTGATGCAGGGAACAAAGCCCCACCTAAGGACCACGGCTGCCTTCCCTGGGCCCCTGCCATCCCTGGCTGCTGGAGGATGGAGCAGGGAAAAATCCCCAAAACACCAAAAAGTTTTGGAAAAGGCCATGAGGGCAGCTGGGGATTTACAGGCCAGCACTCCAGGTTGGAGGTGGGCGCCTTCTCCAGTGTGCTGCCATCGTGAGAAGGTTTAAGAACCTGATTTTACGGATGCCTAAATAAATACATGGAGCTAATATATCACAATACAGGGTATATTTATCTGCTTTGCAGGGCTGGGATAGAATTAAACGGCAGTGTCTCTCTCAAGGCCAGCCCTGCTGTAATTCATGCCCCCAGGCGACCAGCCGAGGGGAGGAGGAGCAGGAGGAGGAATTCTGCAGGCAGCAGTATTGATGGGCTACTCCCAGCAGCTTTGTTTTAATTAATTTTCAGAGCCCTCCTTGCAGTGGATCAGGCAGCTCCTTCAAAGCCTCCTTCCACCCACTGCTGCCCGTGCTCTTGTGCAGGGTCTGGGGCAGCGGGGTGAGCCCAGGAGCCCCCCTGCTCCTTCGAGCCCCCAGGCTTTTGCTTCAGTAGTGCAGAAGCTGCTGCTGTTTTTAGACAGGGTGGCTTCCCCCCTGCCAAGAGGCCTCTTCCATGGTCACAGCGTGGGCAGGTGTATTTGTCAGGGCTCTTCTCTTCCCCTTTTTATTGACTTTCTGCTTGTTCCTGCTGCCAGGGGTCAGTCAGTCTTTGGACTTTGCCAGAAGTCCACCCCAAGCGCCCGGTTCCCGGGCGCTGACGCAGTGCCCTGCCCCTGAGACACGAGGGGTTTGAATGGCAGCTTTGCAGCCCGGTCGGGTGTGTGGTGGTGAGGCTGGAACAGGGCTGTGCCAGCTCCAAAGCTTTTCCTGAGTTAGCAGGTTTGTGAACCTGAACTGCATTTGCCCTGCGAGCAGCAAGGTGACAGCAGCAACCAGAGCCCAGCGCCGAGTTCAGGGTGAGCTGGCTGCCATGAAGGGACCTGTCCCCATCCAGGACGCCATGGCAGGTGACACGGAGCCCTCCAACACCATCAGAGTGCTGCACCTGCTGTTCCTCTCCACCTCCTGGGGAATGCAGGTCTGGGTGACCTTCGTGGCAGGTAGGTTGGGCTGTGTCGTGCTCTGTGCCCCGGGGGGTGGCCCAGGGGAGGGGGCTTTGCCCCGGGACTGACCTGCTCTCCTCCTGGCAGGGTTTGTGATGAGCAGAAACCTCCCTCGCCACACCTTCGGCTCCATCCAGCGCGAGCTCTTCCCCTACTACTTCCACATCAGCTCCACTTGTGCCTTCCTCAACCTGACCTTGTTTGCCATGTCCCACCCCAGCGAGCGGCTCGGCGAGGAGCACATGGCCCAGGTAGCCTTGCACCCTTCCAAACATGAGCTGGCCACAGCCCCAACCCCTTCCTCCGGCTCCACTGCCTGGCTTGCAAACCACGCAGATCCACGCAGGGCTCTGGTTAAAAGAAGCCCGGCACAAGCGAGCCAGGAGGCCTGGGGGGAGAGATTTAACCCACGAGGCGCTCACGGGGGGCTTTGCTCCCCCACAGATCATCATCTTCTTCGTCTGCATCGCCGCCTCCGTGCTGAACACGCAGTGGTTCGGGCAGGTCACCTCCGCCGCGGTGGCCGAGCTGCAGCGGGTGGAGCGCAGCCACGGGCTGGGCCAGGAGCTGGGGCTGGCGGCCAGCGAGCCCCGCAGGCAGCTCCGTGCCTCCAACCCCCGCTACAGGCAGCTGGCCCGGAGCTTCGCCCTCTACCACGCCCTGTCCTCGCTCTGCAACCTCCTCTGCATCGTGTGCAACGGGCTCAGCCTGCACCGCCTGGCTGCCCAGCTCTCTGCTCTCTGAGGGCAGGGACGCTGCCAGGTGGTGGCTGGCCAGAGCCCAGCCCCTGCTGCCCTGCTGTAAAGCAACCCCGAGCTTTGGACGTTAACCTGCAGCATCCTCAGGTGGAGATACTCTGGCTCGATTTGTGCCTCCGTGATCGAAGCGGGAGCGTTTTATGGCTGAACTGCTTTTTAATGCCTCATGCATTAGCCGTGTCTAAAGCTGCAGTGTATTCGTGCAGTCACAGAGAGACTGCAGAAGAGAAAGAAATGAGAGACTGAGAATTACTTCAGATTAAAAGTCAAAATGCAAATACAGAAGTGCAGAAGACCCTGCATGCTGGCTGTACCAGTTAATGAAATGGATAAGGGTGTTTGGGGTTTACAAACCAGCGTCTGTCATTCTCTTGTATTTCACAAGGTGAGAAAAAAAAAAATACTGTCTCATTCATTAGGCAGAAGTCAGTGTACCTAAAAGAGCCATGTTTATTCCAGCTTCTGTAGGGCACTCAGTAAGGTATCAAAAGGGTCAGTCAAACACTGCTCCAAACAAAGAGCTCTGCTGTAGCCTGGCCAGCAGCACAGCCAAGCAGTGACAGAACAGCAGCTGCCGAGTCCCAGGCAGGAACCTGACTGCATTCACCCCGCTGCAACAGGCAGGCATCTCCCCAGGCCAGCTCTGTTAAACCCCAGCAGCCACAGCCCACCTCCCAGCAAATCTGTGATTCTTCTCAGGTAAGGAAGCACATTCCCAGCTGCTGTTACTGCAACCACAGCCAGGGTTTGGCACTGCTTCAGGTTTATTTCAAAACCACAAGCAGCCTATCATAGAGGAGACCTTCTGCATGCCAGCTGGGTTCCCTTTTAAACAAATAATCCCCTCATGTTAGCCCTTCCTTCTCCTATGCTGCTCCCCTGGAAGTTTCCCTCTGTGCCAAGATTATTTTCCTCCCCTGAAGAGTGCAAGGTATTTTTGTCCAAGCAGAAGGCTGCAGCCTGGAGCTGGGCTAGCAAACAGCAGTCTCTTGTACAGGATTCCTTGTTTCTTTCTTGCTCATTACAGCCGATGCACTTTCTTGCCAGAGAAGTATTTCTTAGAGAAAGGAGAACGCTTGGCAAACACCAGAACTGTTGGGGTCCCAGCCTTTACAAAATACCTGCAAAGATTAAAAGGAGGCCTTGGCTTCCTTGTAGCTGGCCCAGTGTCCTGCAAAGCAAGTGACTCCTGCCCAGCTCCATAAAGACTGAGCTCCCAGAGGCTGGTGATGGGCTTTTGTGCTGATTAGCTCCTTTTGGAGCCAGGGCTAAGCACATCTGAGGAGTGTTTTATGAATCAACACATCTCCCAACAGCTTCTTTTAATTAAGGCAGCTGTTATTCTCCCTCTGGAAGGAGGTTTCTTTTGCAACTGCCCTGAGAGCCTGAAATCTGAGGGCTTATGGACACTGCTGAGTTTTATGGAGTGACGGAGATCCCGCTCCCACTGCGACAGACCGAGCCCCCCACGCTGTGCAGCAGCTCCAGCCAGCTACAGGATGGTGCAACTCGACAGCACAGGCTGCACAGGAACTTCTTGGCTTCACCAACAGCAAATTCTTCTCTCTCAATAACAGCACAACTCTTTAAAGGCAGCTTGAGAGCAGAACAGTGCTGCGTGCTGTGCCAGGGGCTGCTCACGCAGCAGTATGAACAGCGAGAGCATTGTTAACCTTCAACATGCTCTTTATAGGCTGCTGCCTGGTTTTCCTTTTTTTAATTTTTTTTTTTTAAAGCAGTGTTTTGTAGATGGGATCTGGAATAGCTCTTCTGTGCTGCTCAGCTGTGCCCAGCTCCCTTTCCCATCTCCATCCAGTCCTGGAAAGATTGTGTTCATTTTTTTTTGGGGGGGAAACATATCTGTCACTAAAGCCAGGCACAAAATCCATGCAGCTTTATACCTTCAAGAGGCAGGACTATTAAGTCAGAGAAGAGTTAGGACTATTTAAGAACAAACTTGACCTAAAGCTCAGACTTTTTGCCATTTTTCCCCTGGATATGGACAGGTACAGCCTCACCTTTCGTGCTGCAGCACTTGTAGCAATGTATGTTCTGGGTTCACCTCATACATTTCTTCTCTTTCTTCATCTTCAAAATACAGCTGGAAAAAATTTGGGGAGGGGGCTGTTAAATGCCTAAGGTAGATGGAGGAAAGCACCTGAAAGCCCAGTAACAGCACACCATTATCAGCTGGGGGTTTAATCCAACCTCTGTAGCTTGACCTGACTGTCAGATGCAAAATTCAGCAAGGCAGAAATTGGTTTGTGTGAATTCCAACTTCTCCCTGTACAAACCAGCTTAGGTTCTCCTGGCAGGGGCAGAAGGAAGGGAAAATACACTGGCTGCTCCCATGGTTTACAGGCAGTCAATCCAAATCTAAGGGCTGCTTTTTAACAGGTGAAATGCAGCAATGTCAGGAGATAAACTGAGTGCGTTTAGAGGTATTTGAACAAAACAGAGTTGATTTAAGAGATTAAAATCCAGCAATGGTGCCTTAGACTGTAAATACACACAGGATTTAACCTGGAAAAGTACACAGCCACTGTCCTTCTGGACCTGTCTGCTCGCTGTACACAGGGTTGTGCTGCTGCCTGGCACAGATGACACTGAAGTGGAAAATGAAAAATAAACATTCCTATCCTTCTATGTACAGCTTCAGAAAAACTCTCAAAACCTGCTGCAGCCACAACCAACTCACAAGCCACCTTTGCTAAAAGGTTAATAGAGCTATATTATCTTGATCCCATAATGTGGGACTCCACATTAAGTAACTCCACTTAGTTCTGAAACTAAACTGTTTTTAAAAGAATGTTTTCTCATTTGTATTGAGCAACTCCACGAAGCAATTAAAAAACCAGGCCACCTATCAGCTTGACGGTTTAATTCCTAATTATTGTTAAAAAGACAGAATCTAAGGAATATCTATAAATGCCTTCTGTCAAATACAATGTAAGTGGAAGACAACTTCCATGTTCAGAAGTTAATTCTGTCAGCACACGTGGGCAATGTTTGAGCTTGTAAGCGAGGGTAGCTCTGCTGTTTCACATCTGTGCGTGGTAAACAGATGCCAACACTCCCAGACCCTCAGAGCTGTGCACTTTCTCACTCCAGAAATACAAAAAACCACAACACAACAACCCTGAAATTGAAGGAAAGTCAAACTTCTCACCTCAAGATTGTTGGGAAGGTATTTTTTTTCTAAATCCCAAGGAGGTAACTCAGCAAACATCACCATTAAATGATCAATAAACCTAAAAGACAGAATACACTTGGTCAGCTCAGACAAAGGGCTTCAGTAAATTGTATACTTGCATTTGAATGATGGCAAAAACACGTTAGAAAATTAAACAACAGACTTGAAAGTAAGTTTAGATCACCAATAGTTCCTTCCCTTCAAACTCATCACCTTCCCAATGAATCCAAGGCCCTGTGGTAACTCAGGTTATTGGCTTCAAATTGGAGCAGTGCAGCAACAAATTCTTTTTAACTTTACATTCTCACATTGAAAAAGATGTCAAAATAAACACCCTGCGTTTTGCCTAAAATGGATTTTCCTTCAACACAGTCCCATGCTTCATCAGATCAGAGTGATGAGAATATGTCCATGTGTCAAAGGCTTCTTTATTTTGGTTCTTGAGGAGTGTTGGAGGCCAGCTCACTCTAAAAATCCATTTCCACTTCCTTTAGTCAGAAAAAGGCAGAGCAAACACTACCAAAAATGTACTACAACTATACTAACTTGCTTGCTGTACTGTAAATTTGCACTGTAATTTTAAGTTCTAAACTTATTAATAGATCTGAGGAATATGACTTACAACAACAAAAAAAAAGTTACAAATTCCAACTCTGTTTAACACTGCAAGATGAGAAATTGAAGTTAACATCAAAGGAGAGTGGAATTCCCAGCTTGCCAGTCACCCACAGTCTGAAAGGTCTGCAGCACTTCAGTCAGGTCTGCTGAAAACCCTGAGGAGAACTTTGGGGTCACTGCTGGTTATCAGAGGTCCCCTTTGGAAGCTCTTCATAATTTTTAAGTTTAACCTTTTTTTTCCCCTGAGATATTTGGAGGGCTTTGAAAGGGCACCTTAATGAATCTCCAAAATCCACAGGTGTGGATGGGTCACAGGTATCCCTGGCCACAAATTAATTACTGGTCTGAGCTTGCACTGCCAGCCCCTTTAGTCACCCTGGCTAAATGTGTTTGTCTGCACTATAAATTCATGTAAATCACACAGTAATTCGGGCTGGAGAGGACCTCAGGACTCAAAAGCAGGGTCAGCTGCGTGATCAGAAATCTGGCCTGCTCCACCAGCAGGGCAGTGTTTCACTTGCTGCCTGCTCTCATTTGCTCAAACACCTCCTCTGTGCAGGAATGCTGCTGGCAGGGCATTTACCTGGAGTTCTCATGAAAGGCCACAGTGAAATCTGTCTGCTCGTGCTCGGGGTACAGGAAGAGGACAGGCCAGTTCAGGCTGCCATCAGCATCTAAGTGCACCTTTGCCCCCGTGGCACTGTCAGAGTGGAACCCATCTAAGGATATCTCAGCCAGGCCATCTGACACGTCCTCTTCTTCATCTGAAGGCTCAAGAACCAGCTTGATGTTTCTTTCCTGGAGGGGAAGGAGGGAAAAGACCAAAAAAACAACTAAAAATTGAACAGTTATGGTGGGGAGAGTAAGGACAAAAAATTAGCAGTCAGTAAAAGGTCAAATTCTGTTGTTCTTGGTAATGAGTCATCTCCTAAATATGCCATGCAAAGCTTTCCCACAGAATCAGACTCAGGTGACTGCACTTCCCAGCAGAACCCAGAACCTCAGCCAGATACCCAGACTCCTCATAAACAAATTAGGAGAGGTGGGAATCCAGAGGAGCCCACATGTGAAGAAAAGAGCTTGAGAAAACACGTGGAAAGGGATGCATCTAAAATCCTTTTCTTTGGGGCCTTGCCAGGCATCACTACGGGGTGCAACCACACACACACCAGCTCCTGAGAACATCTACTCTTCCAGAGAACTCAAGAAAGCTCACTCTTTTCCTTGGAAAGACAACAGCAGAAGAGATCCGACTGTCTCTAAGAACCCAAAATACTTTAATGTAGCCCAAACATTCACTGAGGAAGGAGAGGACCTAGGACTGATTCCCTACCCTATTGAATTGTTACCTTATATTCTTCCACAAAATTAATGCCTCTGGGCAGCAAAGAAAGCCAGGTTCATTGGGCTGATTGATGTTATAGCCCAGCAGCCACTGGGTCTGTATTTTGAAATACATAAAGCTGAGAGGTGGAGCTAGAGCCATGCAAACCTGGAGAATCATGGTTTTAACTAATTTTTTTTTGCTCTAGCCCTCAAAATCCAACTCATGAGAACCAACTTCCAGAGAAAAATGAGAGAGCTCTTAAAAAAGCCCCAAACCACGCAAAACCAGCCCCTCTCAGTGACTCACCTTTATTGCTGCAAGCAAAATTTCCTTCTGACACTGCTCCTTCCTCTCCATCGCCTTTGCTTTCCTGACATCCCGCTCCTGAATTCGCTGCAGGTAAGAGAAGGATGCACCCTGGTCACACAGTGCCCATCCCTGCCCTTCCCTGACAAAGGGTGAAAAAATCACTCTGGGTCCCCAGGAGGGTCCCTCCAGCCCCTTCCCCTGCACATCTCAAGACAGAACACATGGAACCACCTCTCAGTCCTGCCTGGGGATATCACACCACACAGAAACCTGGATGGAGCACCCTCCCTCCAAGGATCCCAAAGAGACAAGCAGGCTGCCTTCATATTTACCTTTAATTTGTCAGCTTTAGCTCTTATTTCCACAAGCTTTTTCTCATTTGAGTCAATTTGCAAGCCTTCCTCACACCATGCTATTGCTTCCAAGAAATTCCTTAGCTCCATGTGACAGAGAGCTCCTGGAAGGATTAATATTTTAAGTTTCCAGTGTTGGAGTCAGTGTACAACTACCACAAAGGTGCTGATTATTATAAAGACAGTGTTAGGCCTGGTGCTTCTGCACTAAACGTTTTTGTCTGGAGTGTTCATGTTCAGCCAGAAACTTCCAGCAGGTCAGTTGAGAAGAAAATTGAAAATATTTCATCAGTTCTTATATCACTTAGTCACAGAAATCAGCAGAATTATGCTAAAAGTGTCTCTTACAAATAAAATTATATCACTGTAATTAACATTTCAGTATTTTGTCTTGCTAGGAAAAATAATGGAGTGGGGAAAAAAAAGAACAAAGCCCAAAAGCAGTATTGTGGAAAACGGGAAAAGTTATGCTGTACTCTACAGAAACAGGTCCAGTGCCTCTGACAGATACAGGAGATGAAGAACAAAAGGATATTTTACTTGAAAATGCAAAGCAAAAGGTAGAGCTCTGTTTTGGGGAGAAACAGCAATAACAAGTGAAGCGATCTCTTCCAGTAACTGCTTTCCCTTTCTGAAAGGAACTCTGTCCAGAAACAAAGTATGATGCCCGCTCACAGTAATCTAAGCTTTATAAACACAATTATTACACACCCAGAAACATGCAAGGAAAGGAGGCAACAAGTAACAAGAGGCTGTTTCAGGGCTGGTAACAAAACCAGCGCAATCAGTACAGTTAACATCAGCCAAGCGTTTGGAAAGGATGGCCCTGGTGCTCCAAGCAGCAACTCCAGCTTTAACTCTCACCTCTTATGATGGCTTTGAGATGGGTGGGCTTCAGCTTTCTGGCTTGGATGGCATCATTTAAAGCAGAACGGTAGTTACCTGTAAAGCAAGCAAAAGTGCTCAGAACTTTTCACTTGTACTTAAAATCCAACCAGATACTGAGGTGACAAAACTGTTTATGCAGAGACCCTGTAATTCACCGTTTCTACAATCACAGCGAGGTGAGAGGAGGGTGAAAAAACAGCAAAGAACAAGAAGTGAAAGGATCAATCATACAGGTGAGAGGTAAATAACACGCTGTGAGCAGAACACCTCCCTTGCTGCAACACACAGCAGCACTAAAAGGCCCAGAACACCTTCCCTGCTGCATGGACACTGCTGGCTGGATGGTGGTAGCTGTAAGAGAGTCACAGAATTATTAAGGTGGGCAAACACCTCCAAGATAATCAAGTAATGGTTTTAAACTAAATGAGGGTAGACTTACACTAGTTTTTTGGGTTTTTTTTACAGTGGGAGTGGTGAGGGACTAGCAGAAGTTGTCCAGAAAGGTGGTATAGGAGCTCCATCTCTAGAAACGTTCAAGGCCAGGTTGGACAGGGCTCTGAACAAACTTAATTAGTTGAACAAACTTAATTAGTTGAAGATGTCACTGCTCCTCGCAGAGGGGTTGGACCAGCTGGCCTTTAGAGGTGCCTTCCAACCCAAACTAGTGCACGGTTCTACAAACCGCTGTTTCTGCCCTGTCCTGGAGCCAGGGCTGGAGCAGCGGGCAACAGCTGGAAGGAGCCGAGAACAAACCCAGCGCTCGGGCAACAGCTGGAAGGAGCCGAGAACAAACCCAGCGCTCGGGCAACAGCTGGAAGGAGCCGAGAACAAACCCAGCGCTCGGGCAACAGCTGGAAGGAGCCGAGAACAAACCCAGCGCTCAGCCATGCGCTGAAGCGAGCCAGGCCTTGAGCCTGCAAGGACTCTCCTTCGCACGGGCCAGCTCCTCACTCTGCCCTACCACAAACCCAAACCGAACAAAAAGGAAGCCCCAGGCGGGGAGGAAAGGCAGCTCTGGAGCGCGGAGCCGCGCAGGTCGGGGGCCCCTCACCCAGGTGGAAATGCGCAGCCCCTCGGTTCGCCAGCAGCACCGCGTCCAGCTCGGCGTCCCCGCAGCGCCTCCGCAGCCCCTCCGAGTAGGCGGCCACGGCTCTCCCGTAGTCCTTCTCCTTGAAGTACTCGTTCCCCTCGTTCTTGTACATCCTGGCCAGCTCTGCGGGGGCGCAGCGGGGTCACGGTGGGACCGGGACACGCCGGGCCCCCCCTCCCCTTCGCTGCCAGGGCAGCCCAGCCCGGGGCGCACCTGCGGGGCTCCGCTCCTCGTCGAACAGCAGCGACTGCAGGCAGGCCAGCTCGGGCTGCCGGGCCGCGTCGATCTGCGCCGGGCAGCTCTTCATGAACATGGGGATGGCCTCCAGCTCCTGCGGACGGACACACGGACACTCGCACGGCCCCGTGAGCGCGGCCCGCCCGGCCCCGCCGCCTCACCTGCTCCCACGTGTCGGGGTGCAGCGCTCCCCGGTACCGCGCCGGCCCCGCGGCTCCAGACACGCCGTCCCGNATCGGTACCGGCACCCGACCCGCCCCGGCATCCCACCGGCACCGGTACCGATACCGGCACCCGACCCGCCCCGGCATCCCACCGGCACCGGTACCAGCATCCCACCCTGCCCCGCCTCAATCCCGGCCCCGCTCCTTCTGTTAGCACAGGGTTAAGTGTTTGAACCGTTCCCGAAGATCGTGAGCATCTGAGCCACAGGAATGCCCAGTGCTCGGGAGGGCTTTAGCAAGGTGGAATGTTTGTAGTAACAGGGATCAATGTTTGGGATCTCCAAGGAGCCTACAGGTAACTCGGTGCCTGTTCCTACAAGTTCAGGCAAGGCTCTAAAGGAGTTGTATCGATGAGGTTGTTGTGGTGATTGTTGCTTAAGTGAGTGTCTATTCTAAGTTACAACTGAAATGGTGTAAATAGGTGCACCGTGAACACAGAGACGGAGCTAGATTTGGGTTGCTGTACCCCAGCTCCTGCGTGCTTTAACAAAAAGCACCTGCATATAATCCATCCGTGATGATGGGTGTTTCTGGACGCCAGCATTTCCGAGCGGCCCCGGCAGCAGCCCCGGCCCTGCTCCTTCCGACCCACCGCCCTCCCAGCGGGGGTGTCAGAAACTTCATCAGAAGGGCTGTCAGGCACTGAACAGCCGGCTCAGGAAGGGATGGAGTCACCGTCCCTGCAGGGATTTGACAGGCAGCGGATATGGCACCTGGGGCACGGGTTAGTGGTGGCCCTGGCAGCTCAGGTTAATGGATGGACTCAATGATCTTAAAGGCCTTTTCCGGCCTAAACGATTCAGTGATTTTATTGCAGCAGCGCCGCTGTTGCTCATGATCTCCTGGTCTCAGACCGAGCTGTGGCGCAGGGTGCTGTGCCCCCCTCCAGGCAGCTCCCTGTCCCCCCAGGGCTGCTGGGATGGCACCAAGCTGTTCCCCATGGGAGCCACGGGGCCCACCATTGTGGGACCTGGGTGTTCCCAAAGAGACGCAAACAGAGGAAAGTCACCTTCTTTTATCTCTCTGTTAAAATCCTTCATGCTGAGATGTGGCAGCGATGGGAGCCCTCCTGTCCCTGCGCAGCCTTGCCTGTCCCGTGCTCTTGACAGAGGCCGTGGCCAGGCAGTGAGGGGATGGCCCTGCCGGTGCCCCCACGGCCACACGAGGCTTCGAGCGCTGGAAAAAGCAGCTTCCAGGGACCTGTGTCCAGAGGGAGGAACGTTCCCAGCCCTGTGGGGGAATGTGGGCTGATTCCAGCTCAAGCTCAGCACCCAGCACACCTGCAGGAAACCGTGGCTGGCTTTGGATTTGCCGCTGCTCACCCAGAGCCATCGCTGCTCAGAGATGCAGCAGAGATGAGAGATTCAGAGAGGAGGCGTTTAAGGGACTTGCACTTTACTCAGCAGCTCTACGACCCCTTCTCTGGTGAGGAACAAAACCTCGCCGGCGTTCTGGTTCCAAACCTCAAAGAGCGGGGGGTCCTCGCAGACCTTCTTCCCAGCTACGACCACGTAGGGATAGCCCAGCCTTTTGGCATCCTTCAGCCTTTTGCCGATGGTCAGCTGGCTCCGGTCGTCCAGCACCGAGTCGCCGGCGAGGCGGGGCAGTGCTTCGGCCAGGTCATCGTACACGCGCTCCAGCAGCGCCGCCCCCTCCTCCTCCTCCTTGCTGCCCCTCTTGGGGGGGATGAAGCAGAGCTGGTAGGGCGCGATGAGGCTGGGCCAGCGGATGCTGTCCTCGGTGGAGAGCACCTCGATGGAGGCCGCCAGGATGCGAGTGACGCCCAGGCCGTAGCAGCCCATCTCTGCCAGCTGGGGTTTGTTCTCGGCGGAGGAGAAGACGGCGTTGGCGACGGAGGAGTACTTGGTGCCCAGGTAAAACGTGTGCCCCACCTCGATCCCTTTGGTCTCGCTGAGTTTCTCCCCGCACGTGGGGCACGAGGTTTGCTCCCCGTTCAGCGTCTCCACGTTGGCCGCAAAATGTCCCCGAGGGCACAGCAGCAGCCTGTCCTCGCCGACGTCTGCCGGCAGCTGGAACTCGTGGGACGTGGTGCCGCCGATGGCGCCCGTGGCCGCCCGCACCTTGACGAAGGGCAGGCCCAGGCGGGCGAAGAGGCTGCAGTAGGCGTCGCACACCTGCTCGTAGGTGCGCCGAGCCGCCTCCTCGGAGCTGTCGAAGGTGTACATGTCCTTCATGTAGAACTCCCGGCTGCGCAGCAAACCGAAGCGGGGCTTGGGCTCGTCCCGGAACTTCCTGGTGACCTGGTAGAGGCGCAGCGGGAGCTGCTTGTAGGACAGGCTGCCGCTCTGCGAGGCCACCAGCGCCGTCACCACCTCCTCGTGCGTGGGGCCCAGGCAGTAGCCGTGGTTGTGCCGGTCCACCAGCCTGAAGAGCTCCGGCCCCATCTGCTCCCAGCGGCCGCTGGCTTGCCACAGCTCCGCCGAGCACAGGCTGGGCAGGTTCAGCTTCTGCCCGCCCACAGCCTGCATCTCCTCGTCCATCACCTTGACCAGCTTCTCCATGGCGCGCACGGCGGGCGGCAGGTAGCAGTAGCAGCCGGGGCTCGTGGGATGGATGAGCCCCCCTTGCAGCATCAGCCGCTGGCTGCGGCAGGTGGGCTCCCCGGGCCTGCCCTCGGACCCTGCC
>VWZN01013643.1:1867674-1882520 GCA_013396955.1 Regulus satrapa | reverse complement strand
CGCGGCGCGGAGGCCGCGTGCAGCGGCGGTGGCACCGGGACGGGCGCAGGGACGGCCCCGGGTCGGGGGCAGGGCTGGCACAGGGCCGGCACCAGCTGGGTTCGGGCGTCCCTGCCTAATTCACAAGGCCTTCTTGCAAGACTGAGAAGGCGCCGGCTCTTGGGAGAGGCCGGAGCTGTGGAACTTGCTGGCTCAGAGGGACAGTGACCGTTTGTCGGTCGTGCCCTCGGAAGGAGTGACCTCCGTGGCCTCAAGCAGCTCCTTTGCCAGCTCCATCCTCCCCGCTGGTCATGGCTTTGGAGCTGGGTCATGCCCAGAGTGTGGTTATGGCAGACAGCCCTCGGCTCCACGGGCGCCTGCTGGGAATTCCTCAGTCCTTCCCACTGCTCTCTCTGCCTCAGCCCCACCTGCCCAAAGCGGCGTCTGCAGGAGGCACCGCAAGGTCTCAGTGGAACCACGCTGCCCCGGGTCAAGGACCTGCTCAAAACACTCGCTGCCAAGTGTTTTCTGTTTGTCCCTGCAGGTCAGGAATGGCATCATCCAGGTCAAACTCCACAGCTCGGCCCAGGAGTTTCATCCACCAGCAGCAGTTCTTGCACAGTGTCCACCCTCGTGTAACAGTAAAAAAGAGCAAATAGAACCAGGACAGGACAAAAGGGGTCCTTGAAAGCAATGAGCCCGTGTGCTTCCCTTTCTAGGCTCAGTCTTGGGGTAGCATGGCCCGAGTGTTCAGGGGCAGAACCATTTGGAGGGTGCCTGAAGGAGGGCTGAGAGATCAAAAGCCACCTTCTTAGCTCATCCAGCTTTCTCCAGTCCAGTCTGTGACCACCTCCACACTGCACTTTCCAGCCTCCTCCCTCAGCTCAGAGGGAGTTTAACATTTAAACATTAGGTACTCCGCTGGAGGAGGAGACGGCACTTCAACGAAGAGTTCAATAACCCTGTGTAAATATAGGGAAATAAGAACAAATCCGTATTTTAAAACATATTTGAAGAAATCGTCACAATTCTTCTATAATGTGAAGTCCTCACATGCACTCCTGTTTACAGAGGGCTGAAAATGGGCAAAAGCAAGAATTAAAGGGCCTTTGGTCTTTAGTGCTCCGGGCTATCTGGAAGCAGTAAAGTCATTAAAAAGTTGAGCCAGTTCTGCCAGGTGACTCAACGTCCTGTGTGCCCAGAGGCACCTGTGGGAGTCCCTCAGCAGCTCAGTGCTGGAGCTGGGATCTGGCCCAGGTTTCCTGGCTGACAGGTGGCAACTTCCCTCCCACACCAACCTTCACTGCTTTTGTCGGGCAATTACTTCTCCCTTTGTGTTTGTCACCACAATTAGACACTCGCTGCAAATGCTGTCTGGGAGAGGTGCTGTGGCTGCCTCGGAGGCTGCAGGATCAGGATGGATTCCTGTGGGAAGGGAGTTTGCTCACACCTTGGACACCCAGGTGCTGCTGTATGTCCCTGGGGACCTCCCGAGCCACACTGCAAATCCCTTTGTCCATCTCCTGCTTGCCCAGGAACTGTGAGATTTTCACCAGGGAGGGTTGTCTCCGTTTCTATTGTTGGCGCCAGAGAAGTGAAACACATTTCCATCGGTGACTTATTGCCTGCTGTGCTGATCAAAGGGACAAAAGCATCTTGGATTGATTCGCTGGGGCAGTGTTTTAACCAGGAAGGTTTAAAGCTGCACAGGAGATGTGGTCTGTGGGGACAGCTGATCTCTTATTAAATCAGCAGACAGGACTGAACGCGGGGCTCAGCTCAGGGGCTCTGTGCCTGAAAGCCTGTCTGGGCTCCTTATTTTTTCCAGCTGTGCTGGAATACATAATAAAGGTACTGCTGTCCCTGCAGCCTCTCACCAAACTGCTCCCCTGCTGCTTTGCTGGGGCTGATTTATGGCATCGGGGCCAAACGCGTGGCCTGAGAGGGGCGTGCCCTGCACATGGTGAGACTGAGGGGCTCAGCTCCTGTCTGGGGCCTCCCTCTTTGCCCCGAGGGGTTTCCGGGAGGAAAAATGCTGAGGATGGGGAGAAGATAAATGAAAGAACAAGCAGGCAATAGCAGCTGTCTTGAATCAGTCCCTGGCACAGCACCAAGGAGATCAAGGGGTCAGGGTGAGAGTAGCCACTGGGGTGGTGGAAAATGGTTCTTCCCTTTCCAGCAGCATCTCCAGGTAGCACCAGGCCAGGGTTAGGGAGGAGAAGTCAGGTGAGAGGCCAAGTAATTCAGTGGTCAAACCTCTCTCCATCCTGCTGCGGATCTGCAGTTAGGGCTTGGGGTTGGCACAGAGTGGTGGCACGTCCCATCTGCCCGTGGCTGTAGGGTCTGTGACCCCCCAGTGCTGGCTCACACCCTTGGCTCGCTGATTTGATCCCCTCCAGTGATAGCACAGTAACTGCTGGACAATGGTTTTATCCCAGTGGAGTGGTGGTTACAGGTCCTGCCTTTGATCTGCCCCCTTGGGGAGTTGCTGGGAAATACAAAATTTCTGCACAGCCCCCACTACCCAAGCTGCAGGTGCTCCCTCCTGGGTAACCCTCAGGTGCTTCTAGACAGCTCCTCCTGAGCAGACAACACTTGGTTTTTTTTTCCCTGCCACGACTCTGCTGTTTTCCAGCCCTGTCTGCTCAGGAGAGGGGACATTCCCGAGGGAATGGAGATGCTGGGTGCCACGGTGATGGTTGCCATGGCAAGGGCTGCCACCATCCCCGTGGCCCTTGATGACCAGAGCTGTCAGCATGTGGCTGCAGGCACTCCTGGGGACATGGGCAGCCAGGTGAGAGCTGGATGTGTGTGTGGGGAGCTGGACTCACTGATGTAGCCCTTCCCATCTCCCAGACTGTGCCTGCTGGGAAGCAGCTCCTCACACGGGGACTTTCTGCACAGCATGGTCCAGGACACCCTGCTGAAGCTGGGAGCAGCCTGGGATGGAAGCAGGGGATGTGCTGAGCACCCAGCAAGGAGCACACACTGCCCACAGGCAGGTGAGCCTGGCAGGAGCTCAGCAGTGATCATATTACCTCTGCCTGCATCCCCAGGCCTTTGCCCTTTTCAAGGGATGCTTGGACAACCATTCCTATTAATTTTGCTCTGTTTCACCTGCAAGCAAGCAGATGCATTTCATGGATGAGGGCAGCTAGGTTTGAGGCCTTTTAGGTGCCAGGAGCTCCTTGTATCCCCAAAAAGTCATACTCTGCTGCTTAAAAGCCAGTTTTTCTCTGGCAGCACATGGCAGAGCCGGTAGAGGTAGGAGCCCTTCCCTCAGTACCCATTCCTGGAGCTGTATTCATCTTGGCAGCTTCCGCACGGAGAATCAGAACAAAGCCTAAAGGGCTCAAAGCAGACAGGGAAAGCTTTAGTCTGAAATAGTCCATCTTGGCTAGGGATGAACAGTGGGAATCCACATGGCTTCTCTCCTTTATCCAGCTGAGTGAGGAACAGGCAGCTTAAAAGAGGTCAAGACATCTTCGTAATTGGTGGGGAACTTTCAGATTACACTTGAGTGGGGAGGTTGTGACACTGCCGCCCTTCACTGCAGCTGGCAGTAGGTGACTGGTGAGTGTGCTCAGGGATAATCAACTCTTTATGGCCTGCTGTGGCCAGAGCTGCTCCTGGAGGAGACTGGCTGGGCCCTCACTGGGTACCGTGTCCTCCTCCCGCCCCTGCAGCAGGGGCTCTCTCTGGTTAGGATGTGCCACTGCTGTTGTGGCACTTGCTGAGGTGAGTGGCACCATCAGCCTGCTCCCTCAGGGGGTTTCTCAAACGGGGGGAACCTCAGCAGCAGCAGCCAGGAGCCTGCAATTCACATGACAGCGGCTGATGGGATCTGGGGAGGCCCAAGAGCAAAGGACAAGAGAGAGAAACTGCTGGAATTGTACCATGCCTTCCCCGGGATAGGCAGGAAGCGTGACAGAAAGAATTCCCTGTCCTCTGCCTGGCTGAACACAGAGACTTAAAGGAAGGGGCATTGACACTGCAACTGAGCAGTAATTAACTATTTTCAGCTGGGACTTTAGAGGAATTACATACCTGAGAAGAGGATGCCAGATCCTGCACATCCTCCCAAGGAAGGTGTGATGGCACACGCAGCTCACTCGGAGTTAAACACATCCTCTCAAACTCTGCTATTACTTGGAGGAGTTGCACAGACCTGTTCTGGGTGGTGTTACCACACCTGAGTAGCCCCAGGTCCACCACAGCTCCGCAGAGATCTGGGTCTGAAAAAGTGCCACCATAGCAAAGCAGGGAATGAAAACCTGCAGGCAGTGGAGAAAGTGAGATGAGCAGAAAATGTCAGTAGCAACAGAAATGTATGGATGCTGGCCATAAAGGTGTACCAGGAGCACGGTGTTCTCCTGGAGTTAAGTTTATCAGGTCTTGTACAAGTGTTTAGACCAGACAGGAATAATAAAATGTAGGTTTAATTACATGTTAGTTGTGGCTGATTAAGTATGCTAATTAATCTGTAATTATGATTTGGTGGGGGGAAGATAATGGAACACAGGTAAAAAAAGTGCAGTGATTTAAGGAAATCCTGGCTATTGTTCTGACTGAAGTCTCTGAAGGGAAATGCCTGAGCAGTGATGTGGGTGGGTGAGGGAGGGCACAGAAATGCTGCTGGGGCAACAAAAGGAGGGTTGTGAAATGCAGCCTAAGCCAAGGCCACCGCAGTGTGATAAAAGCAAGGAGGGGCTTTGGCACCTGAACTGCAGCTTCAGCAGGGCTGAGGCTCTTGGCAGCCTGGCTTTCTCCCTGGGAAAAGAGCAGTGTACAACACCCTGGGAGAAGGTGCACCAGCTGCGAGCAGGGAGGGGCAGAACACCTCCCACTGAGCTACAGGGCTGCCGTGAGGGCATTTATCAAAGGAGATAGAAGGGGTGGGTGTGAAACTCCTCAGGCCTGAAGAGTGCGCTGAGTCTTCAGCTTGCACTTTTGGCTGCTCGTTCAAGACAGGGATTAGATTTATTAGCATGAAATGAGAAGAGTGAAGTAACTAGCCCTTGTCAATGGGTAGCACCTAAATGCAAAATGGGAGTCTGTCCTCCTTGGACAAAATGGCACGGGGAAAGAATTAAGTGTGTGTGTGGGGTGTGTGTAAAAAAATCAGAATGACTGGTAGCGTGAGGGTGTGTGGAGCTAGTGGGGCATAACTGAAGGGTTAAAGGCTCAGCTCTGAGGTGTTTCTTTTATTGCAGGTGTGTCTTGGGGCAAAGATCAGTGAAGGCTCACGGACTTCAAAGACCTTCCTACAAACATCGCCTCCCTCACAATGCCTTGGGTCTTTTACCAAGCCTTTTCTCAGTAATCGCTGGCCATTCCAAACGACACAAGAAGCAGGAGAGAACTGATAAACAGCTGTTGAAAAGCAAGCAATCACTCATTAAAAGACACCCCTTGGAACAGTACGCCGGCCAGAGCTTTATTTTCAACAGCCCGTACAACCAAAAACCAAGAGCAACAGCAATGATGTGTGTGCACGTGTGTGACTGATACAGTGCAGTACCCAATCACCGCATACAAAGTTTGCCAATAAATTAAGGAGTGAAAAAACAAACACGGTGCATACCTAAAGATCATCAGTACATAAGTGAAACACAGCCTAAGTAGAAGTATTTGCATATCCTCTAGCTGTTTTAACATTGCCCTTTCAAAGCTAACCAAACCATTCTTGCTCTGTGCAGACTATCATACAAGCACGGGGCTAAATCGTAGCTTCACCCCAGGGACAATTCCCTCGTAGGGGCAGGAAGGCAGGTCACACCCTGAGAATCAACACTTGCCTTCCTGTGTACCCCTGGTGCAGCCAGGAGGCGTGGCAGGCACTCCCGGATCACTGACACAGCTCCAGGGCAGCGCTGAGGACACTCTGCACAGGCTGTGTCTCCCCACGGAACGCTGCCCCTGCGCGGGATTTGAGGGGGGTACCTTGCTTGCACACAGTGTGCATCACTGAGTTTTACAGCCCGAGCTTATTCCTGCTACTGCTTTATCATTGGTTTCATCTGGACTTTAAACATCCATCTATCAATAAATAAAATCATTGGTTTAGCACGCATAATAAAATTACACCTCCCGCTGGTAACTGTTTGAGAAGTTCTCCGTGTTTCCCCCTACACAAGCCTTAGGAAAATGACTTCCTTTTCCCTCAGGCTCCCTAAGGTTTCAAGTAACAATTTTCAGTACTGCTTGGACAAGACACAGGCTTGGTTTGGAACCCTGATTCTGGCTACAGGGTCAAAACATTTCCACACTTCTACGCTCAACTGTATCGAGTCCATGACTGTGCCATTTTCACCTGCGAGCAGCAGAAGAGGGAACCAACAGTACTCGCTGTTATTTCCTCTCCAGGTGACTGAAACAGTCCTTTTACAAAGCCTATCAACCTAACCCAGTTAAAATGAAAAGCAAAAATGTCACTCAAGTCAGAACCAAAGCCTGTGTGCATCAAGATTGACATCAAGAGTTCTTATCCACAGCCACTTGCTCTTAACAAACCTCCTACAAACACAGCCTTGACTTCCTTCTCCTGCAGGCCAGGACAGAACAGTCTGAGATAAGCCATATCTTCCTCCAACTGAGTACTTATAAGGCACTAAAATTAAGCCACAACCAAAAAACCCCAAGAAAACACAAACTCAAAAGAAACCCAAATAAACTGACCCACAAAGAAATTAAAATTTGGCTATATGAAATAGCAGCATTCTTTTTTTTTCCCAGTGATCTACAAAGCCAAAACATTGATACTTTGGGGCAAAAAAAAAACCAATGCACTGTTGGCCAACTACAAAACACCTAAAAACCTACATCCATTCGCACTTCATAATCAAAATCAGTACAAATCTGATAGGCACAAGTAAAAAGCATCTTCCTCACACCTCAGTGCTCAGTTTTCCAGCAGAAGCCAGGCCTGGGGAGCAGCCCAGCACCACCATCCCACAGCTGGAGGACGATGGAATGTGGATGAGCCACCTGCGAGCTGCTCCGGGAGACTGACTGGAGGCAAATGTTTTTAACAACATGATTAATTAGACGATGTGTTCAGCTTTGGCACCTATTTCTGAGCCCTCCTTCCTGTTCTCAGAAGTCATGTTAAATACAGCTGTGGTACACAGCTGGTGTAACAGTGTCTTCATCCATTCCCATGGATTTTCTTCTGCTTGGAAATAGGTGAACTCACCTATGTCACTACATTAGATACAAAGGCTAGCACTTCAGATTTCTTAAAAACAATCACTCTGAGTTTGGAAAACTGGTTTTAAAACATACGAAGAAATACTAAACATAAACGTGTAAAGCAGGAATTCATACCTTTAAACATCAATAAGAATGAGCTTATTTGGAGAGCAATAAAGCTTTTTTTTTTTTTTCTTTTTAAAGGATATACTGACTAGCTATAGGTAAATTCCTCTTTCCCTGATTGCTTGGTGAGCTCAGCCAGGCTCAGTGCCTTGCAGCTTTGCAGATTTTGTCATACACTTCTGGAAAGGCATCCTTGCAATTCATCTGCTCCCTCAGCTTGTGGTACAAGGAGCCATCAAACATATCCCAGAACTCCTCACGGGTCATGTAACAATCTGCATACAGCATCTGGAAACTGGAGAGAAGGGAAAAAGAAGAAACAGAGATCCAGTATTAATTGAGCCATAAGATTGGATATGAAATACTGAAAAAAAAAAAATCAGTGCAAGCTATGAATAGCAAATATTTAAGAAAACAAACCCATAAACAGTGATTTTTTAAAAACAAGCCAAGCCAATAGCTCACATGGATTATGCTGGGACACTCAGCCAATTATGTTTTGTGGATTTAGTATTTTTTTCTCCCTTTTTTCTTAGGATCCATGTAGGTACAGTCATAGAATCTCATATTTGCCTGCGTTACAATATCCATCCCAGACAGATATAACAATACAGCCTTTGAATTTTCATTTCTCTGGACATTAAGAATAGAACTAGAAAGACCAGACACCACCAAAGGAGACTAGGCCAAGAAGATGAATTCATAGTGTAAACAAAGCATGATGTAACAAAGGTCCATTTACAAATTAAATCCTTCTTCAGCTGTGGACTCTTCCTCACTTCCATTCTGTGCTCTCTGAGCTGCAGCTACCATCAGAGCACAGCAGCAAAACACAACCTAACATAAAAGCTCTGTTGTTTTTTGTGATTACAAAACTGGAAGATTAAGTATTTATCCATTGTTCATTTCCCGGTGACAGGTAGAAATGAGACCAAACTTTGTCAGTAGAGAGCTTTAAATTACAACCTTAATTTCAAATTAATGAAAAGAAAAAAAAAGCTTAAAATTAACTTTGGGTTGCTTTGTTCTCTGGCAAATCACTTCACGCAGCTCAAAGTAATTTACAGTCCCCAAATCATCTCGAAGCAGCCTTGCCACTATTGCTCAGCCACATGGGACATGATCACTGTTAGACCGAGAAGTAGGTCAAAACAGAAATGGGGATAAATTATACTGATGGTGTAAAAATACCCTGTAGTTGCTTTTTGTTCCTGAGAAACCAGCCTGTGGCTGCTTCTCCACTGACACCGCTCCAGCAAATTAGGCTGGCTCGGGTCCGTGACAGATGGTGGGCACATGCCTCACGCCCACCCTGGTCCTGTGTAACAGGAACCCAGGCAGGGAAAAGGAAGCTCTGGAGCACGAGTTTTGAGGGAGGAAAAGAATGCCACCAGCACACAGGGACTGACTGCAGGGACAGCCAAAGCTGGCAAGGACACCCTGGTGCAAGGACGGGGCAGAGCAGCTCCGGGATGCTGCAAGGACTGCAGGGAGAGCGGTCCCAAGGGCAGGCAGGGAAGCTGTCCAAACTTCTGATGAGGTATTCCAAGGATGGATTCTGTAGCAGCAGACTCTACTCCCAGAGCAGCCTGGAGCTGAAAGGTGACTTGAAGTCACCCAGCTCCCAACTACACCGCCAGAACTTCAGCCAGCGTGTCCTTTTGATTGGTTGGTTTTGCAATCAAATAATAAAGTGAAATCATAGTTAAAACTCACCCAAATTAGAAATTTAAATTAGTTTTCAATTACTGTGGTTGTTAAATCAATGCAATATTAAACATTAAAGTTCTGAGGGATAAATAACCGTGCTTAAACCACATGGGTGTGAATTATATGACATTATCACTATTCTGAGGAGTGGGGTCCTTACCCGTGCACACTTCTTACAAACTTTTCCATTTGCCTCATTGAGGCCCTGGCTTCAAATTGTTTGCTTTTGGGCTCTCCATAAGCTCCTATATCCACGTAGAGTTCAGTTTCATTTCCTTTGGGATGGACCATTCCAGGATTGTTGGGCAATATGAAAGGACATAACCAAATAGGGTACACCTGCAGGGGCAGGAAAACACTTTATCACTTGTTTTTTAACACAATCATCCTTGAAGCTTTTTAATAAATGTGGCAAAATGAAGAGTTAAGAGAACTTCCTCCCAGTCTAAGACTGAAACCCTTGCTTTCAGCTCTTCTTTCTCAGCTCTCCTGATGATGTTTCTAGCTGGACTTTCTAACGACCGTAACACAAACAGATTGAGAATATCCTCCTAGAATTACATCTCCTCTCCTTAAATATTTGAAATTAAAATTAAAAAAACTCCAAACCCATAAACAAGCCACCCCTGGTCTCAAAGTAACATGAATAAACACTCTGAGCAAAAAGAGAAGGAAGTGTTTTCTTTTCCAGGTCAGTCCAAAATTGAAATGATCAAAAATAAAGCTTTACACTAACTAAATATATAATAAATAATAAATTCAGAAATAAAAGCAAGAAAGGGAAATGAAGCTCCACAGTTGGTGCTTAGTGAGACCACCAATCATTTTAGGTGCAGATCAGTCCAAATTTTAGTAAGCGATAAAATCTTTTAGAAGCATTGGCTTCTACCAAAGCTTGAACCTTTTACTGCATTCTTCTCTTTTTCAGAAAGCTCTGTTTATTTCTGCTGCAGCCTTGCACCACGGACTCACAAAGCACAGCACTCCCCAGGACACAAAAATGACCTTTTGCACAAGCAGGATGTTCTGCCTGAAGATCAACAGTCACAGCTCTTATCACAAACGAGATTCGCCGCGCTCTAAGGAGATGTGTTCTTACGTTAAGGTCGACGTGGAAAGTCTGGATGGATTTTTCAAGGCTCTTCATTGGCACCAGCATGTCCTGCACAACGTGGTGCTGCTCGTACAGCTTCCGAATGGCTTCTCCTTGGGTGAGCTTCAACAGGGAGATTTTTGGGGGCACCATCCAGCCAAACAGGTAACGGAACACGGGGTTGTTGCCAAAGGGAATGATATCCTTCAAAGAGGAGAGAAAAGGAGTTTGGCTGAAGAAGGTGTAAGTGGACCAAAAGAACGCTTTGGGAGTCCTCAGGGCAGTGTGAAGGCAGATTTTCAATAAATGTAATTGCTGATGCTTTGCTGTAGTGCTAAGGTACGAATTAGCAAATTAGAGGGGCTGGACTGCACTTTGCTACAGAGCCTTGCCCCAAGCCTCCTCTGGTTACCACTGATTTTCACTTGTATGAATCACAACGTACCCAGCCCCAAATAATTTCAGAGAATAAAGTTCAGAGAGCAACAGGGTTTATGCAACAGCCAAGGGAGGAGTGCACAAGGAGCTAAACCTTACAGAAGTTTTGCAAAAAATAATCTAATTTCTCAATAGCATTTTAAAACTGTAAAATTTTAATTACCACCTGCACACAGCCAACTCCCGTTTACCTTCTGCAGGAGCTGAAAGGAGGTGGTACTTCAGAGATTCAAAATGTAGTAACAGGAATATTTCAGAATATCAAATAAAGTTTTGTGTAAGTACACATGACAGTAAACACATTTATGAAATTTAAAGTAATGACCTGACTACATAATTACTTTAGGCGGGGCAGTTTTTCAGCCAGAATTTCACACTCATGTTTTTTTCCACCATCTGAAAATCACTCAGTAGGTACAAAAACGTAATGCTGAAATACATATTTCAGGTTTAATTCAGAAAACCACTAAACCAAAAATTAGGAGTTTCTGATACATGTGAAGAAGTGTCTTTGGATTTGCTGTACCCAAATGCAGGACTTATAAATTCACCATAAACTTTGCTGGTTTTTCTGCCACGAAAGACAGAAGTTGCTGCCAAGGGGTAGAAGGTACTGTGAAAGGGCAGAGTGCCTTGCTGCAGATATATTTGAATTTTGGAACTGCTCTTACCTGGAGCTCCCAGAAGATACTGCGAGTATGTCTGTGGTAATAATGTCTGGAAGGAATATATTCTACTCCAGTCCTGTCAGCTTTCAAATACTTCTCCACATGCTTAAAGAACCAGGGCTTGTAGTAGTTGCCAATTTTGTTTATCTACAAGAAAATATGCATTTGTTAGATAACAGTTAGGCCTTGCTAGACAACACAGTATGTGCCCAAATTCCTTTCCTAGGAGGAATCTGTGTTACACCCTCTGGATAAGACTGTCAGAACACATCTAGGGAGCCTTCACTGCACCACCTGCAAGGTTCCTTCTTACCTTTCTTGCCATGAAGGTTTAAGTAAGGCTTGCCACTGACAAGCTGTTTAAAAGCCCATGAATGTGACAGAACTGAATTCCTAAGATGCTCATCCCTAAACCCACGTTAATCCAAAATCTCACGTGGCAGAGGGGGAATATCCAGGTGGAGGGTTGCATGAACATTTAGCATGACCCCCCTGTGCATGTCCCTGGTGTGTTTTTATTAATATTAACTGAATTAAAAGCTTGCTGGGAAGAGAGTTCCTCTGAATAACTGCAGTTCAAAGCAGCATTGTTCAGTCTATGAGAAAAGATCCTTCTCATCCTCCTCAGGTAGTGCAGGGAAGAGGCAGTAGACTGAATTATTTGCTAGAACAATGAAATCAGCGGGTCATTTCTCATCAGTGAAAGAGATTTAGAGAACACAGTCTGTTACAGTAGGGAAGGGTTGTACTTTAAAATATCCTGATGGACTGATCCAAGTTTTAATCCTATGTTAAGAGATTGTTCCAATTTTATAAAGATTTTATCCTAGACTTTGGGAGTACCTTTCTCATTTCAGTAACTTCATTTTAGTTACCTTGCTTTGCTCAGCTTCATCAGTCAAGACTCCTGTCATGATGACTGCTTCATCCAAGGAATACATAAGTCCTTCCACAAAACTATTCTCCTTTTTCTTAGACTCTTCAGTGAACTTCTCACAAATCTTCTGCAGTCCTCTTACTGGCTGGTAATGTATTTTGACATATTTCTTGGCAGGAATCATTTTTATTTCTGCTGCAACCAGGAAACCCAGAGTACCACAAGACCAAGGCACTGCATAAAATAGGTCTGAGTTTTCAGTCTGCAAAAAGTATGTCATACTAAATCATATATCCACACCAATAACTGTCAATGACATTGTAAATGATAGCAAAATAACATTTTGTCTTACTGGTGAACATCTCACAAGGCTTCCATCAGCAAGAACAAGTTCATAGGCCACACAGGTGTGCTGAAAAAGTCCATAGATATGGGATGAAGACTCAATGCCAGTTCCCATGATCAGGCCACCTTATCAAGAGAGCACACAACAAATCAAATGAAACACACTCCAAAATGTGGGTGATTTATGAGAGCAGCCCCCCACTTCATAAGCTCTGTTAAGACTATTAAATTAAAAAAAAAGGAAATGCTTATAACATAAATACCACAGAGAACATAAAGCTCAAGAGAGTATTTTTAGAACCTTTAAAACAATGCAGTCTTTTACTGTGTAAAAAAACCCTAATGAAAATGCAGCCAAACCAGTGAGTGTCTTGTCATCAGCAAGCCTTACCTACTGTGAGATCATCAAGCTCTGGTACCACAGGAATAGTCCAGCCCATGGGATTCAGGTATGCAGTCAGCTGGCCCATGGACACCAAAGGCTCCACACGAACAATCTAAAAAGCAAAAAAAAAAAACCAACAAAAACAAACCAACAAACCCACCCTCTGGTTCTCAACAAACATAAATTAAGAGTTCAGCATTAATGATGACAAAATATGGCTAACAGGATACACTTCCATCTGTTATCAGAACTCAAGAGACTCACTTTCCTAAGAGAGCTACTAAAAATAGTGGGAACTGTTTAGTGATTCCTCCTCTGCCTCAACATCTTGTTGCTCAGTGCCCAAACCCATAAATCAATCTGGTCTTTTAGACTTCAGCACATAAAAGCCAAGCAATTCCATATGCTGGGTTTTTCAGATAGAACGATCCAAGCACACATTAACAAACCCTCGAAATTCGATAGGTCTGCTACAAAATTTCGTTCTTTGTGGAATCTAACCCCTTCAGCTCTTTTGTAAAGAAAGCTGTGAAATCCATTCTAGTGAATGCTTTGTGGTGGAATTCGTTACCTGTCTTTCACTGTCTACTTCCAGAACGTCCATTAAATTGATCATGATGTTCTTGTGAGTCTTCTTGTACTTCCCAACACGGAGTGACACGGTGAGCCAGCCGGGCCGGCCCGTGCACATGTACCTCCTGCTGCCTTCCTTCTTCCATTCCCGGACCTGCAAGAGCCAACAACTGTCAGAGCAGGGATGCTTTGGAAGTCTCTTTGCAGACCTCTGAACTTCTAAATACAGTATGACCAGAGTGGTTTAGTCATGTAGATGACACATTTCTAATATCCTGTAGCTCTGGGGTTTTCTTTTGGGGGAAGGATTCCGAAAGCTAACAAGACACTAACAGAGAGCTTAAAAAAACCACACCTCCTCTAAGGGAGGTATTATCACTGTTAGAATCTTAGTTCTAATCCAAAGCACATAAAAAGTGGCCTGAACCTGCAAATGACCAGGCAAAGAGAGAAAACCTGGTCTAGTGGAAGCAACCTTGAGCAACGTTGTCTAGTGGAAGATGACCATGGCAGGCTGAGGTTGGAGCGAGATGATTTTTAGGGTCCCTTCCAACCCAAAGCCTCCTAGGATTCAAGGAGAAGTTGAGAAGGAATATGTATAAGCCATACACGTGAGCCACGAATTCTGCAAAGCCACAGTGGTTAACATCCAGAGAGCAAACAATTGCATCTGCCTCAAAGCTGAGTCGCTCCTACAGCTGGTAAAAAAAAAAACAAAAAAAACAACCAACAAACCCCAACCCCTCCGATAATAACGCCACATCAATATCCCTCCGTATCTGCGATGGGAGAGACGGGGCAGGAAACAGAAGCGGACGTGACAGCACTGCCACCAACACCGCAGAGCCCAGAATCAACTACAGGCATCGATCGGCATTTCTGCGGGGAGGAAAAGTTTGATCCCCCGCAGGAAGCACCTCCCGGGGCCGAGCAGCGGGACGTGAGGGGAAGCAGAGCCCGCTGCGCGCCCAGCCCGCCTCACAGCCCGTCCCTGAGGGAGCCGAAAGCCCCGCTGGCTTCATCCCCCGCTTTTCCCCCGCTCCGGCCGGACTTTTCCCCGGGAGCGGAACGGCCAGGCGGTGACAGAGAGCGGGACAAGGACACGCCGTGCCCTGGCCGAGCCGTGCTGCCCCCGGCTCGGGGGTCCCGCGCTCCGGAGAAGCCTCACCTGCTCCTGGATGTGCCGGACGCGCTGGGCGTGCTGCCGCGGGGCGCTGTGGAGGCGCCACACGGCCCATGCGCGCAGCTGGTAGTAGATGTCGAAGAGGATGGAGAGCGGCAGGAGGAAGAAGCAGACGAAGACCCACCGGTGGTGCACCAGCACGGCCTCCAGCCCGCGGTGCCGCACCCAGAGCAGCAGGAGCAGCAGCCCCGCGCCCACCGACCACAGCGCCGACATGGCCCCCACCGCCCGCTCGCGCTCCATCACGGCCGCGCGCCCTTATGGGACCCCGCCATGCC
>VWZN01013643.1:1841133-1867310 GCA_013396955.1 Regulus satrapa | reverse complement strand
AGGGCTGGGAATGGCACCGGGACAGGGCTGGGAATGGCACCGGGACAGGGTCAGAGCCTGGGACGGGGCTAGGAGAGCCGGATCAGACCCCAGTATGGTCTGGACACTGTTCCTGAGGGCTGAGGGGGACACAGAGCAGAGGACAAGGGCCTGGGCAGAGGGGAGCTCCCAGTCAGGGCAGGGGACAGGCCCTTGGTGGTGGCCGGTGTCTCCTGGGTAAGGGGGGCACCCTTTAGGTTCTGGTGCCTTTAGGTTGGGGTCTGGAGCAAAACTCTGCATCCCTCACCTGTACATCCCTCACCTGTGCATCCCTCGGGTGTTGTAGGCACCAGAGAACCCGGCGTTGCAGGTGTCTCCGACAGGAAGTCCAAAGTGTCATGTGGTTCCATTTCTAGAATAAGGAAGGGGGCACCTCCCTCCAAAACACGGCTTGCTCTCTGAAACCCTGGCAGAAAATTCCTATCCATGATGGAAACACGTGACAGAAGATAAAGAAAGTCTGTGAGAAAGATGAGGCTTTGATTTTGGAAGTTAGAATCCCTCAAGGATGTGCTGCTTGAGAGGAGAGTGACAGAGGTCCAGTGGCAGCCCCAGGAGGTGCTGGCACAGCCAGTGCTGTCAGGGACCTTGAAATGGCAGAGACTTTGCCATAGCACTGCTGGGTGCAGAGAGGAACGTGGGATCAAGATATTCCGTGAGGACACAGCCCTGGTGATGTGACACAAATGTCACACTCCTTTGCTAGCAGGAGAAATGCTGACCTTGTCCTTTAGATGATTGATAGCTGGGAGATGGGAACTTCAGACAGGGAGGGAGGGATCAAGGTGCAGAGCTCAGCTGTGGCGGGCCAGCCACACCTTTCAGCTGTCTTCAGACAAATGATGGAAGGCTTTGTTTTGAACCCCACTTCATGATTTCTGGAGTCATTCACAGAATGGCTTGGGTTGGAAGTACCTTCAAGATCACCTGGTCCCAACCCTTTGGCCACGTTCCTTTAGAACAGTTTGCTCAGGTCCCCGTGCAACCTGGCCTGGAACAATTCCAGGGATGGAAATTTTAGTACACTGCTTTTATGGGGTTTGTCACACTGCTTTTATTGAAGGGCTAGACAGACTTCACAGCTCTCATATTTGGAAAGGGTCTCCTAATTTCCAGACTAAATTTATTTATAGCCAAATTATATTTGTTGCACTTGTGCCTAGTCTGCTCACTAGCTCTTCTTGCATCTGAGCTGATTGATGTTTTCTGCTTTTCTTTATCAGTTCGTCTGCTGATGAAAATTATTCATGCAAAAGAAGGTTTCCCCATGCCCTAAGAGAGGTAATTTCAACCTCTCTGAAGGACCTAAATAATTATTCCCTATCTGAATGTGATCAAGCATGGGGCTTATTGAATAACAGCATAATTTATTCATAAGGGGATATTTATGCCTACAGTGTAAATACTATTTCGAAATTGTTTTTATGAAGAACCATTAAAAATGCTTATAATGTTTTTCATGTTTTGCTCTTGTTTTTGTAAGGCCCTAGGCAGCAAGAAGGGAGTAGGGGAGCTCAAAGATTGTGATGTGAAACTACTTTAAAGCAGAGGAGTGAACCACCATTCAGATTATGGTCAAATTGCTCATGTAGCTACTGATGCCAGGCACAGAAAATGCAGGAATGAGAAGGGATGAGGGAAGGGGAGATAGATATTAGAAATGCTGGTGGTTTTCAATTCTAGTTATTCTAGTCATTTGAGCGAAACATCACCCAACGATCTATGTAGGCTTAGGAAAACATCATCTGCAAATCTGGTTGGAAGAGGTAAGGTTCCCTTGGTAGCTTGGTGAGACTAAAATCCTTGGTTTCTTCAATTAAATTAACATTTTAAGTGTGTTTAAGCTGTTAGTGCTTCTTAAAAAAGCAGTCCTTCTCCCTTCCTCTCCTCCCTCCCTCCCTCTCCTGCCATCCCATCCGCCCACTCATGCTGTTCTGGGCATGCTGTGCAGTACAAGTGCTTCTGCTGTCACTCAGTGAAACAGGTTGGAGAACTGATCTGACTGAAGAATTAAACATTTTCTTTATAAATCAGGGCTTTTTTTTTTTTTTTTTCCTGCCTGGATCAGCTCTCTGGTGGAGCTCACCCCACGCATGCTCGTGCTGGGAGCGGAGCAGGCGCCTGGCGTTGACCGTGCCAGAGCTCCTCATCCTCTTGGGGACAGCTCATCCCAGCCAGCCCTGCACAGGATTCTGCTCCTTACCCCGCAGGGCGTGGTGGTAACCATGCAAAGGCTTTTTTGATAAAAGATGCAGCTGTTTGTCCAAGGAGACAAAAGGGAAAGGAGGGAAAAGGGATGCAGAGTTATCGAATCATGGAATTGTTTAGGCTGGAAAAGCTGTCTAAGATCACTGAGTCCAACTACTTCCCCAGCACTGCTAAGGCCACCACACAACTTTTAAACCCCTCTAGAGGTGATCGTTCCACCACTGCCCTGGGCAACCTGTTCCAGAGTTTGATAATCCTTTATGTAAAGAAATTGTTCCTGATATGAAACTTGCCTGGCACAGCTTGAGGCTGCTTCCTCTTTTCCTGTTCCCTGGGAGAAGACTCCGACCCCCACCTGGATCCAGCCTCATTTCAGGGAGTTGTAGAGACTGAGAAGGTCCCCTCTGAGCCTCCTTTTCTCCAGGCTGAGCCCTCCCTGCCACTCCCTCAACCTCAGACTTATCCTCCAGACCTTTTCCCAGCCTGGCTGCCCTTCTCTGAACACAACCTCAGCCCCTCCGTGTCTTTCTTGTCATGAGAGGCAGAAATGCACACAGGAGTCGAGGTGTGGCTTCATCAGCACCGAGCACAGGGGGACAGTCACTGCCCTGATCCTGCTGGTCACACTGCATGGTCATAGCACACAGAGCATTTCAGCTGCACACAAAAGTAGGCTGAAGAGTTCTGTCTCCATAAGAAAAATTTCAAGAGGCCTTCAGTGGCACCAAAGGAAGGCATTGAAAAGGCATTAAAAAGCCCATTTTTTTTCTTGCAAACTCCCACAGCCCTGGTACTGACTGCCACAGAGCTGCTGCTGAGCAGTACCAGGACGTCGAAAGGACAGGCATTTAATAAGAGCAGTTATGAAAACGAATAGAGAATTTGGGGAAGACTGCAAGCCTGCTTGAATCCATAAACAAACCAGCCGATGGTCACTCGGCGTTAGGAGTCGCCTGCCTTCGGTTTTTCCTGCACGTTTGGTTTGGTGCAAAGCTGGTGCTGTTTGAAACGGGAGCGTTTCTGAGGGCTGGAGGGAGGTGGTGCTCAAACTGCTTGTGAGAAGCTCCCTCTGCTGAGAAATCCAAAGTATGTTCGGTCGCCCCGAAGGAAAAGCCTGTAGGGGAACGTGGTGGTAGTGTCCCTGTGTTTACCTGATGCTGCTCAATTGACCAGCTTCCAGATGGGTTCTTTTGAAAGGTATTTATCAATGGATATCTGTTGCCCAGGACCTATTTCTCAGGTTTCACCGATGTTTTATGTGAGGGAGTAGAGGTGTGTGATGGCTTGAAGAGGGTTTGGTACAGCAGCTGTAGCTGGGGTGGCCCTTGGGAAATCGGCCAAAAAGGAAGAATTAGTTACTTTAGAAACTTCCAGATAGCTCTCAGGGAAAGCAAAGCACCTGAAGGATTAGGCAAGGTTAGACTGGGGAGGCTATTTTAGGTGTAGGTGGACCTAATGTGGAAGGACTTGTTTAACATCCGTGGTGGGGGAAGCTCTCCATGTGGGTTGGTCCACCCTGTCCTGCACGCTGAGTCCTTGGGGTGACTTTGCTCTTTTTTCCTCGCCTTCCTCTGTCCTCTCAAGGCTGCTGTCACTCTGTTCACACTGGGAAGGGCTTCACCAAGGGAAGGAATAACTGGTGCTGCAGGAATCAAAGATACCTGGGCTGGATCCCACAGGCTCTGGTACCAATTGTGTCACCAGGCCCCACTCCTCTGCTGATGGGCTGGTTGTAGGTGGCTGGTGGGACCTGTCCCCACCTTGGGGGGAAGCAGATACAGGGTGTGAAGGGAAGTTGGGAATACTGAAAATGGCAGAGTGTGTCCTATCCTTCAGTGGCTGTGCTTTGCATCAGGAGGCAAGGTCAGCTGCTGGTCAGCATGTTCACAGAACCGCTGAAAAAACCCCCAGTGCTGCAGAACGGACGAGAGCTCTCGTGTATTCTCTGTGATGTGCATTAAATCCAGCTTTACAACTGCCTCTGAAAGGATACCCTGTCTGGGATTTATAAAAAGAATCACTTGTCAAAACAGAGAGCCAGACTGGGAGAGGAATTCAGCCCTCCCTTCGTTATCACCAGGGTAGTGTCCTCTGCAGAAATGAAATGGCTGTGGCACCGTAGCGGGTGTGGAGAGCTCGTTACTGAAGAACTTGGGGTTCTAGCACTCCAAGTACAGCTGAGGGAGGCCACTGGGTGAGCAGTGGGGGACAGTGAGCTCATGGCAACCATCAGCTGGCTTTACAGCCCTGAGAGTGAGGTGGAGAAGTGGGTGAAGAAACTGTGATGCCCCCCATCTCCTTCTGTCGGTGAGATCCTGGGGACACCGACCGTGCTGGGCATCAGAAACGAGCTGCAGTCACTGAAAGGCTGTAAGTGCATTCTTTCAGACTCCTGACAAAATGAGCACGAGTGCCAGTGGCTTCCATGATGCTCAGGGTGAACTTTGTCGTGAAGGCAGTTAGACCCACAGCTGGTGGGGAGCGACTGCAGGGTACCCTCTGCCATCACTTGCCTCTGGAATCTTCTTGCCTGGAGTGGCAAATGTTTTGGGAACACTCAGGAATCATTGGGTGATGGTGAAGGCTTGCCAGTGTCACCGGAGGAAAACACTACAAGTTGTTTTTCTGTACAGGCCAAATTTTTCTCCCGTTTTCAGCTCCCAGCAAACCTGCCTGTGTGTTTCGCCTCCCAGTACCAGATGTACTTGCAGGCCCTTTTCCTCCAAATAAAGCTAAGACTTGCACTGCCTTGGCTGTGGCCATTCTCTCTGTCTGGGGCTGTCACTCTGTCACCTGTCTGCTTTCATTTATTTCAACGTTTTAAAGATTTCATGGGCCCACTCCCAGATGATGTAAACTGATAAAACTCCAGGCCATGCTCCAAAAACATCAGTGTAACTGTAGGATCTGGCCCTTTGGGTTTACTTACCAATGCCAAAGAAAAATAGAAGAGCTGTGAGCAAAGCAAAAATAAAAAGGAAAAGAATGGCTGGAAAAAAAGAGTTAAGATGTTGGTTATATAAGAGTTGTGTAGCTGTTAAAGTCACCTAGAATATCCTTTTAATAAACGAAGAAATCACAGCCAGATAAGTTCATAATTAAGGGTGACAAAAATATACCATTGTTCTAATAATAAGGAACTGTATTGGTCTTATTGAAGATAAATGGAGGCGTATTTAACGTGGTTCAGTGCTATGCTGATAGACTACAAATGTCCTTTTTTTCACTAGAAAACTCAGTATAAAATCAGGTCGAAAGCTGATTGCCAGTGTTTGTTCCCTCCAAGTTGCTCGGCTCCTTTCAACAGCAGATGTGCCTTGGAAGCTACTCCCACGTGCATGGAACTGAGCAGAAGGAAGCTGGAGGCTTTGAGAAGAGGTTCCTGCCCCTTTCTGTGGAGAAGAACAAGATGTGCTCCCGTGCATGGATCATCTCATGGAGATACAGAACGATTTTCAGGCTGAGGACTGGATAAATTGACTGGTCCTCAGCTCTGCAAATCAGCGGCTGGAAAAGGTGCATGCACAGAGGATGCCTGAGGATGTGATTGCTCTGTTTCCTTTAATACAGGAAATTTCTGTAGGATCCAGTTTGGCAGGCTTGGTTGGAGCCATACCTAGTAAAACGGGACAGCAATTTCAGAACCTCCTGACACAACTAAAGCTCAGTTTTTTTCATGCTTCCAGTAGGCATCAAACTATGATTGTTGCAGCACCCTGTCCATAGGGAAGAGTGGCCTTTCAATACCCACCCACAGATCCTGTGAGTCACAAAACAAATCTGAGAATGGGTAAATGTACTGATCCTGCCCCCAGCTCATGTTAAACTCCAGGTGTGCTTCCAAGCCCCTCATGGGCTAAGCTGCAGACTCACACAGCTTCTTTGTCTCGTCTTGCCTTCTCCATCCTTGGCAAGGCCCATTTTTTTACAGAATGCTTAGGGAAAACATTGAGAAATCAGCCAGCAATAAACCACTGTCATCCCAGAGAGGTTAATTATCATTATCTATGGTATCAGCCCAGAGCCTGTAATAAGCTCTGGACTTTTATTGCACGGAGGTGTCTGCTTACATCCAGGCTAATGCAGGTTATAGGGCTGGGATGAATTTTCCCTGATGCTGGAACTGGTAGAGTGAATCAGGGAAGGAGAGTTTCATCCCTCTGTGAGGCAACCAGTCATCTGCCAACAAGAGCTGACACTTCTCTGGCACAGGAGAAGCTCCAGGGAAGTGAAACCACACCTTTTCAAATAAGATGAGTAGCCAAAGAAAAGGACATTTTGGGGAGCAAGATTAACTCTCTGGATCCTGGGTGGCTTCCCAGGGGGGTCAGACAGGCCTGTGTTGTCCATCTGGGGTGGCAGGTCTGTGTCTCAGGGATGCTGCTCATGGGTGCTTTCTGTGAGATCCTGCTGCAGTCTGAGGTGCTGATCTAAATCATCTGCATGTGGTAAATGGAGACCTTTCTTTTCAGTCTGAAGGTAACTAATTCAGGCAATGTCTTCCAGCTGTTTCTTCACATGCATCTTTGCAAATGCCTGTTACTCACATTCGCATCCCCCTCTTTCTTCCAAGTCGTTACAGAGTCAGTTTTTCTCTGACAGGTCGAGGGAAGAGATGGGAGCAACCTGCTCACACACCTCCACAGGAGAAATCTCCTGCTAGTGCTGTTTCTTTCAGGCAGAAATCAGGAGTGAGGTCTCCTCAGAACCTCATACTGTAGAGCTAACCAGTGTGATGTTATTCCCCAGTGAGGGAGCTGTGGCACTGGAGACGAGTGTTGATATCCTCTGACTCTTTTAGTGCCATTACAGAGAAGCTTCAGCCTGTTATTTCCCAAACTCACCTCCTGTCATTTCTTGCAGAGTTTCAAAATTGTTTCAGTTACCTAGAAACCTGTGTAAGGAGATGTAAATGTTCTGGGTTAAAGCAAGGCAAGGTGTGCAGGCAGAAATCAGAGAGCTCTTACTGGGTCAACAGCTGGTGTTGCGGATGAGCTTTGAAGAAAGCAGACAGGCTTTTGGGCACAGCAGGGCACCAAAGGCATCCCAGGTGAGTATTTCGCTGAATTAGAAGGGAATTTCTTTCAGGTATCTTGCACAGACTCTTTGTATTGGTGTGCACAGGCTATATCCTATGTCCTGGGAATGCTGCTCTCCCGGATTCTTAAGTACTTCAGATGTGTAAGGAAGTTAGGCTTGTAGGTTAAGTTACTATAGGTAATGTTTGGTTTATATCAGTTTGGATTGATTGACGTTGGATTGTTGTTTGCTTTTTTCTCTCCATGCTTTAACCATCTAGTAAGTAATAGAGTGAACCCTGCCAACAAACTTCGTTGTGCTGTTGCTTTTCTATTAAATCTGGTTTTGCTGGTGCCTTTGCTGGTGATTCTTTAAGAAACCTTGAAACACTCCTCCTCTCAGCCATTCCTTGTGTCTCACCCCAGGCTGTCAGGCTTCCAATAAAATGTTTGCAGGTTTGCTGGCAGCATGAGAACCCTCAGCCCCCTCCCAGCGCAGCACACTGATGTGAACAAATGCTTGTGGCAGGCAATGGGATAATGCAGGGGCATTGGGAAAGGAGAACAGCTGTGGAACATCTGGGGCAGGTGTGTGCTGGACACCGAGGGCTTCCCACATCGTGGCAACCAGAAAAGCTAGATGGCTGCTCCATCCTTTTTCTCCAAAATTTGTAATTAATGCCACTTTGAGCTTCTCTTTTGCATTTTTGTGCTGAGAAATAAACACAGCCCAGCCCATTCCGTGTTCCCTGGAGAGCTCTGTAATAGCTGCATGCAGCAGAGGCTGAGGAAGCACCGGTGCTTGGGGATGTCAGCATAGCTGCAGTTCATCTCACTCCTAATGCTGAGTTCACTGCAAATTTAGCCAATTTTGTGTTTAATCAAAGTCCTTGCTGCTTCTTTGAGCATCAGCATTTAGAATCAAGGATACACAGGAGCTTCAAGCTCAGATATCCAGTGTGGAGTAAAGCAAGCTGCTGCTGGGTTTCAACAGCCAGGCTGTGTCTCCCACAGCTCTCTCTGCTCAGGTGTGATAGATGTGACTGACATCGAGCTTGACTGAGGAGCTACAGGGCTGGAAATCAATGTTTCCTCACTGCAGCTCACACTCCAGCAGAGCTGCAGCAGCTGTGGCATGTAAAACACGCTGCGTGGTGGGTTACCCACGTGTAACACTGCCACGGTGCCTCTTCATGGAGAAAGGAAGAAGCTCAGACAAGGGGCTACCCCAAGGCAAAAATCTCCAGGAGCTCATGAAAAGTTTCGTCTGACTAAAGGCTGGGTCGAGACGTCGGGATTTAACTCTTTTCTTCCCCCATCCCTTGTTAGCCAGACTTCAAATCCTTTGTAGATTTGGTTGGAGAGCTCTTTCTGTCCTCATCTGCAACACAGAAATTTTCTTTGCAGGAAACCCAGAACTTTATCATACCCTTTTCTGTACACAACAGCCCCAAGAGGAGCTGGCACCTCAGCCAGGTGCTCCTGTAACAACACATGTCCCAAACAAGGAGCTGAAGGAATTTGAGAATGTCCATACATTTGAATTTGTTGCTTGCCCATAAAGCCCTCTGTCGACAATGCTATCTGTACTTTCCAAATCCCTTTCCAAAACTTTCCACCACAGTTGTTTTCCTCAGCGTGGTGCAGATTTACAGGCTGCTGGTTGGGACATCATTACAGTTGAGTAAGCAGATATTTAAGCTTTAAAGCACTCAGAGGTTTTGGGTCCAGCAGCTTGCTAGATGATGGGCATAGCTAGTGGAGGAACCACATCAGAAACTGATATTAAACAACTTTATACACATCTTGTTCTATTATAATTCAAACTCGGGAAAGCCATTGGAACTAAATAATGAGATATATTACGAAGCACATATCATGGTACAAAAAGGACTTTGGCATTCAGTAATTTGAATTGAATAGAAATGAAATGAATTAAATGAAATAATGAAATGAAATAATGAAATTAGATATGGTCTTGGGTCAAAACCAGAGCTGGTCTGCAGAGGGAGTACTTCTAGGCGATCTAGCCAGAAAAACACACACTACTTTGTGGTCAGGGGGCTGATCCCCTTTCACATCCACATGGCTTTTCCTGATGGAGACCTCTAAGGAGCACTCCCAAACCCTCCAGCTGCCCTCCAGCAGGACCACCACGGAGAGATCCGTGTCCAGCTGCAGGTTCAGCCCCAAGGGAGACAGGTGAACGTTGCACCATGTGAAGATGTAGGACAAACATTTTCAAAGCCTGGGTTTGCTGGCTGGATTAAGTAGGAGTGCCTGAGCCAGTATATCAACTAGCACGACTAATTAGGCATTTTAAGAAGATGCAAATTAAGGCAGAGATAAACAGCAGGAGCTTTCTCCTTTGCTTTACACGTGCTGGATGCAGGAACTCTCTCCCATCTGCACATCCTCATGGCTACGTGCTGCAGCCCCTTGTCAGCCTGGCAGGCTGCAGCCGCTCCTGCTGTGCCCAATGGCCCCTGCTAAGGGAAACACGAGGTGTGCCAGCCCCTGGGAATGGCCTCTCCATGGATCTGGGAATCATGGACACCTCGTGCCTGCAGAGACGTGACCCCTGAAGCCACAACAGAGGCTCTTTAGTGACTCTGTCACGGAGGTGCTTGCTGGGGGCAGCCGGGCATGGGATGAGTGTCCTGGATGCCAAATCACTGATGGACACTTGTGGCCTGGCCCAGGTCCCACATGTGAGGTTTCTGGAAGGGAGCCCATGTTCTGGACTTGGTGCATCCAAATTCATTCTTGACTTGGTGCTCTTGGTATCGCCCATCCTGTCATGACAGGTCAGAGAGTGCACATCTGCACACACACCTGAGGGAAAAGCTGGCTTATTTATCTTGATTATACAGTGAAATGCACTATTTTACACGTGATTTGCTGCAGCAGCAAAATCAGGTGAACAGTGAATCAAAAAGCAGTTTTTTTTTTTTTTTTTTTTTTTTTTTTTGCGTGCCAGCAGTGTTTCTCAGGCTCAGCATCCTTACCTGGGGGAGGCAATTACTGGAACAATCTCTTTCCCTGTTCTTCCTTTGTTCTTGTTCTTGCAGGGGCTGTAACTGTCTTTTATATCTCCTTGTTTTCTCCACTGCAGTTTCACCATACATGGGATGTTTTACATGTTTTGCACAGATATTCTGTCTTTTCTCTGAAGCAGCCCTTTCCCTGTGCCCTGTGTTGCAGCACCTTGTCCACCAGTAGGAAAGTTTGCAGAGAGGGAAAATTTTGGCCAAGGTGCTGCTAAGCAGACAGAGGTGCTGGTAGCACTCAGCTCTTCCAGCCTCTACCTCATGGTGGAATATTTGTCATGGGTTTGTGGCTGCCAGACCTCTGGGCAAGGCAGAAGGTTGTGGATGATTATGGGGCTGAAACAAACAGTGTGCTGGCTCAAAGCCATCTCACTCTGCAGCCCTGTGTGGGAATAGCATGGAGCCATGCACTAACACCACCTTGAAGTGCTTCAGATGCTGTTTGACAATCAAATTTCAGTTAAATACAAAATCTGATCAGGTAAGGAGCAGAAAAAGTTGTCTTATTGTCCTTCAAGAGAGTGACTACTGATTCACAGTCCCCCCACAACACTGGGTGCTGGCCTTGGGGACTTCTGCCCATGCTCTTCTTGGAGACCCAACCTGCTGCAGGGCCACTCCTGTGTGAGTCAACCCTCTGCGTGCCTTTTTAATTTATTTTTTTTTAAACCCCACAGCATCTGCAGGTAAATGGGGCTGTACACCCACACATTCTCAGCTGGGCTGAGCAGCTTCTAATCACGTATGAAGCAGATATGAATTCCACAGCAGGGCTTTGCATCAGCTCCTGCAGCATGGGCAGGTAAACCTTGAGCTGGTTTTGAGCTGGTGAGACGAGGAGCAGCCCAGAAATGGCTCTGCCTGTCAGTGATGCTCAGCTGTAGCCCGAGAGCAGCGTGGTGGATCTGCGGGTCTGTGGATGTGTGAGAGGCACAAGAGCACGGCAGCTCTCGATCAAATCTCCCTCCAGCTCTGTAATGAGGAATTGTGCCTGAATCCAGATGCGTGCCATCGTGAAATTCAGATCCCAGCACCCTCAGCTTGTTCAATATCCAGGTGTCCTGAGTGCTGCAAGGTAATGGTTTAAAACTTAAAAAAAGGTTGGCTTAGATTAGGTATAAAGAAAAAGGGTTTTTTTAACAGTGAAGGTGATGAAACACTGGCGCAGAGAGGTGGTGAATGGTCCATTGCCGGAAACATTCAAGGCCGGCTCAGATGGGGCTCTGAGCAGCCTGATCTAGTTGAAGATATCCCTGCTGGTTGCACCACACGGCCTTTTAAAACGTCCTTCCAAACCCAAACCGTTCTAATTCCACGAACGAGGAAAAAGGACAAAATCCGGGTTTGACGCCGAGGCGAGGAGACCTGGAGCGGTCACAGAGCAAGGCTGGGGCAGAGCCCCTCCTGTGGTGCGGCGCGGGTGGCCCTCACACGGGGCAGCAGCGATGTCCCCGGGGCAGGGCTGTCCCGGGGGCTCCGCATCCCCAGCTCCGGGATGGGAGAGGGACGGGAGCGGGATGGGAGCGGGACGGGAGCGGGACGGGAGNCGGAGCGGCGGGCGGTGAGTACCGGGGCGGCGGGGGGGACACGGGCACCGTGCCGGGCCGCACGGGGGCTGCGGGGCTCGGGCAGGGCCCCGGGCACGCTGCGCTCTCCGTGCTCTGCCCCGGCCGGCCGGAGTTTTGGGGTGTTCTACCGGGGCATCGCTGTTAATTTGTTTTCAACGGGGACCGAGCCCTCGCTTGGTACCTGTCGGGACGAAATAGCGCATTTTGGCGCTCTCAGGCGTCGGTGCCATCTCCGCCCGGCGTTCTCCTCCCGCGGTTAAAGGTCTCCAGCCCCGCTCTGTAAGTGCCGCGGGGGGACGGGTGTGGAGGTGGATTTCTGCTTGATGGCGGTGGGAGCGGTTCAAAAAACTCTTTTCTTTTCTCGTGTTGCTTGAAAAGAGCGTTTTTTTGTTAGGGTTTTGTTGGTTTTTTTTTTCTGAGTAATGCTTAGTAGACCCTGTGAATCACCATCTGCATAACTTTATATGGGGGCTGCTATTCTCGGCATCTCACTGGAACCGTGTAAACCATCAACATTCGTGTCTGTTTGTACACGCGGCGTGCAAGCCCCTTCCCTGGAAAACTCTTTCAGAGCGGGCCAAAGGAGGAGACAGGGCAGAGCAAAATGCCGGGGTGGCTCGGAGAGTGGAGAAGTGTGTTTGGGAGCCGGCAATTGCTGCGGCGAGTGAAAACTTGCGCTGGGAACGCTCACGGGGAGGGAGAGCTGCTGTGCAGATGCCGAGTGCCCCGGGAATGGAGCCGGGAGATGCTCCGGGATCCTCGGGGTCCTGCCTCAGCCTCGCACCTCGCTCCTTCCTCCGATCCTTCAGACTCTTCTTCCAGCGGTCTGTGCGCTGAGAAAACACCGTGGATCTTTCAGAGAGGCTCGGGAGAGCCGTGGCAGCCCGGGGGGGTTGGCTCGGCAAGGGCACGGTGCGGTGGCGATGATGTCCCCCGGCCGTGGCGATGTCCCCCGGCGGTGGCGATGATGTCCCCCGGCGGTGGCGATGATGTCCCCCGGCCGTGGCGGAGCTGCCCCCGCACAGGCGCTGCGGGAGCTTCCAGCGGCGCTGGATTCGTCAAGAGAGAGAAGAGTTTATTCTCTCGAGCTGTCAATCCATCACCTCCCAGAGGCTCCCCCGCCAGAGGCTTCTCCACCTTCCCATCCGCCTCCCCCTCGCTGCCAGCTCTCCCAGATGTGCTCAGTGCTGGAGGCTGCGAGATTGCCCGTGCCCAGGCAGGGGAATCACAGCATCTCCTAAATCTCACCAGGGAACTCAGAGCATCTCCCAAACCTTACCAGTCTGACCCCGGGATGAGGAGAGTGTTTGCTGCAGGAGGTGAACATTTCACCTCTTTGTGCAGGTTCGGTTTGGTGTTTCAGTTTTGAGTGACCTGACATTTTCACACTGTCGGGCTCAGAGCTTTGCTGTAAGGTTTTTTTTGGGCGATTTTTTTTTTTCTCTGAGCAATATGCTAAAATTTCTACATGAAAACGCATTGCTGTCCAAGGGAGCTGCACTCACAGGGGTCCTTGTGCCCTCCTGAGCATCTCCTGCTGCAAGGCAACCTGAGCCCATCTCTTCTGTTGTGTCCTGCTCCTGTTCAGTGATGGTTTGGGGATGCTGATCCCTGCGAGCATCCAGTACCATCTCCAACAGTCTCCTCTCCATCTCAGCTCAGTTAAACCCCTGCCATTCAGGAGGGAGCATCCAAACCTGTGTTCCCCCCGGCCGTGAGAGGGAAGCTCTGCCTTTTCTCAGCCCAGGAGCACGACTGCCTTCCCAGCGGGTGGCCACAGCTGATGACCACTGGCCACAGCCAGCCTGGGTGGCGTTTTGGGCTTGTGATCCTGGGACAAAAGCTGGAGTGAGAGGTTGGGGCTCCCACTCCTGCAGCTTTCCTAGATCTCACTCCTCATCAGAGTCCTTCATTAGCTGTCGATTAGATCAGATAGAGTTTCTTTCACTACAAGGTAATTTGGCTTTCCATTTAGTGGGCCCATCTGATAAATAACAGCTTGAAATAACATAATTCCACCTGACCTTGATGGTACCAAATCCAGGCTGGACTTCTGCTCTCTGCCTAGCTCTGGCTCTGTGTTTCCAGATCTCAGGGTACAATTTAAGACTCCTCTGTAGGACATGAGCCCTGCCTGAAGGAATGGAGACCAAAGCCACCACATGATCGTCCTGTTACTGGTAGGCAAAGCGGTGAAGGGCAGAGGTGACAGCTGAGCGTGGGTCATACATCTGTCCACCAACCTCTGCTTGAGCTCCTGCTCTGTCCTGGCCATCCCTCGTGTGCAGGCTCTTGGCTGGCTCTGCCACCGTGACAAACCTTCACAGTGGAGCCACCCAGGACTGAATCTGTTTGGGGGTGTTGGTGCTTAATTCCCACGTGGAAAGCTTTTTGTCCATTGAGAAGTGGGAGCTGAATGTGCTCCCACATCTTCTTGCTGGGCAGTGAGCAGGATGTGGTGGGACCTCTCTGCCTCCCTGGTTATTTGGGAGCTGGGATGCACAAGCTGAGGGAGCAGATGCTTGCTGTTTGCTGGAGAAAGGAATGGGCACTGAGATCAGAAACCAGTTCCCCCTCCCTTTCCAGATTTTCCAGCACCAGGGAAACTCTCTGCATGTGACATTTAGCTGAGAAGGGCCACCCAGCAGGAACATGTGGCCCTACCTCACTTGTTTGGTTGTCAAACCAACCCCAAACTATCCTAATTGGGAGGGTGAAGGTGGTGATAACTCCTGCAGGATCCACCTTGACAGGAAGTTGAGAAGGTTTGCTCTGCAGCTGACCCAGGAGAGCAAGGTTTTGTGTGCCCAGCTTCATGTAGATGAAGATTGAGCAGATTTTTCCAATGTCATCAGTTCTGGAGGAGAAAACAGACACACTGAAAATTCAGAAGTGATGACATCTTAAACTTATGTCCCTCTCTCTGACCTCCTCTATAAGCCATGCTTTGAGAACCCAGGAAACCCAGCTGACATTCTGGGAGGAAGGCTGGAATAAAACCCAGAGAGAGGAGCTGTGAAAGCGCCCGGGGCTGGGGTGTCCATCCTGCCTTTGTGGGAGCGCTGTGTTGTTCCTTGAAAATCAGGATGTTTTTGCAAGGCTGTTGAGAAGTCGATGGGTCCAACCTGGCGCTGACTTTGCTCTTCCCAAGGGCTTCCCATGTGAGATGGTGAGATGCCCCTTCCGATGGATAATAATGATGGCAAAAGAGGCTGCTAGCCCCGGACACCTCCTCGCTCGGTCCTTTTCTCCTCTGGCAGGTCTTCCACGAGCTTCTCCCGCTCAAACCCGGCACCCTTCTTGTCTTGCAGGACGTGGGCTCTCTCATGCCTTGCCTCGCTCCTCTCCCCTCCTAAAGCCTTCTCCCGAAGGATGGCAGCCGCCTCTTTCCGCTACGGCCTGACCATCACGGGGGCCGTGCTGCTGGTGACGGGCACGCTCTGCTTTGCCTGGTGGAGCGACGGCGAGGTGGGCTCGGGCAGCGGGGCTCGCCTCCTGCCTCCCCGGGAGGCCGAGGCCGTGCCCAGCTCCTCCTCCTCCAGCGCCCTGCTCCGCTCCGTCAGCTTCTTCTGCTGCGGCATCGGCGGCATCCTCCTCATCTTCGGCCTCCTCTGGTCCGTCAAGGCCAACGCCAGGGTGGTGTCCCGGCGCTACCAGTACCATTTCCCCAGGGACCTGCAGTACTTCACGGCGGAGCCTCCGGAGAAGTGGAACTGCAGGTGGGAGCCTCGTCCCGGCCGGCGCCTGGCTGGGCAGAGGGGGAGGATGGGTCTGGCTGGTGAACTCACGGGAGCAGCGGCGCCGCTCTGTGCTCTCCTCCTGCTCCCCCGGGCAGATGCTCCTGCTCGTTAATGTCAACCCGAGCCCCCGCAGTCCCCTCCCTGCCCACGCTGGCTGCATCCAGCTCTCCTTGCCCTGCAGGGCCGTCACGTGCCGAGGGACACATCTCCCTAGCAGGGCCACCGAGCAGAAGAACACGTTTGGTTTTCTGGCAGAAGGTTTGGATGTGGGTGTGGGGAGGGGTCACTCAGAGCTCCAGTCCTGGTCTCCCAGGTCTACAATGCTCTGTAAGGATTAAGGTGTTTATTACATCTTTAATAGAAGTAAAATCTTTCTTATAAGGGAGTTAAGTGGAAAAAAATAATAAAAATCCTAGGAAGGGCATCAAGATAGGAATGTAGGCAGAAGCCCATTTCAGGGTATAGAAAGACTCCTTGCTCTGCCCTGAACACCACGGCTGCTTTTCTCTGAATCTTTCAGTGTGAGCCTGAGATTTACTCCCACTTCTTCATTTAAAAGTTTTTTGATCAAAAGGATTTTTTTTTTTTTCTGGAGACTGCTGTGGAAGCAGAGCCAGCCCTTCCCAGTGCTGCTTTATGGGGTCACAGCAAAGATCTTGGCTCTGGCATAAATCGGGCTCTGGGGAAAAGCAGCACTAAAAGAAACTCTTAAGAACACGAAACCAGAAAAACACAGTTGGAGTGGGAGGCATGCCCCTGGTTCTCCAGGGGTTTCAGTGCTCCTCTGGATAGCTGTGAGCTTGTGAGTTGGTCTGGGTATCTGGTGGGAGGTTCCTTGTCCCAAGAAGGGACTTTGCTGTGTTCCTGTGGGGAATGTCCCTTTCCCTGAGCTCCCAGCTCCCCTGCTGGATGGGATGCAGCACCCTGACGGTGCTGGTGCTGCAGCAGCTCCTCCAGCCCCAGCAAAGCATCCTGCGCTGGGATAAATCCCCCGCTCCCCATTTCCAAGGCAGCATTCCTGCACAAGCTGAGGTTGTTTGGCAAAATCCCTGGCAGAGAAGCCCGGGAATCAGGGATCTGCCAGGTTCAGGATGGAGGCATCCCTCTGGAGCACATGGCTTTTCCTTTGGACCAGCTGTGCCCTCCCATGCCCACTGCTCCCCAGCACCCTGGGCTGGGTTTCATCTGCAATGAGGGGTTGCTTTCACAGCATCTCCAGCTTTGGGACTGCACCTGTGCCAAGCAGGGCGCTGCGCAGGGCAAAGGTTGTCAGAGGTTTTCCCTGTACACAAACTGTGTTTGCTCGGGAAAACTCCGCTGGAAGTGGCACCAGGCTTGGCAGTGCAGGGAGGGCTGTGGCTGACATGGGAGTGGGGTGTGACCAGGGTGACCTTGGGGTGCTGGTGCTTTTCCAGGCTCTTGTACCAACCTGCTCCCTCAGCTGTTGGCAGCCTCTGCTCTTCAGAGGGTGGATTAGGGGTTAGGCACGATGAGGGGGCCCCTCTGCAAAACCTCATGGATGCCAGGAAGCAGCTGACATGGTCACCCCTGGACACATGACACTTCAGCAAAACCTGCCCGTGTGCTGTCCCCAGGACACGCATTAACGATGCTCAGGGATGCTCCGGCCAACACGGGGGCCTGTGGGATGTTGGGATACTCCAGTTAACGGGGCCCTGGGATGCTCCACTTGATGGATGTTGGCCTGCTGCAGCTGGTGGGACACTTGGGTAGCTCTGCTTGACTACCAACAACTCTACAACCGGAGCAGGGATGTTCCAGTTGACTGGTGCTGGGATGCTCCATTTGTTGGGTCTGAGGTGCTCTGGGTGATGTGGCCTTGGCGTGGCTCTGGCTGATGAATGCTGGGATGCTCCAGCTGGGTGCTGGGATGCTCCAGCCGGGTGCTGGGGTGTTGACGGTGTGCGCTGCCGGGTTTCTTCCTCTTCCCTCGCAGCGCATGGGACGCCAGCGCCATCCCCACCTACGAAGAAGCCCTGACCTGCAGACCTGCCCATGGTGCCCCGGCCTATGTGCAGCCTCCGGGGAGGAAGGAGGAGCTCACGCCGCCCCTGTACCGCTACCTGGAGGAGGAGGAGAGCTGGCAGGGCGGCCGCCGGCGCAGCTCCTCGGACAGCGCCTTGTTCCGCCCCAGCCCGTGCTGGCTGGACACGGCACACGCCGAGGAGCCGCAGGCAACGCCTCCCCCCAGCTATGAGAACATCAGCGTCCGGGGGTCTGAGCTGGACCGGACTCTGCCCAGTCCCTCAGCATTAAACTGAGCCTGCGGGGTGACAGGAGGGTGGGCGAGGAGCGGGAAGGGGCAGCCTGGCTCTCCCGGCTGTCCGAGCCATGGGGCCGGCGCTGTTGGGATTGTGGGTCCTGCGGGCGATGTGTTCACAGCGTCGGGGGCAACTGGCATGTTTGGAAGCTTTCATATTTTTAATAAAACCGCTGCTGGTTTCAGAGGATTTGCATTCCCTGCTCTGGCCCACCCTGAGGAACTTCTCTCAGGCCAGGGGCTGCCCACTCAATAATAAACCTGCAGCAAAGATCGAGTAATCTGGCCAGAGAAAGCCCAGCTCCATGTGCAGTGTTCTCTTCTCTGCCTTTGCAATGCCCCTTCCAGCCCTGTGCCCATCCCTCCCACCTTGCTTCCCCAGATACAGACTCCCCATGCCTCACTTCACCTGGTGTTAGAGATGCTCCGTCGGTCGTGCCTGTGGGTCGGAGCATCCAAGTGCACTTGGCATTTCAGGCAGTCTCCTGGAAAAGCCATCCTGAGCGGTGCAGCCTCTTCCCTGCCCTCCACGGATGGGTGTGCAGCCTTGCCCCGAGGAAAGAAAGGCCAGCTGTGGCAGGGGCTGCTGCCAGCTCCTGCATCCCACCAAAATATAGGACTGCCCCAAGCCCCCCATGGTCCTGCAGGGCAGCAGGGTGGCTGAGGAGCCGCAGCCACATCAAGTGTTACTGTTTATAATGTAATTATTTGTCATAAACCAGGTGTATCAAGGAAATATAATGAGGGAATAAATCAAGGGAATAAAACAAATGCTGTCTCGCTGTCAGATGTGGGGTGGAAAAGAGACACTTTTAAACACTCATCTCCAATTTAAGCGTCCACAGGGCACAGGCATACTTTGTCTTTTCTCTCCCTGGGTGGACCAACCTCACTCCATCTTTTCCTGGCTTTAGTTCCTTCTTCACAGCCCACTTGCTGCCCAGTGGGACAGCCTTAGCACTCAGCCAGAGCAAGGCAGGGGCTGTTCCAAACCCCCCAGCCTCCAAAGAGACCCCAAAACCCTCCCTCTTTTCCTGTTGCAGTCCTGCAGCCCTTGAGAACATGCTGGGCTCTGGCATCCCCCTTATCCGGGGCTGTGCCAGCTCTGATTTATGACCAAGTCCAGCTCCAGTGCCCAGGGCTGGGAAAATCCCCACAGCACCAGCTGGTCTCCGGGTCCCCACGCCTGCAGCCAAGCTCCCCTGTCCCTGCTGTCCCTTCCCCAGGCCTGGGGTCTGGCTGAGCCTGCAGGGAAGGTGACCCGGACACGTGCCAGGTGGCTGCACTGGAGTGTGAACGGCGGGGCAGTGTTTGCATTCATTACAGACCCATTAAAAACTGGCTGGCTCAGCCCTGGGCAGGACCAGCTCAACGTGCAGCCGATCCTCAGCTCCTGGCAGCCTCTGGAGAGAGAAACCACCCCTCGCCTCACGCTGCAGGTGTGCTCAGCAGCAGCAGCGCCGCGGGTGACCGGGCTTCCCCCAGCCTCTCCGCCCGCAGCCCATGGCGGAGGAGAAGACCTTCCGCTACGGGTTCATCATCTTGGGTTTCTTCCTGGTCATGGTGGGGATGTTCATCATGAGCGTGGAAAAGCCCCAGTACTACATCACCTTCTGCGTCCTGGGTGTCCTGCTCGTAGCCGTGGGCATCACGTGGAGCATGTGCCAGTGCTACCCGAAGGTAGGATCCTCCCCGCTGCTGAGCATTTCTGGGGGGGCTCCGGGGCTCAGCTGGGTTTGGGGGGCTTTGGCTGCCGCGGATGTGCAGCCTCAGGCTGTGCCTCGGTTTCCCCAGCTGCAGCAATCTGGAGGATGAATTGTTGTTTGGGGAGGGTTGTGTCCTGCTGATGGCTGCAGGATGTGCCCCCTCTCCTTCATCCCCTGCACACCCCCTGAGCCTGGGGCTTGGCTTTCAGACAGGCAGCAGGGAATGATCCCAGGGAAGTAAACTTGTGTTCATCTCTCCCACGCAGCCCCTTCCTTGGGGGTCTGGGGCTTGGCAGGCTCCCAGGACTTCCAAGAAGGGATTGTTGTGGCCATGGAGGTCGGAAGGTGCTGGCCCCCTGAGCCCAGCCCAGTCTCCTTGGCAGAGGGCACTGCTGGCACGGAGCGTGGCCACGCGTCCCTGCCCTGGGAAACGGGTCTGGCAGAAAAGGGATTTTTCCAAGGAGAGGGCGTGTGTAGGACTGATCTGGGCACTGTTGGATGGCCCTGGCTGCCCTCCAAAATATGGGGGAGCCACCTGAGGACCCAGGACCAGCTGGGACCTCTGAATGCAGCTGTGTTCTCTGGGATTGGGGTGCAGCAGAAACCAGCTCCCCTCCAAGCTGAGCCCAGCTAGGAGGGAGATGTGGCTTTGCCACTGTGCTCGAGGCTCAGGGATGGGACACTCTCGGTGTGGTCCCTGACCACTGACCTCCTGTGATCCTTGGGACTCCCTCTGGGCTTGGGGACACGTGGAACTCCGGAGGGGAAAAGGCACTGAGAGCAGGGCTGTGCTGGATTCATTCATTCCTTTATTGATTTCCCTCCAAAAAGCCATTTCCAAGGAAAACACCCAAATATGGTGGGAAGAGACCCACCTTAAAACCCAGCCAAACCCAGCTGAAGGGACACTCGGGCCCTTTTCCCACCAGGAGGGCTGAGGGTCCCCGTGATGCCCAGCTCAGCCCCTGGGCTCTGCCTCTCTTTGCCCCCAGATAACGTTCGTCCCTGCGGACCTCGAGGCCGAGCGGTTCCTGGACCACAAACCCACGGTGCTGCCGCAGAAGGACTCAGGGTGGGTCCCACAGCAGGGTGATGTGTGTGCCCTGAAGGCAGGGTCTGAGACTGGGGCCAGCTGCACCTACTGCAGCACAAAATCCAGCCAAGCAGGAATCAGGCTGGGAGAGGCAAGGGCTGCCTGAGTGATGCTGGGAGATGCAGAGCATCCAGTGGTGTTCCTGAAGGTCTCCCCTGGCCCTGCTGCTGGTGTGGACATGGCCCCGGTGGTCTCTAAAGCCACTCCCTCAGGGGATGGAGCCCTGTGTGCCTGAGCCTCTCCCAGCTCCTTGGGGTCCAGGTCTGCTCAAGCACCCTGTCATCCCTCTGCCTGCAGCTTGATTTCCCCCTGCCCCAACCGAGAGGCCACCAGCACCTACGAGAAGAGCCTGCCATCCTACGAGCAGGTACAGAGGCAGGGGGTCAGCTCGGCTCTACTCCCACCCCTGGTCCAGCCCAGACCCCGCAGCTGCTCCCAGTCGGCCGTGCAGGCCAAAGCAGAGATCCACCGGGAGCTGGGGGGTGCTGCAGAGCCCCTCCAGGATCTGGCACCTCGCCTGGAAACAGCAGCAGGCAGCTGGTACGTGGTGCCCGTGGGCTCGGGGTGGCACTGGTGGCATGTGGGGTGAAAATGGGAGGATCAGACCCCCGGTGTGGGGGGAGGCAGGGAATGCAGAGGGGTTTCTGCTGCTCTCACAGCACTGGGCCCCCACGCCCCTGGCTCCTCTGAAGCTCGGAGGGTGTCTCAGCCCACAAGGATTCTCTGCACCAAATTATTTCCAAGGAGGAAATTTAGATGGCTTTTGGTTGTAATTTGCATTTTGATGTTTGGGTTTCTGCATTTTGCTTTTATTTCATTTTATCAATATAAACAGAGTCCCTCACAAGAATAACCCCAAAGTTCCTGGCCAGACTTTGATAGAAATGAGTTGCCCAGCACGTGGCCCGCAAACCAGATGCCACATATGATGCCCAAGAATCGGTTTGGGAGGTCCCAAAGGGCTCTGCAGGTGATGGGGTCACTGTTCAAGCTCGGGGCATAGGAGTTGCAAAAAGTTGCTACAGCTGGGATGGGTGCAGTGCTCTCCCATCCCAGCTGTAGACTCAGGAAATGCAAGGACAGCCACAACCTCACCCCACGGGCAGCAGGAACCCGGCAGGCTGGTGTCTCCAAAAAGGCTGGCACGGGGACATCCCAAGGCTCTCCAGCCGCCCATCAAGGGGTCTGGCGATGCTGGGATGCTCCAGCAGCTCCTGCCTGGCCGTGTTTGGTGTAACCCTGTCCCCGCAGCGCCGCCCGGCCAGCCCCGGGGGATGCCCCGCTGGCCTCCCTGCTGGAGGAGATGGACACGCCGTCGCTGGAGGGCTCCGTGCCCGGCAGCCCCACGGCACAGAGCCGGAGCCTGCCCTCGGCCGGCCCGAGCAGCGCCCCGGCGGGTGGACAGAGCCACCGGAAAGGGCCTGGGGAGGAGGATGACCTCTACTACGGGCTCCAGGAGGAGCCAGGTGCCCTGCTCGAGGAGAGTGATGGCCTTTTTGAGCCTGAAAACTGATTTCCTGGAAAGAATGGCCACTTGGCATGGACTTACTTCCTGGAGGGGACACACAGCCTGGAGGGAAGGGGGTTGTCCCCTGAAGTGCAGTGGCCCCAGGTTCCTGCCTGTCCCTGTACCACGCTGCACCCCTTGTGCACACCCAGCCACTCAGGAGACTGTAATTTCCCCCCAAACACAAGGAGGGTACGTCCAGCTCCTGAATTCAGCAGAATATGGGACAAGGCCCTCTCACCAAAGTTGTTTGAGTGGGCACAGAGAAGCTGGACTGGGCAGGATCTGGGTTAGATCCTGTGCTTGGGAAGGGAAAGGATTGGCTGCGCTGTTTGGGGCAGGATCAGGTTTAGGTAGGTAAAACGTGCTCAGTGCAGGTGGGTTTTATCAGGCAGAGATGTCCTCGAAGTCTTTCCCCCACTTACCCAAGCTCAGCTGAAATGAAAATTCAATCCTGGGCCTCCTGCAGCAGGCAGCCTTCATATCTCCAGGCTGGGAGAGGGGTGATGGAGGTGACAGAAGGTGCTGTCCCTTATCTCCTGCACAAGGACCAGCTTCCAGCACTCTTGGGGGCACAGGGAGGAGGGACACCGTGTCAACAGGTGGGTTTGCACACTGGCACCCACCGTCCCCAAGCTTTCTGTGAGTAATAAATGTTTGTTCCAAACCACGTGGATGGATCTCAGCCTGGTTTGTCACCCTGACAGAGACGACACAGGGTCTCTCCACAGCCTGTCTTCAGCACCCAGAGGTGGCTGCTGGTGGGAGCCACCACCTTTGGCTGCTCAGGGCTGCGGGGATCTGTGAGGCAGAGCCTCCCCAGGGCAGCTGGGTTTGGATCAAAACATCAGCGGCTCCAGCAGCACGGGGATGCTGAGTCCCTTGCTCTGTTGAGGGAAAGCTGAGCTGGATCTGCCTGTGCCTGGCATGGCCCCAGGAGGCTTGGGAGCACATATCTGCTGGCAGAGGGGCGCCTCGGCAAATTCCATAGAATCACAGAACTGAGTTGGAAGGGAGCTTAAAAATCCAGTAGTTCCAACCCCCCAAGTGCAAAAGTGGAGGAAAGCTGTCCTCCAGGACGCCAGGGGGATGGGGCACGAGAGGCCTGGAAGGATGTTGCTGTGTTCCCAGAGAGTGCTTTCCTGGTCCAGTGCAGGGTGTGCAAGACAAGGCTGTACCCCTCTGGCACTCCTGCTGCTGTTCCTGCACCCTTCGCTCACCTTGGCGTCACCAAAGCAGCCAGGGAGAAGGGCAGGGAGCACCTGCACGCTTGGGGTGTTTATGGCCAACAGGAGGGTGGGGAATGAAGGCTCCAGTGTTGGCTAAACACTGCCACAGGATTGCGAGACGCTCTCCAGCAGGAAGCATTACCAGATTGACTACATGAACTCAGCTCCTGCCTGTCCCTCCCAGTGTGGTGGCTCCGGGAACGCTGTTTGGATGGCGCCATGTCTCACTGAGTTTCAGAGGGTGCCCAGGGATGTCACTCTGTGCCACTGTGGAGTCCCACTATGGAGCGTGGGAATCTGGTAGAGACCCAGGTTTTTCCTATAGAACCACAGAATGTTTGGGCTGGGAAAGGACCTTAAAGATCATCTTGTTCTAAACCCCCTGCCTTGGGCAGGGACACCTTCCACTAGACCAGGTTGCTCCAAGGCCTGTCCAACCTGGCCTTGAATGTTTCCAAGGATGGGACATCCAGAGCTTCTCTGGGAAAACTGTGCTAGGGCTTCACAGTCCGAAGTCCCTCCCTGCTGTCCGGTCATCTCTGCACTGGAAGGAGCTCCAAGGTCTCTCTGGAGCCTTCTCCAGGCTGAACACTCTTTCAGAATTTCCTCACAGAAGAGATTCCTACCACATGACTCGGCACTCACCTTCATTTTTGGCAAAATAAATCTGTTTTTCAGAGGCATTTCCCCAGGGGAGGGGGCTGGCACGGGGCCTGGACCCTCTCCCCCACGGAACCCTTGGCACAGCTGGATGTGCATCCCCCCCCCATCCCCGGCACAGCATCCTTGAGCCGAAGGACTCGGCTCCCGCGCCGGCCGAGGTTAAACATTGTGGGAACGGGGACATTCCTGCATGGCATTAAGCGCCGGCAGCAGCCCCGGGTCTGGGAGCCGACGGACGGGGCAGGAGCTGGCGGGGCCACCCTCGGGTGACAGAGTGAGCCCTTCCCGGCCCGCGGGGGGGTGGAGGGAGCCGAGCACCAGTGGTGTAGTGGTATCATGCAAGATTCCCATTCTTGCGACCCGGGTTCGATTCCCGGCTGGTGCAGGGCAGGTGTTTCCCTCCGGGTCGGGAGGATGTCAGGATGCTCGTGTGCGCTCCAAGGTCTCCCGTATCCCCTGGAGGAGTCTCTTTTTGCCGGCCGAGTGCCCCGAGCAGCGGGGATTTAGGAGCGCTCCCCCCTGGCTGAGATCTTTTCTGATGTCTCCTCTCATACTCTCCATTCTCGTGCTCTCTCCTTCCTCCCTGCTTTACACAGACACACACACACTGGAAGCCCTGCATGGAGTCAGGAATGAAAGAGAGCCCTTCTGTACAGGGTGCAAATTTTAGGCTGTTTCTGAGTAATTTCTCCATTTAAAACAATAATCTCGCTGCAGATGTCCATTCCTGGAGCGTGAGAGCTGGGCCGGATCCCTTCCCAGGCTGGGGCCGGGTGTTCATGCCAAGACCTCCACGGGTTCCTCAGCACGTGGGGATGCACATGGAACTGGGGGCACCTCTGCCACCCCCTCCCTCCTCTCTGGGCTCCTTCCATCCTTCCCTGGGACACAGATTGTCCCCTGTGCAAAAACGAAGGGAGAGACGGCAGGGAGAGGGAGACTGTTCCCCTTGAGACGGGGTCCCCCTGTGCTCAGCTCTCTCAGAAGCCTCCCGAGGCCCCAGCGGTGCGTTGTGCAACTTAACAGCACTGAGGAAGCTGAGAGAAAAATCAGGAGTGAGACTTGCAGCCATGGTCAGCGTCCTGAACTGACCCCTTCCAGTGTCAGCTCTCTGCAGCAGAGTGGGTGACAAGCAGGGTCTGGTGTCCCTGCAGTTACCTGATCCAGAGTTCAGACACCTCCACTTGAGGTGTCATTAAAAAAAAAAAAATTTAAAAAAATCAACATTTTGCATACAAACGGTTCACATCCATATCAAACACACACCCCCATGCAAACCATGCACATCCTTGTAAAACCTACACACCTATATAAAACATTAATGTCCCTGCAAACCGTGCACGTAATTATAAAACACGTTCGTCCGTTTAAAACATATCCGTGCATACAAACCACACACATCCATATAAAACATTTATATGCATAATTATGACATACACACCCGTGTAAAACATGCATTCATACAAACCATGCACACCCACACGGAACACGCACATCTGTACAAAACATGTGCGTCCATATAAACGTATAACCTCTGAGGAGCTTATAAACAGCCAGCCAAAACACAAATACACTCCTGTTTCCCTGAAAAGCCGGGAGCGGCGTCGGGGTTTGCCGGTCACTGGGGATGTGGGGCGGTGTGGGAGGGAAGAGGTGGGAAGCGGCGTGGAGACCCGCGGGAAAGCGCCGACATCATCCAGCAAAAAAGGGCATTTGCCATGTGTGACGACTCTGTAAAAAAACCAAAAAACCAAAAAAACCCCAAACCCAAACAGGATTAGAGGATTTCACGGGAATTTATTCGTGGAGCGAGGCAGTAGGAGGCACATTAAAGCTTTCAGCCCTTTCTCAACACGGTCCTTGAGCGGCTGCGCTTTGCTCGCCAGAGCCCCCAGCGATCCGCCGGGACTCGGGGTGAGCAGCGGCCGCATTTGCCCTCTCCCCGCGGCCCCACCGCCCCGAGCCCCCTCCGCGGCCCCGTTAATGCTCAACCCGCCCGGCTGGCCCCAAGGGGCCGGCGGCCCTAGCGTGATCCCCGCCCCGCCGCGCTGAGCCCCGGCCGCACGGGCAGAGCC
>VWZN01013643.1:1823246-1838507 GCA_013396955.1 Regulus satrapa | reverse complement strand
CGGGGCGCCGCCTCATCGCCCCCAGCTCCGGGTCAGCGGCGCGCCTGGGGCCGGCCGTGCCAATCCCAGCCGTGCTCCCCTTGTCGCCGTCAGGTCATCACGGTCGGTGCCACCGACAGCGAGGACCGACCCGCCTCCATCGGCACCCTGGGCACCAACTTCGGCCGCTGCGTGGACCTGTTTGCCCCGGGGGACGACATCATCGGCGCCTCCAGCGACTGCAGCACGTGTTTCACAGCGCGGAGCGGGACCTCGCAGGCGGCCGCGCATGTGGCAGGCGAGCAGCGCTTGGAGGGGCAGGGAGGGCTGGCCCCTCCACCGGCTGATGCGGCCACGGGGCTTCGGGCATGCCTGGGGCATTTTAGTTTTCCGTGAGGCGTGCCGTCGGTTTTGTCTCGCTCGGGCTCGGCGGCTCCCGCACCGCGCTGGTTTGGGCGATGGGCTGCAGGGATTCCTCCTCCCTCCCGTGTCTCCGCGCTGCTGCTGCCCACGGGAGCGGCGCGTAGGTGGCTGTGGGCTCCCCCTCCCTGGCTCTCACCGAGGCCTCCCGGGCTCTTGCAGGCATCGCGGCCGTGCTGCTGAGCGCCGAGCCCCGGCTGAGCCCGGCCGAGCTCCGGCAGCGCCTCCTGCGCTTCTCCACCAAGGGCGCCATGGACACGGCGTGGTTCCCGGAGGAGCAGCGCCTCCAGACACCCAACAGCGTGGCTGGGCTGCCCACCCGCCTGGGAGCAGGTGAGGATCCCGCTGACGCCTGCTGAGTGCTCGGCAGAGCTCTGGAGAGAAGTGCCGGGGTGAAAAGCGCGGTGTGTCGGGCAAGGAATGTCCTCTGAGCTGTGCCTGGGCCGGGTTTGCATGGGCAGACCGAGATGGAGCCTGGTGGGTGCCGTGGGCGCTGGGTGTCGACTGTGAGTGTCCCTGCGGGTGTCACTGTGGGTGTCACTGTAGGTGTCCCTGTGGGTGTCACTGTGGGTGACCCTGCAGGTGTCACTGTGGGTGTCCCTGCGGGTGTCCCTGCAGGTGTCACTGCGGGTGTCCTTGCGGGTGTCACTGTAGGTGTCACTGTGGGTGTCCCTGTGGGTGTCACTGTGGGTGTCACTGTGGGTGTCCCTGCAGGTGTCCCTGTGGGTGTCCCTGAGGGTGTCACTGCGGGTGTCGCTGTGGGTGTCACTGTGGGTGTCACTGTAGGTGTCACTATGGGTGTCCCTGTGGGTGTCCCTGGGGGTGTCCCTGCGGGTGTCCCTGCGGGTGTCCCCGCCGCTGACGCCCCGGCCCCGTTNGCCACGGCCGGGGCTCGCTGCTCCAGCTCCGAGGAGATGCTCAGCTGCTCCAGCTTCTCCCGCAGCGGCGGCCGGCTGGGGGAGCGCATGGAGGTGAGCTCTGCGGAGCCGGAGGCGCTGCCCCTGGCGTGGCCGCTGGCCTCGGAGCGGTGTCCCCGAGGCCCCGGTGACGCCGTGCTGCCCCACGCACAGGACAAGGACGGGCAGAAGCGGTGCGTGGCCCACAGCGCTTTCCGGGGCCAGGGGGTTTATGCCATCGCCAGGTGCTGCACGTGGCCCAGGGCTGAATGCCAGATCAACGCCAGCTCCGAGGAGGCCGAGTGCTCCCCAGGACACCACGTGCTGACCGGTAACAGACGGGGTCACTGACCTCCGAGCCTGAAGGACAGGGGTGTTTCTTCCAGAAAAAAAATCAGCGATTCGGGGGTAAAAGGGTGGGTGAGGTTGCTGTGGCAGGGAAGGGGTACATGTGCTGTGAGGAGGGGGGAAGGCTCAGCTTTCTCTGCTCGGCACTGGTGTGTGCACTGGGATGCTGCCATGGCTGCCCTGTGCCAACATCCCCTCTCCCCGGGCAGGGTGCAGTTTCCACTCCCCGTCTGTGGTGCTGGGCGCTGGTGGCAGGCCCGTGGTGGGGCTGGGGAGGGGGCCCAGCCTCTGTGCCAGCAGTTCAGAGGGGATGGCACACGCCTTGTGCTGCCCTGCTGCCAGCCTCGAGTGCCGGCTGAAGGAGCACCTGGCCCTGGAGCCCGAGGAGAAGGTAGGGATGGCTCCTCTGCCGTGGTGTTGTCTTTGTCTCCGCCTGCCTGATGGGTTTGGGGTTGGCTTCAGCCCACTGTGGCTGTCCCGACCCCAGCCTTCACTGCTGTCCCCACCTGTAATGGGACACCACATCCAGCTGGGTGACAGCAGCCACGTCGCCCTGAACCGTGGTGACACTGGGGATGGGCAGGCCCCGTGCCCTTTGCTGAGCGTGCCTGATGGCCTCTCCTCCCCGTTAGGTGACGGTGTCCTGTGAGGAAGGCTGGTTGCTGACGGGCTGTAACGCCCTTTCCCAGAGCCCTGGCTCCATGGGAGCCTACGCCGTGGACAATTCCTGCGTGGCAGCCGCTGTCCCTGGCAGCAGCTCGGCCGCGGCCATCGCCATTTGCTGCCGGAGCCGGCAGTAGGGACAAGGCTGGGCTGGAGAGGTGGTTCCTGTGGCTCAGCAGGGATGGAGGCTTTGCAGGACTGGTGTGTCCCGGTGTCTTTCCAGGGTTTCCAGAACAATCCGTGCTCCAGCATGCAGCTGATGACCCCCACACTTGGGCTGCCGTGCTGGTGGGGATGAACCTGTCCCCCCCTCGCACACAGAGGGGTCAGGATTTAGGGCCAGCATCCAGGGCAAGAGCTCTCCAAGCACCACCCATGCAGCTGGAACCCTGTCCCATCACTGGACTCATCCCAGAGTCCTTTCCCTGCTGTGCACCGGGTCTTCCTATAAACATCTTGATGGAACAAGCCGTGGTGTTTCCTCCCAGCATAGGAAAAATCCATCACCCTTTTAAAGAAAAAAAGTATTGTGAGGGTCGTTCCTTCCTTTCCTGGTTAGTTGCTCTTTAGTTGTCAGCTAATGCTGCTTAGCACCTGGAAAATCTTAGTTTAGCCATTTTCGGGCAGTTTTATAATTGCCTAATAGTATTCCTAGGAGCATTCTTTACTTTTAAGTCCAAGTGTAAGGGCTGTAGTTTAAACAGCCTGCTTGGTTAATTAGATTTTTATCTGCATTGCTACAGTCAGCTACTGCTTCATTAGTGCTTTTTTTGTTGTTAAGTCAAAGTTAATGATCTGCTGGTGTTATGTGTTAACAGTTTCAGGTCTTCCCAAGACACATACAACTGTAGGAGGCTGTAATTCCTTAAAAGAAAAACAACCCAGAATGAAGAAAAAGCTTTCCTAGAACCTCAGTTTTTACATTTGTACCTTAAATATTTATTTGGAGTTTTATAAATGAACATTTTATAAATGTCTTTTTAAAATAAAATTCATAGACCTGCGCTCTTGTGGTCCATTGTCTGGCTTCACAGGCATTCCCCTGAGGAACTGGTCTGGAAGAGGGAAGTGGGACCCATCGAGCAGGGATTCTGCTCCCTCCAAGAGGCTCTGCTTTGATGCCAGGCCCCCAGGTTGGATCTGACCCCTGCCTGGGATCCAAGGTGCCCCTGGATGACAACGGGCACCTTTGGAAGGTGGCACAGACAGCGCAGGCTCCCTTGCCCACAGCTGCATTGTGCTCTGGGACTGCTGCCCACACGCACACACACAAGACCAGAAGTTTGTTTTAACAACAGCGGTGCAGGGCGTGAGCTTCCAGTTATGGAAACAAACATCATCCAGCTCTGGGAGCGTGCCCTTGAACTTGGGTTGCTGTTGTTCCTTGACTTGGGAAGAGCTGGAGCCCCAGGGAGGAGACAAAGCTTGGCTCAGAGAGATACCAACAGCAGGGAAAGGCTGAGAAGCACCAGAAGCCACCAAAGCTGGGTCTCACTTTTCTCACAGTGTTTAGCAGCCTCCTGGTACTACAATATATAATTTTTGTGGTGTTAGCTGAGGATAATGAAAAAAAAAAAGCAGTTTGATACCACAATCTCCAGGTTAACCTGTCAGACTTGGCTGGGTTGGGTGTTTTTCCCAATCCAAAAGCCCCCTGCAGCTCTGTAACTCCTGCTTTAATTGACAAGAGAAGACAAACCCAGCACAAACAGCACTTTGAAAGGCTGAAACTAATTCTAACTTGTTAACTAAAGCTGGCAAAAGCCCAACCCTAATCTAACATGTAATTATATAACATGGACATAATTACAGCCCATAATTTCATCAGCTGGAACCCGAATTTTGCACAGAGGCAGAACAGAACAAGGGATGTCAGCCTGAGAGCTCTGGGACAGCTCTGCCACCGAGGGTGATTTTTCAGCAGACTCTTTGGGCCGTCACCTCTCAAAACACACATCAGGATTTCAGCTCTGCTGCCTCCCCTGCGAGAGGGGAGGATCCAGCAGCAGGTGTGAGCACGTTCCACGCCTGATAAGCCAGAGAGAGCTCCCACAGCTCAGCTCAAGCCTTCATAAGCCTGGTGGAAGAAAACAATATTAAAAGATTAGCCCTTGCTTTGTGCCTTGGAGGTGGGTAGGCGGAAAAGCCTCTCACATTCAGAGCAGGGCTGATCCCAGGGACGCTGATCCCAGTCCTGGCAGCAGCTTGCAATGCCCAGTCCATGCTCCCAGAACCACCAGTGGAGAGGCTGGGTCAGGCTGGAAAAGTGAAAGTCCTTGTCCTTAGAGCAGGGCACAGAGGCAGAGGGGGGATGGCAGCCCTGCCTGTAGCTCCTGGTCCCCAAATAAGTGAGAAGTGATGCACCAGCTCCGTGTGCTCCTCTCTGCCCCTTGTCCCTGCGGGAGGCAGGATGAATTCAGGCCCAGCTCGCCCACAAATCTCAGATCTGACACACAAAACCTGCTCGAATCCACCACTGTGAGCGTGGCCGGGGTCCATCGCTCTGCTGAGGTCAGGAGAAGCTGCACAGAGGTAGAGATGTGCAAGTGCCCCAGCACACGCCGTGGCGTAAGGATAAACAGCAGGGCAGCTCCAGGGCCACGCAGCTGCTTCCACTGACTCTGGACAGGAGCCAAAATCGCAATCAAGGCACCCTCGAGGAGCTCAGCACCTGCAGGGCTGGCCCAAGGATAAGAGGATCAGCAAGACAAGAGCATAGCAGCGTGTGCACAGTCTAAAGATTACACTAGTTTTCTGTGAAAGGAATAACTTTATTCCATTGACCAGGAATCCCAAGACTGTTCATCAAGACTGCCTATTTTTCCAGTGCCAAATGTCTATGTATTAATCAGACAATATCTCCCCGAGTGCTCACAGGCAGGCTGTGGCTGCTCCTCACTGAACATTTTGTAAGCTGTATAAAAACATTTTTCATCCAAAAAGATTGGCAGTAAAAATTACAACATATAAATGCATCACAATTTACACAAAAACTAGGTTTGGGATTTTTTTTTTTTTTTTTTAACTCTATTTTCCAAAAAATAATCTTCAGCAGGTTCAAATGACAGCAGCTGGAAACAAAAATAAGTGACCAAGTATCATCTTATTGCAAATTATAACCACTGACTTTGTACAAGCGTGAGCAGAACCGTGAAAAAGTTTGTATTGGTTTCAAGTATACAGTGGTGATGAGCCATCCTGATGCAATTCCCACCAATGCTTCCCTGGGCCTGTGGCTATCGAGGATGTTGTTTCCATAGGAAATAACAGGAACCTGAAGTGACAAAGTGGTGCCAACCCATAGGAGCATGACCAGCTTCTCCCACCAGCATCACCGCTGTGTACTGACTCCTTGGGGAGATTCATGAGCCATGACCAAAGCTTTTGGGGTGGAGGAAGGAAGGAAGGAAGGAAGGAAGGAAGGAAGGAAGGAAGGAAGGAAGGAAGGAGCCCTAAGAAACGATTCGTTCAAAATTAATTTAAAAGGTCCCAGCACATCACCAGAAACATTTATAAAATGCTAACTCTGCCGTGTGTCTGTGCAGACATGGTTTGGAGAAGCAAAGGGAGAGATTCACTGGGGTGCCCCCCTGCAATCCGTGACTCTCCTACCTCACAATAAGTTATAAAGCTGTACAGCTGACATCACGTCCCATGGTTACTTCCAACAGTGAAATGACTGGTTACTTCCAATATTAGTGCACAACAGTGAAAAGCTGTCTGCTGCTCCGTGTTTTGGCAGCAGCGTGTAAAAAGGGACAAAAAAAAAAAAAAAAAGAAAAAGAAAAAGGCACTTTTTGGCTGGTTGTGCCTTTAACTTGGCAAATCTGTCTGTTCTGGAGGTACCCAGGCACTCCTTAAGATGTCCCCCGTTTCTGTGCATGTTTGTTTATATAATTTTTTTTTTAAAGTAAGGCAGAATCCATAAATAAAGGCAAAAAGCAGTGCAGAAAATGTGACAAACACAAAATGTACAAAAGATGAAGTTAGTTGGCACAAAAGAAGCCTGAATCCAGAGCCAGAAATCACTGAACTGCACTTGACATAGAAAACAAAACTGTGCTCAAATCATCCCAACTGGTTTCCAGTTATTTGTGAGCAAATTATAAGAGCTGTGATATTTTAAACGTTGCCTGGTCAAGTGAAAATACAAACAAAGCCAATTCTTTCTTTCCCCGTGTTAAAACTGCTATAAAATCTGCACAACAGTGTTCCCAGCTCACTCAAGGAATTATTCATCGTATACAACCAATACCAACTTTCTCAGTAATTTCAAAGCATAAGCAAATGATTGCAGATCCATGACTGAGACTACATTTTATTCAATATGTCTCCAAAGGTTAAAAAAATTTAATGAGTAAAACTGCAACAGAATTCTTTCTTAAAGTGCTTTTTTCTTTCAAACTACTCATTAACTTTCTTTTTTTTTTTTAATTCACCAACATCCTTGAATAATAAATGCTTGCATACCTAGAGAACAAAGCTTTTCTTTTACTGCCCTTCCCAGTTGTCTGAAGGGTTTTTGGAAGGGTACCGGGGAAAGATGACTCATTCCAGAGCTCCTTTACCAAATCATTCTGTAAGGAATCACTCTTCTTACAGAGCAATCCTGCTGATCTTTCTCATCAAGACCTTTACAAATTAGCAGGGAGACATATTAAATACAGAAGTCCTTATGTAAACCCATTCTTTAACTAATATTTTACAATGAAATGTAAGTCATCACACATCTTTACAGAAATTTGAATATTCCTATTCAATATTATCAGAAAGATTAAAAATTTTGCCCTCCATACATAAGGGCAGTCTGTTTCTTTTTTTTTTTTCCTGTATAAAAACCAAAAGATTTTTTTTTTTGCAGCATCACAGAAAAGCAACAGTTTTACATTCACTCATTTAATGTTCACATAAAAATTCAACCACTAGCGTTTGTGTATTTGATAAAATCTTCTTGACAAACTCTGTTTCGGTGTTTTGGACTGTCACAAGCTACTGCAGGTGAAGATGCAGTTTTCTAGAGCATTTGTTGATCTGAAGCCTTCAGGGCTTAAAAAATGCTTTTATCTTTCAGGGAAACAACCTCCTCCAGCATCTCCTCTGGTCCTGTAAAGCCACTGCTCCCCCAGACTTCCATTGGCATAAGCAACACGACTCCAGTTCCAGCAGGTACCAGGCTTTGAATGTTTGACTTGGTTCTTGTGTTCACAGGGATCTCCTCTAAGGGTCAACGTCATCGAGGTCACTTTTAGGCTCCCCAATCATCATAGGAGACTCTGAGCCCTTTCAAACACACAAGGGACGGGAAGAGAAGGACACTTTTGTTTGTGTGGATGGTTCTGAGCCGAGCCCCAGGGACCAGCTGCCCCAGAGCCACTCACCAGAGGGTAACTCTGCCCTTATTTTACCTGCTGCAGGTGCCTCTCTCCATTCTCATTGGCGGGGCTGCTTTCTGACCCATTGCTGCTTCCAGATTGATCCTTCTCATTCAGCAGGGCTGTGGCATAGGCCAGAGTGTCCTGAGTTGGAAACAGTCCAAGAGGGTGTCAGGAGTCATGGTGATCCCTTCATTTCATAATTATTACTTTTAAAGAATTGATTGGTTTATTATTAATGTTTTAAAACAATAATAAGCTGCTGTAGTGAGACAGATGAGTCACCACAGGTAATTGTGAGTATTCACTAATACCACTCAAGGGTTAATTTTTTTTCACGAACAACCACAGGGTCGGAGCTTTTAAAGGAAAACAGCCTGAAGTGCACTGAAATATCTCAGAATCATTAAGGCTGGAAAAGACCTTTTAAGACCAACAAGTCCAACTGCCAAACCAGCACCACCACCACATTCAACTAAACCACGGCCTCAAGTGCTGTATCCACACATTTCTGGAACCATTCCAGGGATGGTGACTCAAGCTGCCAAACCCAAAGATGCTTCCAAGAAAAGAAGTAAGCAATTTTAACATCCTCTGCCAGGACTGACACATACCTGTGCTGAAATAGTGCGCTGGAAGGTTTTTGCAGTGGATGTTTCATTGGACACGTTACTCTGGGGAGCCCAGTAATGTTCAGACATCTGCATAAAAAGCCAAGAAAGCCATAAATTAGCCATTTGATTTTTACTTGTCTAAAGCCTCAACCACTTGTGATGGTGGGTGAACTAAGACTGGAACAAGCTCCCTGAATCCTCTGGCAGCGAGCTGGAGATCTGGGGCACAGACACTTTAAATGCAGCCACAGAGGCTACTGCCCCTCAGCTGCAAACCAGCAACCAACTTCTGCTGAGCTCCAAGCTTCCAAAGTGTCCTTGGATACTTATGAAAGATATGTTGGCCAAACTATGTTGAGTTTAGAGGGAAGAACAAACGCTGCAAGTGTGGGAGGAAAAGCTGTATCAGTCAACAGCTGTGCTTTGTGCAAAGCTGTGATGATTCTGTAAGGAATCCAATCACTTAAACATTCTCCTGCATCAACACACAGGCAATGGAAAACTGCTTTTTAAAAAAAAAAAATTGAAGCCTTCCAGCACAAATACAGTGGCACTGAAAGCTTCCCACATAGCAAAGAATAATCACTGCAACCATTCACACTTGGTTTTATTCACTGTAAATGCAATTATGCCTGGAACACGTGGGGGGGGAGGGCTACGGAAGTTCTGGCATTGCATCAGATTTAGCTGCATCCAAGTAGTCCTTGTAAAAAAATACAGTAGCTTGTATTTTGTCTTTAGAGCCATCTCAGAGAGCCATGCAGAGGATGGAGATTATCCACCCTTCATTATTGCTGTAAACAAGTGACAATTTCCCTGTTACAGCCAAATTACCTTTTTCTGTAGCCACTGCACAGCCCAACTCCAGTGGTGAGAATTCTCCTTGAAGTAATCTTTTGCAGTAGGGCACCTTGGGAATTGAAATTATATCCATTAGTCAGGAACAAGGCATTCTGGCCAACACAAAAAGAAAAAAAAAATACAAAGACTCCTCTCTCTTTGCACTGCTGCCCTCTGTGTGCACTGTTATCACTGCAAACTGACTTAAACTCTACAGCCCTGTTGTTAATTGAATTAGCAAGTGCAATAATGCCTTTCTTTTTGTGACACACAGGGTCACATATTTCAGAATTATGTTTTATTAGGACATATGCCAAGTTCTAAACAAAGAGAATTTAGGAATCATAATATTTCAAAAATCTGGAACAGTTTCCCTATGTTTATCTGGTGTGAATGTCAGACTCTTGCTCTGCAGAATGGTCTTTTCCTTTAAAAACAGCAATTACCAGTTGTAACCTGAGAAATCCCTCCAGGTACCAACCTCTAAAGATTTCACTTCACACTGGCACGCGTACTACCAAGACCTTGCACCAGGAACAAAGGATAAAACTGACCAAAACCAGCAGTAATAGGTTTTATAATAGTCACAGAGGGACCTAAGGCAGGGATCTGAAACTCTGCAACCTTCATTACTCACTTCTGAGCCAGAGTAACCAGGAACTTGACACACTGGTAGCAACGGCTGCTGTCCACGTGGTTGCTGTGGTGCATCAAGGCTGTGGGGAGAAACACATGGATCAGAAACCACAACCCAGATTTCCATGTACCAGCCAGTCTGGAAATAGAGATGAAGCTAAAACTTTAGGTTAGGGATTAGATTTTGTTCCTACAGATGTTAGCATGAGTATCTGTGTTAAGCACACTGCTGTAAGTGCTGGCAGTCTTGAGTACTTCCACAACTCTAGTGGATTAAAAATAGAACTGCTGCATTTTCACTTTGATCTTTCAAATGCAGTACCTGAATTTTAAACAGCCCTAATGCAGTTATTCTTCCCCTATAATCCATTCCATGTTAGATAATCACTATGGTTACATTTGTCTGAAGGAAAAAAAATAAAATTGTCTGAAACCCCCATAAATGAACCAGATCACCAGCTTCCACCTGGATCAAAGTTTGCAAAGCCAGAGGAATGTTTAAAGCTTCTTCACATAAACAAGCATAGCAGAATTCAACAGCCATGAAACTGTTCCATGAGAGACTCAGGCAAAACCCCAGGCCATTCCTACCAGGAAGTTTTCTCTACCATGAATTCCCACCTCTTTAACAAAATTCTTTGACTGAGGAGAAGCACAAAGATTTCCACGGAGCTGCCCCAATCAGATTTGCTACTCAGAAGTTACTCTGTCCATAGCAGTCAGCAAAGAACACTGTAGTGAAACCTCCAAAGCTGGCAAAAATTGTTTGAGAACTGCAAATTGCCAGATTTAATACAGTTGAAGCAGAGCAGATGATTAAAATTACAGCATTACTGTACTACATATTATGCACAAACATCCAATTAAGGACCACCAAAACCTATTATTTGCTGATTTCCCCTTCCTGGATTAAAACTGGTCAATGTGAAGGATGCTCTTCAATGCTGTTGTGAGGAAACTTCAAGGTAAAACTGCAACTTTCACTCCCAAACCTCAGGGCAGTTCTCAAAGCCTTCAACATAAAAAAATCCAACTGAACACTTGCACTTCTCCTCTGCAGAGGAAAAAAGGTCATGTATCGCCCAAGTTACAGCACAGAATTAGTCCAACTGGGACCAATTTATCCAGAAATTAAAATAATCACTTAGCTATTCTCTTACACTGCTGCAGATTTCCTTCTCTGCCATCAGCCACACGTGGAAACTACTAAACAGGGGAGCACTGATGAGAGAGATAAAGAGCAAAGCTAAATATTCCTTCTCACTAAATCAGAATCCAAAATAACTGAAGGTGAAAGCCACAATCTGAAGCAGCTCCTCACCCAAACAGCCATGAAAGAGCTGCTCAGGCTGCACTACCCCATCAGAGGGGCTCTCTGTGTTACCCCACATTTCATTTACACACCAAAGCTTCTCCTTCCAGTGCACATGAAATAAGCTTTCATTCCTTCTGGGATTTTTCTGTTGCTTTTGAACGCTTTGGGAACTTCAGTTCAGTAAAGTTTTGTATCCAATGGAGAGACAACACTTTGTATGAGCAGCTACAGGTGGGAGCCACCTGTCCCACTGTGAGGCTCTACTGCAGTTAGCAGGGCAAGCATCCTGCTGTGCTGAACCAGCTTCTTTTGATGCTAATTAGGATGCTGACAAAACAAAAAAAAGACTGGCAGTTTCTTGAGATACGTAGGAAAATAAAAATTAATTTTAAGGTTACAGGATTCAAACAGTTCCTCTATTATGGTAAACAAATGTATTTTTCTATCCCCCCCCATTACATATACACCCTGATCTGATTTAAATAAGTTATCTCTCTTTCCCAGTTTGATTCCTTTCTAGTTTGCTGTCACTATAACATTCTAATGCTTGTTCTGGATTTTCATGGAGCATTTTTGGAGTGACTGTGGCTCAATCAAATGTGTCAAGTTTTTTTTCCCTGAGAAGTAGAGCAGTTTAGGAAGATTGGGAACCAGGAGCTGGAGTGAACCACCATCAGGGTCAGCAGGAGACAGGAATGTTCACCCACTGGCTTACTTGCCTATTAATCCATTTTCAGTTTCAAAGGCAAATTTGATGCGCTCTACTTGTAATGGGTCTTCAATAACCTGTCAGGAAAGAAAAATATCAACTTAGGTAAGTTGTGTGTGATGCTGTATCTATTCTACAGAGTGGTTTTACCCACCCCCACGTGCAAAACAAGTAAGACTCTGAAGTTTCATGTGTCACTGGATTATCAAGGCAGAAATTTAGGAAGTCATAAAACTCCAAACTGAAGGATCAAAATATGTGTGGATGTTGAGTTTACCAATGCAATCCCAACTTTTTTCATTACAAATCAACACAAAAATCTATCCCGTGCAAGTCTTTACTCTTCACCTACCAGGATCTCATGGAGTAACTGGAATATGTTTTTCAGTTCATGAGGCGGAGCAGTTTCCAGTTGAGTCTGCATGCAAGAAACAAAGTTACTTAGATAGCAAAACACGCTGAAGAAGCAAAGAATTACAAGCCAGCTTTACAGATTTTTGAAAATTTATTCATTCAAACGGTCAAGGCCTAAGAAAACCTAAACCCCAACACGCCCTCCAAATCCAAACCCCACTGATTGCTCTGCGGCGCTGCTGCCACGCACGAGCCACGGGATGACCGAGGGCTGTGAGAAGCACTTGTGGGACAGGCTGGTGCTGGTTGGGTGTGTACCTTGATGAAGTGCAGCACGGTGAAGGAGAAGTGCTCGTTGCAGAAGCAGCAGTACACCACCATCTCGATGAGCACCGACAGCGAGCCCGTCAGCTCCCGCAGCGCGTGCATCACCTGCGGGCACAGCACACACCCTTCACACACAGCTGCCTCTAAAAAGAGGTTCATTTGTTCCTTTCAGGGTCGGGATTAATGAGTGAGAGGGGGTATTTTGTTTGGACTCAGATGTTTATTATTTCTTATTTATATTACATTCTTACAGAATGTGAGTTTGGCAGCACGCTAAGCTAATATACGAAAGATGGAGCTGACAGTTTCTCTTTATAAGCCTTTTAAAGCAAAAATTACCTAATTAGAGAATGCTACTTAAATTATTTGTACTTTTAACTTAATAACTAACTACTTGTGGCTTGCAAGGCAGACTTTTTAACTTAGTTACACAATATTACTTGAACTTACAAAGAAGTACAAGCTTCTGCTCTAAAACTTCTAATTTGCTTTAGAGGTATTACAGTATCTTAAAACTTTAAACTGTAAGTTTTTTATCATGTGATATAACACACTTCTATTTAAACTACACACCTATAATCTCACTTTTATCACTCAGTTTTGGGAGCCTTCTCCATGGCCTCAGGTTAAATGCAGTGCTCTCCTGAGGGTTGGTGCCTGTCAGCACAGAAAGCCCGAAATCCTCTGTGCCCAGGGTTCCAACATTTTCCAGAACATAAGTCTATAACACAACGTTTGTCCTTCCCAGGAAGGATGCAGCTCTTTTCCCCAGAGCCTGCATGGCCCAGGAGGCTGAACCCCTGCCCTCACAGCGCTCCTTCAGCTCCTGATGCCCAAGGGCCTGTTAAGCATCGTCCATTAGGTCTGATCAATTCAAGTTAGCACCTGCATTTGACATGGCAAAAAGCTGCATAGGCCCTTGCAAAATGTGCATAAAATTCAGACTGTGCATAAAACCAGGCCCCAAAGCTTAGGGGTCAAGAAACTTAAGGTGCCTTCTTGTTTAGACTCAAAATAGCCACTGCTTTTGGATTATTCAGTGTTCTTCATGAAAGGATATGTCAAAGGAATACATCAGATAAGTGCTGAGGCTGAGGCAAGGCAGAATTGAGAATAAATACCTCCATTAAGTAGGGTTTTCCCTCAGACAGGAATAGCAAGGCTTCCACTTCTTCATGGAGTGCCAGAAGTGGCCCTGAAGCGGTGATGCTGAGAGGTGGACGCTGCTTAAAGAGACCAGGAGCTATAACAGCAAATACAAAAACAATCCACTCATAGATTAGTTTGTTCTAACACACCTTGAAGACACTGCTGCTCATTTGGCACCATGAAATCCCTCATGACACTCATCTCAACTAGTTTATAGCTCGTGTGCTACCACTCCAAGTAACAAACTCTTGCACACTGAAGTGTCACTTATTTTAGTGACTGCAGACAGGAGAACTGCAGGAAGGTCAAAGCAAAATGTCCACAGACTATCAGTACTTTGAGCTTTAGTTTTACTCCCAATAACTCTTGCACATTCATCATATACAGAATATTTGTAATTCTCCTGTTACCTTCTCATTTTTACTGGCTTTCAACCTCAGGCAGAAATTAAGTTATTCTTTTATTGTCTTTATTTGGATATTTCTGCCTCTTGTAACAAGTAACTAGGAGAGTGTTTAATTGTTTGTTATTAAGTAGGTTAGTCTAAATACTCCCCTTCAGATTAGCAAAAGACAGCACAAGTCTAAACAAAACACAGCCTGTGAGTCTGTTCAGCCAACAGCACAGCTCAACTCCCTCACATGAGGAAAGACCTTTTAGGCACATGGGCAAGGGAAGAAGGTACAAAATTGTTAGCATCAAGATTTCCATCCTCCCAAAATACTATCTATCTGTTTGCCACAGCCTCTCAATACATTTACAGCAAAGTCAGAAGTAATCAAACTTGTATTAACAATTTCTGCCTTAAATTCAAAATTACTGTATTTTCCTCACTAAGATTACGTTCTTCCCAGTCCATGAAACTGAAATGCCAAATCACCAAAAGACAAAACCACAATTCTTACCAACATTTCGTTGTGAGGAGACGTCAGAGTGCAAGACAAGTAGTGCTACAGTGTTGTGAAGATATCCAAACTCACGTGCCTGTGCTGAACTCCACCTGCGGTTCTGCTTGAGCCAAAGACATTTTTAATTAACTTTGCTTTATTTGATCAACTTCATTAAGCCAAAAGAATGTTCTCACAGTCCACCACCACAGCCTAATACTTTGCAGTGGGTAAAAATTTAATTATTTTCAGAAACATCATGCTCACTTCTGCCAAAACAGTTATTTCCATGCTAACCACACATATGTGGGCTCACACTTGCACGAGGTTTATAGAATAACTGAAGGATTTGTCTATTCTACCACATGAAAAGTATTTAAACATCATAAAAAATGTGGGGATGGCCAAAGTACATCACAACACAACTGTACCTGATTGCTCTGCCTGTTGGGGCCAAGGAGAAAGTTGACCATGTGTCTCAGAGCAGAGTGCCTGAGGAGAAGACTGCTAGCCCTTATTCCCTGCTGTGAGACAAAACCAACAAATTACCTTCCTGTGCATTGAAGAATCAGTGCTCAAGAGGACAAAAGTAAAAGGCACAGGCTAAAACCTGCATTTTCCACTCAAAAACTCCCATAATACCCCAACACAGATCAATAAGATAAACTGCTAAAGAGCTGTCTCATTCTACACAGCACATTACACAAACCAGAGCAGAATCAGCAAATACACAATAAATCCCTAACAAAAAA
>VWZN01013643.1:1785636-1823205 GCA_013396955.1 Regulus satrapa | reverse complement strand
AAAAAAAAAAAAAAGGAAGGCAAAAAATAGAGAAATAGAAATAGCAAATTCAGCCAGTTATTCTGCTACCCAGGGAATAAAAATCCCGAATGCTTGTTTTTTAAAATATATATACATATATATACATTTTTTAAAGAACAATCCTATATAACTCTTCAAAACAGACAACCAAAATTCAGATGCTGGAAATTATATCTTCCATTGCTATATTTTTGTATGATTTTATCCGAATCCATTATTCAAAGCTGTTTATTTAAAAAACAAACCAAACCAAACTCAATTACTCCTCATAAAAGTTGTGAGTTTCACTGTGCTGCAAACCCTTCTATGAATAAAGATCACTGGCTGCTTCATTACTGTCTTTTAAAATTTAAGTAGCCATGAGAAAACAATGTTTTCTTACCTTCTGTACAAAGTTATTGAATAGCAAAAAGTACTGAGCACAGTTTTTACAGTTTTCAGGTACATCTTTATCCAGTAGAGCAAGTAGCACCTCCAGTAACTGATGTAGAGTTTTTAACTGTGGGGAAAAAAAAAAAGAAAAAGATTTTGAATGTAAAGTGCTGTCTACTTTAGTAGACAAAGTGTTTCAAATACTGCTGGGCAGGAAGAGATGAGCATTAACCCATTCCAGAAATGAAGAGCTACAGGCAGGATATCAGCTCCCACAGCTCTGCCTACAAACAGAGCAGCAGCCACCAGGGAGAGCTGAGCAAGGGGAGAGCAGGTGGCACTCACTGACCTTCTCCTGATAAAGCAAGGCACTGTCGAGGGTTTTTTCAAGGATAGTGGCCACAGCAACTCTCACCTCCCTCACGCTGCATTCCAGGAGGAAAGTCCTGCAAGAAAAAGGGTGAAGCTGCAAAGAGAACTGGGATCAACATGTACAAACAGCTGCTCTGATTAAATGTGGTGTTGAGTATTTATTATTTGAATAGTCCAGATACCTTTTGCATTGTACTTTTGTGTGTAAGGTTTAACTTACATTCACACACTCCTGCTTGTAGTAAGGCTGATAATATCCCTATTAATATATTTATTCATTTAAATTAAAGAAAGCTCTAAAAGCTCTCAAAGGATGCTGTTTTTCAACGCAAATTAAAAGGTAACATTTTCTTTACGCTGACACACTTCTTTCAGCATATCAGGTCTCCAATACTTTGTTTTCAAAGGACTTATTAGCTGGTCCTTAGCTTGGCAAAAAGAAAATTTTCCCAGTTTATCTGTGATCTTTGACAGGGAAATATTTAACTTGCCTTACACCACAAACACTTTCACCATGTTCTCCTTTCCCACCACTTGCAGGACTGACTACACAAACCTAAACACATTCCAAATCCCTTCACTGAATTCATCCCCTGCATCCTCCTCCATGCACACTGCACTACCTAATTTGATTTTCAACATTCTCAGAAAGCTGCACAGAGAAAATACTACAAATACAACTCCAAGTCATTATCTAAAATGTCTGCTTAAAGAATGTGCACAGTCACCTCTTTGGGAATACATCAGTACAGGTCAGATCATGTCTTGAGGAAGTTTTATCCACACATGAGACAAAAAACACCTCAGACAGAATTACCAGGACTTACTTTACAAGCTCCCGGCCCTCTGGTCCAACAAAATACTCAACCAACCACTGACAAGCATCAATGCTTTTGGACAGCAGTGCATCTATAGTGGCAATCCATTCTTCTGTATCAGCCCTTCAACAAAACAGGGACAACTATCAGTAATCCAGGAGGGAAAAGAACCTCCCAAAACTAAACCACATGCTTCTTGTTTGCCTTACCTGAGTTTCTTCTTGGTTCGGAGATAGGTTTGGAAGAGGAATTGGACTGCCAGCTGTAAGCTCACCTTTGCCATGCAGGGATAATAGGGATGCTTCACCTTAGTCTGAAAGAAAAATCAAATTTACTCCAGAGCAGAAGGATGTCTGCAGCACACATGCTGTCTCTTAAACACATCAACGTGTTCTATTGAAGTTATTTGCTTCACTTGGGAAAAAAACAAACCACAGCATTTTTCTGTGCTAAGTCAGTCTGCAGTGCTGACTGTGCTACTTAACAAATATGCTAAAACAGGAGCAAACCTGCTGTAAGGCCAACTAGATCTGTGGCATTCAAAAATTTAATAAATGCTGTTTATGACTCCATTCAGAAAAGTTTAATTGGGCAACTATTACCAACTAAACTCTATCAACTTCAAGATAATTAACATCAACTTTTTCACCTTTCATATGCAGAGGGATTTCTGTCCCTTTAGAGCTCAGTTTGCATCATGTAAAAGGTATGGTTTATTAAATTAATTTTACTCCCAGTACTAGAAAAGGAGGCTGGAGTTTGCTTTGAGACAGATGTTATCATCAGCATCAAAAATTACTGGAAACAAGGAATAGCTTGTCTGGAAAAGCAAAATCATGTCAACTCTTCTCTTCCAGTTTTCCTGGTTTGACCCAAACAGGTTTTGTGGCCATTTTACCCAACATTCTTTGAACACGTAAGATTAAAATCCAGGTACTTACAGCATTCAGGGAAGCTAATGACAGGACAAAACTGAAGTAGTCACTACTGTACACATCTCTGTTCTTCATAAATTTCAAATTTTCATCTCTCACCATCTGTAAAAGTAAAAGAAGGCAAAAAACTTTAAAATGTTGTCAGAATGCACTTCTCTAACTTAAACTTCATATTTTATATAAATGTGTGATGTTTAAAAATCAGTGTCAAAACTTTGTTTCCTTCTGAACCACTACTTCAGCAGAGAGAAAAATACATACAGGAGACTCAGAAGATCTGGTATAAAACCAGTGATTTTCTTTCAAATATATTATAAGACAACAGATGAGAGACTTAATCATTTGGCCATTGAGGGAGAAAAGGAAGAAATTGCAAATAAGTTCTGTTGTTGTTTTTTTTTAATAAACAAGTCAAGAGAACACCCTCCCAAACCAGAAAGGCTTGCCTAACAAATTTAGATGCAGAGAGCAAGGAATTCTGGTGTAATTACAAGCTGTAGCCACAATAAGGTATTTAAATGCCAAGCCCTTCTTTTTGCAAATGAGATTCTGCTGAAAGACTCTCAATAAACTTGAGCCAAGTTCTGTTCATTGTAATAACACAACCCCAGATAGAAGAATGCCCAGAGTGACTGCTAATGCCCTGAAACAGCCCAAGAGGAGGGCCAGACACAGCCTGCAGGAGTTTATTCTCCCTGTGTGTGTGATGCAGGCTCTCTCCACTGCTCCTCCTCTTTCTACATTCTTGGGAACTCAAGAACTTGAGGAGCACTGTAATTTGCCATCATCTCCATTACTCCTCGAGTGTACTCCAAATGAAGCACCTTCTCTGCCGTTGTCTCTCCCTGCCTGCACGCTGGCTGCTGCCAGATCTCATGTTTGATTCATCTGCCTGCAGTTTCTTCAAAAGCAAAGAACTGATGGGCCAATTTTGCGAGAAGGCACAGTGAAAGTCGCAATAACTATCACTAAATAGCTCGTTAGGAACTTTATGTCAGAATCCAGAATTGCTCTCTGGTTTTGCTCCAAGGCAATGGCTTCGAGGTAACCTTTAACAGTTACTGTGTTTCTCTCACTAGGTGCACAAATGTTACACGAGCAGAATTTAGTTGCCACTTTCAGAGTGCCGTACCTGGTATATCCTCACAGGCATTTTCTCCACAAAGAGTCCTTTTTTTTCTCCTTTTCGAACCAGCTTAGTCAAGATGGAGAGACGGTCACTGTTGGGCCTGTGGGGTCGAGGTGATGACTGGGGTGAAATTTCTGGTGAAGAGGGGGCAGATCTGAAATACAAACAAGCTGAAGGTGAATAAAGAAATCCTACAACAAATCCATAGTTTAGGTATAAAATACCAGTGCAGCCAGAGTGATCTTAAGGCCATTTTGATGATGGCCTGAATTTTTCTTGAGGCCCTGAGTCAGCTTGAACTTGTTGCAACAGTGGCAGTAAACGAGCAGCTTAAAAACCAACCCAAAACAACAAAAGAAGGGTCAATACATTGCTTTGTTGGACAGGAATTATTCAATTCTTAGTTGTGTGCAGGAATCCAGGAGCATTTTCCTGTTTGTTCTGGGGATCCTAACCTCCAGAACAACACTAGTTTTGACTCTCATTTATGGAAAGCTTTCCAAATATCCCTGGATAGACCAGGATTTATAAGAGTAAGATAGTATGAAATAGTGTAGCATATCACTGGGGTGAGAAATATAGGTTTTATGGTGTTTTAGAAATGGAGTTAAAGATGGAGGGAAAAGGGTGTTGTCCCTGTGCTTTTTTCCCCTTCTCTTCTCCATGATTCTGCAGTTTTGGTAGCACAAGAGGTGATTGGTTAGAAGTTTGTGGCAGTTTTAGCTACGCAGGTGGACACAAAAAATTAATTGGTTTAGATATAAAAATAATTTAAGTTTCTATCGTTAACTGGGTGAAAATTAATATAAAGATAAAAAAACCCTGTGTATTTTGGGGCCATTTTGAGCCATTCTGGTGGTGGGTGAACCTGAGCAGTGAAGTCTGGAAAGGCCTGCCAGGTTTTTGATAATACATTAAAATAAATAATAAAAACAAGAGCCTAACTAACAAGTCTTTGGAGTCTTCTACCTGACACAGAACTGAGATAATCGGGACTCCCCGTGGGGGAGTATCCCAAGGGCGCCCAGCCCTGAAGGGGCCAGAATCCCACATTAGTTGTGGAGAGAGGTCTAGATATCAATATGAGAGAAACCTTTATGGATACACAAGAGGAACTTACAAGGAGAGGTCCTCAGCTTCCTGGCGCACGACGCTGACCCGGCTTTTCTTTGGCAGGACAGGAGAGTTCTGCTCGGACACTCTCTGGTAGAACAGCATGTAGGCATTCCAGTAGCGCCGGCGCACGTCGGGGTAGGGGTTTGCTGGGGGGGGAAAAAAGGCAGCCCGTGAAGGCCCTTGAAGGTTTAGTACCTTTCCCATTCCCATCTGGAAGCAAAACTGGGGGTACAAGTAATGGGAATTGCAGCGGTGTAGATTTGTTGGATCATAACGTCAGTCTGCGCCAGTGATTAAAGCTGTCTGAATTATGAAGCAGGAGAATACTGGAAATGCACTTGGAATAAATCCCTTAAAGCACTGAAAAGTTCATGGTATGATGCCACACAGTGTTCTATGAAGTCATTCTCACTAGCCTAAAGTAAGGGCTGTTATATGTTTGGTTGGGGTGTTTTTAAAATGATATTAACAAGGTGCCATTTTGCTTTTCAATCTCTGCTGTTAAGTCTACAAAGTGCTGAACAGTGAAAATGGATCATTTCATATCAGGCCATACACAAGCTGTTCTGTCCTTCAGTAAAGGAAAGGCTTTAGGGAAAAAGTGGTTCAGAAGGATTATTAGTCCAAGTAACTCAAAGCACCTATAATGAACTAAGCTCTGAAATTAGCATGAAATACGAAGCTACAGTAAATCAGTCTGTACTTCTGCTTACATTGATCGTAGACTTTAGGTCTATACTCTCCCCCAAAACATTCATATTCCAGGGTTTCATCAGTCAAATCAAATTCTTCAACAACGGTGTCATTAAATTTATACCACTTCCCTTTTCCACATCCTCTGTGATCAAAACAGAACAGAAACACAAACAGAAACAAAGTTAGTTGATTGTCTCAGTAAAAAAAAACAAACCACCCTGAATAGCCTAGAAGTGACAAGTCTGAACTCACATTTGTTTTGACAGTAAGAAGAAAGCTTAGTTCAATCCATGTCAAAGTTGCATTTTAAAAAACAACCTTGATTAAAACTATGAGAAGCACATCACCTGCAACTCAGTGTCACAGGAAGCCCTCAAACTGCAATACAAGGTAGGCAAGAATTAATGAGAATTTTATTCTATGATGTCCCACATCACTGCCTCACTGCCTCGTGACAGGTGTTGAGAAAGGGAAGAGTGGTTCCAGTGGAGCTCTGGATGGCTCCATGCACCTTCCCAGAACAAGAAGCCTTTAGACAGCTCTCAAACCTCCCCCACGAACCTTCTTGCCCGTTACCTCCTGTCCTTGATGAAGGAGTAGTAGTGCCCTGCATGAGCCTGGCCACTGTGGACAATCACCCCAACGAGTTCGTAGTTTTCTGTGGGGGCAACTTTCTTCCTCGGGGAGCCTCCTCCTCCCTGGTCTGTGCTCCTGCCGTTCTCCCCCACTTCTGAGGATGAGTCCTGACGAGCCATCCCCGACACAGTGTAAGGTTCCATGTTCAGCATCCAGGGAAACTGTTTGAAGAAATATTTTGGGTTAATCAAGATGTCGCAGCGTGTACATTCTTCGTGTGATTTTATGAGAATGGTAGCAATACTTCCCACACTGGGAACACGGAAGGAATTACATGTAACCTCAACATTTTATGTTTATCACACAGATGTTAAATAATAAACTCTCCTGAAGGAGGTTTTTTGCCTTGCTTTCTGAAAGGACCCTGAGAATGCTACAAACAAGGAAAGCTCTAAGAAAAACCACTTATTTTCTGTAGCAGTACCATGTTGTAAGTGTACCACACGCTCAAAATCCCTGCAATCAAAACGTGGGGAAAAGAAGAAAAAATGAATAGGAAGAATGAGAGGAAAGAGGAAAAAAAGAGAAAAAGAGGAAAAAAAAATCTACTACACAAAGCAGATGGGGAAGGCACAGTCAAGAAAAGTTTTCTTACCCTTATTTGTTCATCATATTTAATAGAACGGCCGCTCTCCCAGTCAAAGCCAAATCTCATCAGGTGAATCACCAGCAGGCTCGGTAAGACCTTAATGCAGGTGCGCTTCACTGTAGTTCTCTTGAAAAGAAACAAGAATATCACCTCTATCTGACACCCCAGACAATCTGCTGCATCCTTCTAGAGATTCCCAGTGAAAATCCAGCCACGGGAAGCAGGGTGGCCATAGGATGACTGGGATAAGTCTCAACACCTTACACAAAACTTTACCATCCTGCCCTCCCTCTACATTTTTAGTTTACAACATGAGTTGCAGGTGCTGAACCTTTTCTCTTCAACGTAGCAAGACTGAGCAGTATCTAAGCATGGTTTCCATGACCATGTAATGCTTAGGAAACATCAAACTGCACATGAGTTTTCTTTCACAAAAATTAAGAATCAATACCTTTTCTTTGCACTTTTCACAGTAGTAGGCATTGCTGCCTTCCAGAACCTCTCCTCTGACAAACTGGTCCAGTGATATTTCCAGACTTTGACATGAAGTTACACCAAGGTTCAGAGCCATGAAGGCTTCCTCACGCTCATACCTAAATTCAAGAAGAAAAACATATTAGGACTTGACCAACTGGCAGGAATAAGACATGTTTAGGAAAGAATATTACATTTGACTCACAGCTATCAAAACTGTGATGCTCACAGGGGCATTTATCTACTTTCCATTGTTACTATGACCTACATGTTTTAATAGTTTTGGGAGCACAAAACTTGGTAACTGATGCACTAAATGTGACATTACCTGTGAGGACAGTCCTTGCAGATCTTCTGATCAGAGAAGATTCCTTGAAATGTATTCTTAAATATTTGGTCTCTTCCTATTTTCTGTTGGAGATGTAAAGTTAGACATGAGTTGGATATATTGCAGGGTGGAAGACCAAGAAATCAGTAGGAATTTTAAACTCCTGAATATGTGCAGATTATAAAATAAGTGTGCAGATTATGAAATAAGCCAAATGGCTCTCTGCCTTCTTTTCTAAAGATCAAAGGAAAAAGAGAAAAAAGGTACCAAGGATATGCATATGAACCAGAAAAGAAATTGCTGAGGTTTTTACCTTGAGGTACTCATCCATTTGATCTATAAGACTGGTGAAGAACTCATAAGCATCCTGTTGCTCTCTAACATAAAGCTCCTTATTCCACATCTTGAAAATCTATATAAAATAAAATATGTGTGTTAAAAGGTGGTTGTTTCATACTAATACCACTACACAAAGTAATTTTTCTATATACATTTTTAAATTTTAACATGTTTTGATTTTTTAAATTAGAATTTACTTTATAAATTCTGTAATGAGAAAAGGCTGAATAAATGATGACTTTTTAAGCAGAAAAGCTATAGATTCTAAACAACAAGATGCAATACCTTCCAAAAGTTCTCAGGTACATAATACTGTAGCTTGCTTTCCATCAAATGACCAAAAAGAGACTGAACTTGATAGAACACATTGTCATCAGGATTGTCTGTATCATCATCAATGGAAAGCAAGGCCTGGAAAAAAAACAAATAACCTTATTAAATTGTTTTTGGAACATTTTTTACCGTAAGCTGCCACAGCACACAACGCAACAACTTAAGATTTATGTATTTATTGTGCATATTTATACAGTACACGGCTGAATTTTTATTTTACAATTTATTTACAAATGGTGCTAAGATGAAGTGGTTCAAGTGAAAGTGATTCTAAAAAGAGAACTTTATTGGATGCTGAACTAATTACCTCTGGGAGACCCGGCTGCATATACAGCTGCTGGAAAACAGCATTCATGTAACAAGTAGCACCACCATTCTTCAGTCCCACAAATCCAGAAATGGAGCGACTGTCCACTGGTGGAAGGTACTAGAACGACAAATACATTTTTTTGTCCTGATAGCTTATTAAAAACATGAAACTCCAACAACATTCTACAGCTTTTATAACTACCTTTCTATTGTGGAATCACAGAATGGTTTGAGTTAATCCAGTTCCACCCCCTGCCATGGGCAGGGACACCTCTCACGATTCCAGGCTGCTCCAAGCTCCATCCAGCCTGGCCTTGGACACTTCCAGGGGTGGAGTAGCCACAGCTTCTCTGGGCACCCTGTGTCAGGACCTCCCCACCCTCACAGGGAAGAATTTCTTCCTAATATATAACCTAAAACTACTCTTTTTCAGTTTAAAACCACTCCCTCTTGTATATGAGCTGTTAAGAACAATTTAATGGAGAACCAGGAATATAAATTCTGAAAAATTGCAAGACCACTTTATAAGGTAATTTAAATATTTGACACATTGCACAACACTGCTGAAAATGATCTAAAATGTAAGAACAAAATTTCTGATATTTAGGAAACACTTCCTCCTTACTCAGAAAATAACAAAGACACACTGGAGTATCTGCTTCTGTGGAAGTTCAAATATATCTGCATTTACACTGAGCTGCATTGTGTCATTTTAAATTCAAGACCATGGAAATCTCATGCACGAAGCAACAAAGTAAACCATGCACAGAACTCCAAACAGTGCTAACACAAATTAAAAAGGGCTTCTTGCTTACATCAAATTCCTTGGTGAGTGCAGGGTCGCACTGGTGGTGCATAGAAAGCAGCTCCTTTGTAATAAGCTGGAGATTGGAGGGTGAGCTATCAGCCAGCATTACCAGCACTTCATAAGCAGCTAATCTGCTGTCTGCTGTACTGCACCTGGAAAGAAAACCACATCTGAGATCTACTGGCTAGATGACTCAATTATTTCTAATTCCAGAAAGCTCTATTACTCAGAACAAGCAACAATTAATGTTCTAAAGAACACTTTGAGTGATTAAACACTCCTGAGGGACTGCAGAGTGACTTTTTTTTTTTTTCTTCTTTCTTGGGGTAGGAGAATGAGGAAGAATCCAATGAGAAGAATGGCAAGAGGAATCCTCCTTTAAACAAGCCTCCTTTTCTGACATTAAAACACTTGCTAACAGTCAGTAGCAAGGAAAAGGAGGTGCTCTAAAAGAAGACACAGAATTGGTTGCATGTCTGAGGACAAACAGACAAATACTGTCCATCATGTAACATTGATGGAGACAAAATGTCTTTTTTTACAGGGAGGAAGCTTTGGAAGAGCTAGACCAGACAACATCCTTGCTACAGGAGATGAGCTTAGACCTGAGCTCCAGCAGTACAAAACCCTCCCAACTCAGCCCTTTCCAGTGGTCATTCAACACAGCTGCCCCTTCTTCTGAAGGCCAAAGAAAAGGTTTTATTTACTTTAGGCAAACAAAAGAGCATGCTCAGGATGAATTGCAGTGGAGCAAAACACTAAGGTGGATCAAGTGCCATTCATTTCAGGGGATGTTAAATGCTCCACTGGAACCTTCCTTTGGGTTTGTGGAAAGGCAGTGAGGATATGCCTGATCTAACACCAACTACTCAGTGCAACACAAACAATCCAGCTGCATTAGCTCAGAGCTAATTGATAATCATGAGCTAATAATCATGAGCTAATTTACATCCACCCCTTCTGTATGGTCATAACAGCTGTGACAGGAAGGAGAAAGCCCACTGGGACATATCAGGTTTCTCAGGGGCAAGGAGACTTGCTTGGTGTTAGTTTCTTTACAAAATAGGTAGTGAGAAGGGAAAGAGAAAGTAGTAAAACTTTTGAGATTCTCTTTTACAAGGAGCTTGGGAAGTTAATTTCCTGCTCATGCTCCAATTTAGCCAACTTCCCAAGCAGTAATGAGCTAAAGGAATATTCCTTGGACTCATGAAATCAGCACTCAGGCAGTTGTGCCTGAAGTTCATCATTGACCTAACAAAGCACAGACTTTGAAGTGTGGATCACACAAAAAAGTATAAAATGGTATTTGGGCGTTTATGTAGGAAGTGTAGAAAACTGGAGAAATGTTCTACCACTGGTATTAAATCCTGCTGTCTGTAGGATTTAATACTGACATTTGCATTCACGACATTGAAGACAAAACTCAACATAGAAAAAAAAAAAAGAATTTTTACTTTGGATGAAAGTCTTGCTGACTGATTGCAGCACTGCCTGCCGGGGAATGGCTGTTCAGAATAATCCTGGATGCTCGGAACAGGAAATCATCCAGCAATGGCTTAATCAAAGATGAACCTGAAACACAGCAATCCACATCTACTGTTAAATACTTACATTATCACTGCAAATGCCAAAAAGGTGCTTCATATAAACAAAATCATTTCATAGCACCACATTAACAAACGTTTTATCGAATATTAAAGGTACTACCAAAATCAGTTCTTATAGCTCTGTATCACTTCTACCCATGTCTTCACACAACTGTCTGGTCATGTGTTAATGCAGAATTCACACCAGTCTAGTCAATTTAAAGAGAAATACTCACCAACCATTTCCTTCTCTGCCCCACAGAGTGAGAGGAGAGTCTTGATGAGCCTCAAGTGTCCTGCTAACAGGATGTTATCAGCCTCGCTCGTCTCGCACTCGGCCGTGCGGTTGGGCTCAAAATTGTCCAGCCAAGTGATCTCATCCTCTAGCATGGCAGCTGGGCTTATCTTCAGCTGCTCCATTTCTGATGCTGCAAGGAAAAAAAAACCATAAAAGGAACACAGTAAAAATCAGCAGCTTTGGAAATAGTAGGATAGAAATGCAGAGAATTTCCAAGAGTTTGGTAATGGTCTAGTTTTGCCCCCTTGTGTATCAAGTAAACCTTCCACCAAGGAACTCAGTTCACTTCCCAGGAGGAATGAGCTGCCCTGCAGCTAACCCAATGCCAAGACCAGACCATCCAGGCACTAGCACAGAACAGTCAGCACACTGGCAGGTCTGCTCTGAGTTCAAGGTGCAGTAACCCCCTTCTGCAGGCAATCCTACATCTGTTCTACAGAAGGCAGATAAGCTTGGAAGCTGCCATCACAACGACTGAATCACGTGTCTGCACATACTTACATGTCAGGTCATCCAGTAATTGACATCTCAGGTCAAAATATTCTGTACATTGGGATAAAAGTCTGAAACAGATACAAATGGAAGAAAGGTATACTTAAAATCATTAACTTTTCTCTAACCAGTTGTCTTTAAAGTCTGTGTGCTCTGTCCATCTAACCCAAAGCATCATAACCACCTAGGTGTGCTTCTGCATGCTGCAGCTTTAAAAAAAAAAACATTCCTTCCCTACAGCTACTTCTGAATGTTAGGAACCATATTTAATCCTCATTTCTTCCCTCACCTCATAGCATTTCTAGTTAATTATCAGTTGACAATAAAACAACAACATGCTTTAACTTCTCAGTTGCTCCTCTGGAAACTGCAGGATGCCTACTACAAGACTGCCAAGTGCTAATCCCTTTTTCCTCAGAGCTTACACACAGCATTGCTCATTTCAAAACGTGTCAGATTTGCCTCAATAAACACACGAGTGACTTACCTCTGGTTGATTCCTCTCATGATGCTGGTTGGTGACCAAAGAGGCAGCTGGGCCCCAAGAACGACGCTCAGGAGGAACTGGTTTGGCTTTTGCACATCTGGGTGAGCTGAGGTGTCTGTCTGGCTGAGGGTGTACAGCTGGTCACAGGCAACACGACGGATCTGCAACAGGGGCATTGGCATTGTCAAACACCAGCAGCCTACTCAAAGGTTGCTAAAAAAAAAAATCCCCACACTCCTGTTAAGAGATCTAACAGAAAAAAATGGACATTGCAATGGTGCAAACCAGGCTGCGAGCTCTGCAACCACCAGCCAGGGTTTCTGAAAATTTAACAAACTCTGTTCATGCCTGAGTGAAAACCACTCATAAATACAAATTATAAACACAGATAAAGGGGAAAGATGCAATGACTTCATGCAAAATAGATGACAGATGATGAAATGAAGTAAGCATAAAAGTCAATAGATTTTAGAATACCCAAGATAATCTTAAATAAAAAAAAAAGAATTTTTAGGAGGGTTCTGTCACTTGGAATAAATTTCCAAATGTTCAGAAGAACCCATTAAATTTTACCCAAATCAAAGTTACTTGAAACTTTCCCTGAAGTAGTTTTACAGAACTTGTCTCACTAAAATGAGACTATCTTCTTTAGACTAGTCACAGCACAGTCCTGGATGAAACAAGCTTAGAAAATGTAATACTACAACATTTTCTATCAACCCATCACCAGATACTGGAATTACTAACAATTATACAAAGGTTATTTATTCAAATACTAATCTGTGGGAATACTTGCAATAAACAATTTTATGTTCAGACCATATGAAATGATCAAAACATACACATTTCAGAAGGTGCATTTAGAAATTTTTCAGAGGAAGACCCTCACCTCAGCACTTGGTGATCCAAGCAGAATATCAATGATGAAATCAGCAACACAAGGTAAATTGTAAAAAGATCCTGGAACAGCAAAAGTACCAAGCTATCTTATTAAAAATACTATTTTAAAATAATTCAGTTACAGTCTTGCATCAAAATACCACAGGACCTAGAGGACACCAATACAGAAAAGGAGTAAAAGCTATTTCCTGATCCCCTTTCCCACACCAGAGGTTGCCACCATGATTTAACAGCATTTTCCTTGCCTTACTTCACCACCAGTGTTTATACTTCCTCTACACAAAGACTCAAGTACTAAACAGGAGCTATACAAACAGCAGCCTTTACAGACTTCAAAGGCAGTGCAAATATTTATATTCTGGCAGTAAGTCAGCTTTCCCAAAACATTTCACCAAGACATAGCACTACATGCCTTATTTCAGTCCAGGAAAAAAAAAAAAAAAAAAAGCTGTAATTTTTAATGAAATGTTATGTTTTTAGCTTGAACTGTCTCAGCTAACAAAGCTACAAGTTCCTCATTTTTTGTTTTTTTTTTTTTACTTGACTGCATCCAAAAGCCTCTTCTAACCTGGCTTATGCTCCAAATAGTGAATAATCCAATTTTTTTCCATACCTAGCTGCTGACTACGTAGCTGAAGGCAGGTTACTAAGAGAGACAAGGCTTCCCCAGCAATGAGAGCATCTTTGGTGGACACAGACTGCTGCCTCACACAGATCCCAGCGTGCAGCGCCGTGGGCTCCCCTTCGCTTCCTGAACTGCAGTTGCTTCCTACATTAAAAAAAATAAAATAAAAGAACAAGTCCTGTAATTCATTACATTTTGCTCAGATGTTTTTCAGCTTTTGGTCGGTTCTCTGCAATTTAAAAACTTCTCTGAATGTCTGGTGAATGTACATAAACTTGCTCAGAGTTTTTGTAATTTAAATGTATAATGTCCCAAGCTGGAGGAAACCCAAGAGGAATGAATTCAAGCTCCTAAAGTTTTCAATTAAGATTAAACCAAAGGCTTTTAGATTGGTTTAGGGACAGAGTTAACCCACCTGAGCTGCTAAGTCTGTTTCTAATGCCAGCAGGAAAGAGAGTGTTGCTCTCTTTGATGGGCTGACTGCTCCCCACGAGGTCCAGGCGTCCTGCAGCAGCAGCCCACGAGAGGCGCATGAAACAAGCCACTGTGGAGGTGAAATCGTTCACCTCCATGGTCTGCAGGAACAAGGAACAGCAGTTACTTCTGTGATAGTCAACCACCTCTGTCAGTCGCAGGGATATGAGAAATTATCTTCTGGTTCGTGTCAATTTGAGATTTGTTCTCTTCTCTACACAGGTTAAAGGATTCAAGAGTCTTTTTATTCCCAGTGAGAGAATTGGTATTGCAGTGTTAGGAGAAGTAATTAATTTTTCAATTCCCCATGAGGATAGATACCCTTGCCACCTATCTGGAGGCGGGCATGCTGATTTCAGTCATTCAATCCATTTGGGAAGCAGTGCCCAACAACCTAACACAGCATACTTGTCACATTAACTATGAAGTTCCTTCCAACTGAACTCAATGGGTTTTCAAACATTTTTTTGAGGTATTGAAAATAAGTAATTTCCTTTTTCTCCACAGTCCAACCATCAACCAAATTTAATTTTTAATGAGTTATTTGGAAAAAACTTGTCCAATTCTTTCTAATTCAAAATATCGTGGATTATAAAGCCACAAGTTCAAGCAGGAATAATTTATGAGAAAATTTTAAAATTCAGATCAAGACTGAATTTGACTGGTGGTCAAATTTTTATAAGGCTTTTAAAAGGAGCCAGAACAAAAACCTGTATAAAAGTCAGATTGATTAAAAATCTCAGCATTCTACAGCTGATTCTGGAGATGACACTGCTACATCAAAACCATTGTGAAAAACAGGAAAGGTATAAAACTCTTTAAGAGAGTGTGTTTGAAAATAAATCTCGGAACAGGAAAATACCAGAAAGTAAAAATCAGGAAGAACAGGCAGTGATAGAGCTGAACACACTGTAAAAGATTACCCTTAAGAAGAAGTTCAGCAAGACAGAAAAAATATATAAGTCTAATGAGCATTTATTTATTGCTTTAAGCTACTACAAGTAAGCATTGCTCAAAGCAGAGAAGATGTGCAGCTTTGCTGATTTGCTTAAGTAGGTGTCTGTAACCTTTTGCATGATGTTATTGGCTAGAAAGCTCTTAAAAGACCTTGTAAACGAAAAGAATTTTTGTCTGCTGTGCGATGGCATGAACTGATGCTGGAATAAAAAGTTCACGGGGTGCCCACCCGTCCCGAGCTTGCTGTAAATAGCCACGTACATATTAACAGCTCCAACAAACCATCAAACACTTCCTTACTTGTATGGCCACTCTTGCAGCTGGGATGATTTCTTCGACCCTGATGGAGGATCTGTCAGACACAGAGAGCTGGCGGTAAGAGGATTTCTCAGGAGTTCCACAGATGGACATCTGCCTGCTCGCCTGCCGGCTCACGTTGCGGAAGGGCCGCGAGCTCAGAGCCTCTACCCCGTCCTTTATGAAATCCTCATCCAGCAGCGTGGGCATGGTCTGGCCAACCAGCAAGAACCTGCATTCACAGAGAGAAAAAAAAAACCATCAGGCTTGTTTCTGAACGCTCGCAGAGTGAAGGGAACAGAACTCAAAGTAACAGTCAATCTGAAATATTAAAAGCTGCATGCTAAAAGCCAAGAAAGCAGCACTTTCTGTAAGGAGAAGCAATTATGTACCTTGCAAGCTGCAGGCAGATGGAATAGACTCCTTGTCTTGTCTCATAGTCCACCTCTGATGGGATGGAATCTCTCTGCATCACATTCACCACCAAACTTAAAAACAAATCAATAAGACACACTCCATTTGAAATGTTTCACATTAGGAGAGCTGCAATTAATTTGTCTCTATCTTTCCTTCCTCCTGTTCACTCAGCTGAGTCCCAGTCCAAACTGACTTCTTTGGAGGCAAACATCCTCATTTCCCCCTTTTATATCTATAGATGGAAGCTTTCTGCTCCTGCTGGAAAATGCTTCAAGGTCTCTTGGGCAGAGGAGTGTCACGGACAGAATGACTAAGAGCAAAGTACACTTGATAAACCTCACACAAGCAGCCTTGTCAGGTCTTCCAAACCACTCACTCTGTGCCTCAATGCTTATCTGAAGAGTCTGAATTATCAAGACCGTAATCACAAACTGAATTTGGCTCCCACTGCATGACCTATAATTTGCCTGCTCAAAATGTCCACTGGTGTCTACACAGAAGAATGCAATGTACACACTTGCAGATTTGAACTGAAACACTTAAATGTCACAGAACTATCTAAATATCAATTACTTTAGTAAAAGCTGCATTTCACAAGCTTATTTGTCCCTAACTTGATTTTAAGGTTTAACAACCTGTACTCTGTCAAATATGACAGCTACTGGACAGTGGTAAAACAGCCTTGGGTGGATTTTTTTTTTCTCTGAAAAAGAAGCTGACAGGTGTATTAGTGTGGAAGTAGGAAGCCACACACAACTGCTAACTAAATGAAGTGCTACAAATTGAGTCAAGGTTTTGAAATCTAACCTCAAACCTCCTGCTCTGAGGAAGTTTTCACAGAAAGACTTGGCACAGTTTCTTGCCATTTCATCATCTGCAGTTGGCATCAGCTTGGAGCTCAGCACCTACAATAAATAAATAAATAAGCAGATGTAAACTACCACCCCTCTTAGTGCTCTTTACCTGTTGAAGTTTGAAAGGGTAATAGACAAAAAACCCCACAACACTACAAATGAAACAATTAATAATACACTTACACAGAACTGTAGTCAGTAAGAAAAATCTCATATATTCAATACATCTCATATATTTAGGACAATTACGGCAACCACAGATGCTTATTCTGAACCAAAGAGCATTTTCTTCTCACTCCAGTTTACACGTTAAGGGAAAGGATGAAGCACATGGAATGTCATCTCCTGGTTCACTTGGTGCTTTTTAGCAGCCAAATTCTTTTTGGTTCTGGATTTTTAATTCACAGTATCCCATAAAACACCCTACAGATGGCTTACTTCTTGATTCACACCTTCTGAAATGTAACTCTACTACTATTATTCTGGTGTTTCTTTGTAAAAGATGGCTCAGGTAATTCTAGAGGCCTTAGGAACATCACCACTGTATCATCCCTCCTGTTTTAAATCAGCACTAAACTTCGGAGTGCAAACACACTCAGAAATGTGGCCAGAAGGAAGTCTGTGGTCTCTGTGGGTCAGTTCTCATTTACGTTTATAATCAGTTTCAATTCACATACAAAACTCCCAACACCCAAACAAACAAACCTGCCAAATAAACCCCTGGCAAAAACCCCAAAACCATCAACCAAACAAACTCTGGCTCCTCAAAAATCCCAGAAAAACCCAAAGATATAATTTACTTTCTTGAAAAGTCTCCTTGGCATGTACAGCCAACAATGCTGCAAACGAAATACATCTCTTCCAGGTTCCCAGATCAGAAGAATGAAAACTTATCACCCCCTGGACATCTGCAACATTCAATTTTCATCTTTTTCACATGTTCTGCAAATTTCCTGTGCACATTTTTGACAGAAAGCATTCAGCCTGGTTCCCATCTTTTCACCAGATCACCAGCTAAGGAGATAAAAAAACCCCACATATTCCTTTTCCTTAGAGAAACCATCTTCCAATTGGCTTGACTGGAGTTGAGGAACAAGTCCACTCATACACTCTATACATCTAAGCCAATTTATTAATTCTCATCCCTTGCCAGAAAAGCAAGCAATTTATTACTTGCTTTCATTATTTTTTCTGGCACAGAAGCAGCAGATAACTGTCCCATCCTACTGCAATATAACCTGTGAGTTAACAAGACACCCTAAACCATTTGCTTTGGGTTGTAGAAGCTGTCAACACATTCCAAAGACATAATCAAGTATCTTTCACTCCAGCTGTACAGAAAAGGGGGAATCCTGAGGCAGGAGTGTGATGACAGTGTAGGAAGATGAAGAGCTAACATTAGACTGTGGAAACCTAAAGGGAAGCAACCACGAGAAAATTCCTACAGCAATCCTGGCACACATCACGAAGGAAAAAGAATAATTTTGTCTAATGTTCTGGAAGCAGTTGGAAATTGGTCCTCCAACCTCAAGTTGTTCAAATCACATTTGTCATGGGTCCTTTATAAACAGTGGGAGCTGCAAATACAACTAAACACTGTCCAGCTTTTAGTGTGCAGGTTATTGTGTCCTACCAACAGCAACAGCTGAACTCTTGTAATCCTTAAAAATCCATTCACTGAACTCTAGGAAAGAATCTTTACAGGGCCCAATTCAGTATTTTGGCTAAAGAATTTAGGAGAATGCTTAGAGGCAAAAAAGTTTTGTGTACTCCACTCTACTAGCCAAAACAGGCCAGAGGCCTCTTGGTAAAAGCCTTGCATGTTTGGATGGTGAAAATACTTCCCAGCTGAATGCTTTGTAAAAATACTCCTCCAGAGACAGAAAATGGGACTTACACAGCACAGAAGTTTCTGGAAAATTTAATCAAGCAAAACCAATCCAACAAAAAATAGCTTCCATTCACTTTTAAGGGCCAGCTTCTTTTTAAAAAAAGATATATATTTTATATATACACACACAAAAAGTTACATATTCAGACATCTAGAGATTCAAGCAGGAATTTTATCTAAACAGTAAGACTTTGATGTTTCTTTGCTCCTCTTCACTTATTTCAGAACACATCTTCCACCTTGCACATCACACAAAGAGGGGTCTGTTTTTTCAGTAAAGTCTCTGAAAAGGAACTTTTTGTCCCTTTCATTCTGTGTAAAATTTACCACATGCATAAAAGCAGATTGTGCCACAATATTTGCATTTTTCATAATGACCCCATCACAGTAGACTCCTGCCCAAAAATCCTAGAAATATTTAACTCTTACCTCTCAGAAACACAGAAAGAAGCAAATTTGTTTTCTTACCTCTAAATTGTAGAGGACTCTGAATGTGGACATGCCTGGAGCAAAGGATCTGAAAAGACTTTCTAGTATTGAACTGGCACTGGGCTGATGTTGGTGTTTTGAAGACAAGGATGGGGATTTTGAGGACTGAGAACTGGATTCTGAAAGCAGTGTTTTCTAGGAGGAAAAAGGCACAGTAGAAATATTTTGAGACTCCTGTGTTTTGCTGTAATTGGGAATACATTTCCTACAATCCCTGTAATAACCCTCTCACCTCTGGCTGCTTGGAAATAAGTTAATGAACACTGAGTTAACATGAACATCATTTTGCTGTAGTTTCAAACACTCTGTGTATAATAATCTGACAGGTAATTTAAGGAACCTGGTAATAAAATCCTCTTTGTGTAGCTCACCATGATCAATTATTTAATCCATACCTTCCTTCCCAGGGAATCAAGCTGATCAAGAGCTTCCTGAATAGCTGGGTCAGTGGGAATCAGGAGCAGAAGTTTCCTCACTCGCAGTGTTATCCTGAAAAGAAATCACAAGTTACATGCACAAAACAAGGGCTCAGCCACCCTGGCCTGGTGGAAGCCTGCACACAGTGGAGTGAGCATTCAAACTGGGCACTGGGAGCAATTCTTTAGCATTTAATAACCATTTAATCTGCTTACCTTGGCTCCTCCAGGTTGGCAAGTTGGTAAAGCATATCAAAGACATTACACACGAGAGCCATGACAACTCCAGGGAGGGATTTCTCCTGAGAATTGAGCAAAAATACAAAGGTCTTTTTCTCCCTTCTCTGTTACATGTAAATTTAATAGAACTCTCCACGGAAGCAAACGGCCCAGATGCCAACCTGACCCACAGAAATCCCAGCTACCTATCCAGCTAGCTATTTAAATTTTTACATTATTCCATTTCTCTTTTAACAGCCAATTTTTGAAGTCAGCTGTTATGACAAGCAAAATATAAAGCAGACCAGGAGTGATCTGAACACGCCAGTTGATGCTTCTTGGTTTACTTTCATACTGCATACTCTATTAGTAGTGAAAATGTGGAAATCTCTACCCTCAACCCCATTTGTTTAAAAGACCCTGTAGAGATGAGTAAACCCCCAGCAGGCTACCATAGGTGACAGAGTACAAATTATGAAGTGCAACCTGCATGCACAAAGCAGTTGTGTATTTAGATTATTTGTTTCAATTGCAGTTTGAAAGCAAAACCAGATTACTAAAGATTGGATGATCCAACTGCAGCTCCTACCCTCTCACTCATCTATCCCTGCTTCAAGAAAAATCTGAGGGAAAGCTTCAGGTCATATTATGCTGTACCTGTTCCATGGCATAGGATGAACTAAATACACTGCTGCTGTTGCTGGAACTCGTTGAGGAATCTGCAGAGCTCCCTGATGGAGTCCCACTTCCTAATGTTTTTACTGTAAGGATTTGTTCATCAGAGAAGCCCAGCTGGTGGAGTAGTTTCTGATCTTTGTTTACTGTTAGCTGCAAGAAAATATTTATTGTTTAGTTCTGGAAAAAGCTCAATTTCATAAAGAATGGGAATTCTTTGTAGTTAACATACCAGGCTGTCATTGGCAAATATCTGTATATTTTCCACAGGTGAATTCAACATCTTTGCTATCTTCCACCTGACGCTTCCTACAGTTTCATTGCTATGAGCCTGTGAAATTAAACAACACTGGTTCAGCAAGTCTGCTCGAGCAGTAAATGCCAAGAAAAATTAAAATTTTCCAAAAGAGTCTTCCTGCATAGTGTGGTAAAAATATTGTTCATAAGAGTAACAGGATAGGACAGCACAGAAATGCTCCAACGCCCACAGTGAGGAAAAAAACTTATTTTTTCCAGCCTGGAATTTAATGATCAAAATACATTTGGTCCACAGACACCTCCATATACATATTTTTAACATTTTCAAGAAGAGTTTTCAAGTTGACTGGAGTCTTTATAACCATCTTACTCTTCAGTCCAGGCATAAAACCCACCAAGAGCAGCCACATAACCAACAGTTCACGGCACACACAAGCTGGGCACACCTACCTCTATGGTGAAGGTATCTTTGGTAGACTCATATGTAACATTAAGGGTTAAAAGATGTCCATGGAAAGAGGCACCATGAGGTAGAATAGTTCGGGGAACAGAGTAAAGGTCCTGCAGGAAGAGAAGGATGACAGTAAATATCTCCATTGAAAACGAAGACATTTCTGTGATGGTGCGTAACTGGGGTTGCACGTTTAAATAACTTTTACTGTTTTTAATAAAACTGGGAGTTGTGCTGTCAGCCTTGCATACTAGGAAATGGCACATCTTACCTCTATTGTTATCACGTAACGCTCTGCCAACAGCAGCAGTCTCTCAATTATTACAAGTTTAGTTGACCTAAAGATAAACATTGAAAACAAGAGTAACTTGTCTTGTAGATTAATTTCCAACGCCCACGGGTAACTACCATGAATTGTCTGGTTTTGAAGGTACCTCCTGAAACCTGGAGTTAATTCAGCAGAAATGAACTAGGAAAACAGGCCAAGAGGCTCATGTTGTACTGCTTGAGATGTTGCCAGCTTCAGAGGAAGATTCATGTTTCTAAAGGTCCCACCCTATGCTCCTATATTTAAGTTACACATATTCAGGTAGGACTAAATTAAGCTTGAGGTTGAAAAAACAAGCTTTTCTTTCCTAATTTAAGAAGAGCCACACCTAGATCCCACTGCCTCGGAAATATTATATGATTAACAGGCTGGTAATAACCAGGGGGGATTTTTGCTTTCTTTTGGTTGGTTGGTTTTGGTTTTGGGGGGGCTGGAGGCAGAGTGGCGTCTTTCAGTTTTGATTCATTGTTTTGGGTTTTTTAGTGCCTATTTGGCTTTGGTTTTCCTTGTTTTTAAATTTTAAACACAGGTTTTTCAAAATCTCTGGAAGTCCTATTGCACAGCACTGGGAATACTCAACTGAGGAACCACCAGAATGTACAACTACCAATCACCAAGAATTTTAATCAGCACTCAAAATCTTGTGGGAAGCAGCTGGGAGCAAATGTCTACTGCCATATTTACTCCTTGAGAGGCGGCCTACCTGTAAGGAGACTGAACTGATGTTGCCACTGTCGGCATGGCAGTTGCTGTAAGCATTTTTGTAGCTCTTGTGACAGCGTGGGTTAATGTTGGCCCGCCGAGGGCAGAGCTGGCTGCCTGCAACACAGAGCAGAGCAAGGGACAGTCAGGATGTCCTGGAAAGCTCAGAGGACAAAAAAAAATTTGTGGAAAGAGTATTTTTCTTTATATGGAATTGTCATAAACAAGTATTCTTATTCTAAGATACAGAACTGAAAGGATGTAGGCACGAGAAAAATTACAATTTGTCCTTTACCTCTAATCGTGTGTAGCAATCAGCAATGAATTTCTTGTGCAGTGACACAGAATCCTAAAGATAAAATGTACAAATTAATTAGAACTTACACTTAAATCATGGGAATTACTCCTAAACTGACAGAACCCAACAAATCACAGAGCTGAGCATGCAGAGTATCAAGATTTTACAAATGTCAAAGCACATTTATGTAGAAATATATGCCTACCTTTTTCAATCTGGGAGTTAGGTTAATATAGCTGTAATTTATTATCAGTTGAATAGCTTCATTGGCAATTTCTTCATCTGGTGACTCCATTGCAATCTTCCAAATGAAATCCATTCCTATTAATTCCAGTTTTTCTACACTCTACACAAAGAAGAACAACAGTAAAACATGACTGGATTTCTTCCACAACAGTGATTTGAACCACAGGGACAGAACTGTTGGAAAAGCACCTTTTGATTAAAACTTAATTTTCTTTTCCAACATACTGCCAAACTTTGGCACAGTGCAAAGTTAAACCAACTGCTGCACATTTGTGTGTTTATACAAGAAAAAAGACAAAACTTGCTTACTGGTGGATAAACAAGTTCCAAAGAACAATCTCAGTCAAGCCAACTGAAAAATTAAAAAATTTAAAAGCATGGAGAAATTTAATCTAGAAGGGAATTTGTTTCAAAAAAGTCAACATGGTAACTAACCACACAATAAACCATCACAAAACCTGCTGTGACACTTGGCAAAACATTCTGCATTTGAAGTAAGTTCTCTGTGATAAAGATCTAAAATGCCTATGGAAAACTACTTAACATATAATTAATTTAACAAAACCACTGAAGGATCAGTTAAAAAATATAGTAGGTTAGAATTTAAATATGAGAAGTCCAACTCCCATGCAAAGAAGGAAAATTAAAAATAATTTTAAAAATATTTTCCCTTGCTAGGGAGAAGAAAAAATTGCACACTAGAATTCATGATTATTTAAAAAAAAATTCAAAGTTTTACAAGCTACAAACCAGCTTCCAGCTATCAACTGCTGAATTTTAACTGTTGAAATTGTCAAAGTTTTAGCTTCAGAATTTAACAAGGTTAATGCTCCAAGGAAAATCTGGTCATTAATACAAACATGACCATGCCAAACAGCTGCTGCACAAATTCTTGTCTCACCTCCTCCTGTCCCTAAGAGGACACAGGAGCAAACTTGCCAGAACACACTCACCAGTTGAGTTCCTTGCCTCTTCAGTCGATGATCACACAGGTTCACATTTTCAAAGAATGTCTTAAATAAACTAAAACCTGAGAGTGAGAAAGAAAAAAAAGAGGTGCAGGTTTTTTATGCTGGTCAGGCTTAGTTTCTTTGTTTAAAAAGTAAAGTAATCAGGAGGTTAACTTTCCCTCTGTAACTAATAAAGTTCAAAATGGTAGACCCCTTTATTAGATTGATTTATAAACTGGCTAGATATTTGATTTGAGGGCTTAGGAAGCAATTTCTGGTATCTATTTCAACCCCAAATCTGTTCACCAAATCCATTTTCTTACCGTTCATAGTAATTTCATATGATTCCAGTTTAAGGATTTTCTCTTTGAAGAGCTGTTGCTGCACATCACTCTCCAGATCATGCTGCCCCTTTGTAAACCACTCAAAGCACATCTGTGAATGAAAGGCAGACATAACTTTTAGCCCACTGTCACATCAAATATTTTAGTTTTATACAGCAAACTATACCACAGGAACTCATCTTGCAGAAGTTTTATTTACAGCAAGAGGTTCAAAATCTCATCTCTTGGTAATCTCACGTGTTAGAGAGGCTGCACTGCAGCTTTAGGGTACTTCATAGTCATCCTTCACCCAAATAATGTTAAATGTCTCTTGTGTCTGCACCAACCTCCATGTACCCCTTTTCAAAACAGCATCTCCAACTCATCTCCCAGCCAATCTCCCTCTTCCAGTCAAATTTAATGTTAAAAGAGCATCCTGGCCATAAGTGAACTCCCAACAGTGGCTGCTGCAAGCTACACAAAGCATAAAATGCATGACTAGTTCATGCTTGCCACTCATACTCCACATGTCTCAACAAACACACATGCTGCTCATGATCTATTAAAATTCCTTCTGAAACCACAGAAACCAACTCTTCAAGTTTTTCTTACCTCTCGATCCAACTCACAAACATCCTGGCCAGTTACAAGGCATTCCCAGATCTCCCTGGCACGATTCCAGCCCAAATAGAGGGTGGCTTCTTGCAGAAAAAATGCCAAAAATTTTAGATGTGCCTCCAAATACTGAGAGAGAGGAAACAAAAACTCAAGCTTAAGACTTTTCTTTCTGAAACAAGACCTCTGAGCATTCAATTTTTTTTTTTTTTGCAAATTTAATTGTCAAACAACACTATACTTTGAAAAGCCTGGAAACAGAACTGTTAGTGAGATTTATTTCTATTTTAAACACACTTTGTGGCTACCTCTCTTAAAACAAACACTGAAGGTCACTTGGATTTGCTCTTGCTCTGCTGGTGGTGATTTATTTGACATTAAGTCAAAACTAGTGTGAAAAAAAATAATTATCAAAGCATTAGCAACAAACTGCTATTTGTGTGCGTGATTTCTATGTGCTAATTAGCAAATCTGTTACAGGTATTAAGAGCTTCACAACACATTCAAGGATATTACCTCTACCAGGAACTGAAGCTGGTGAAGAAGCTGGAAGCTGCACAGGCTTGGCAACAACAGATCATGGCATGGGGAGATCTACTCTTTACACCAGGTAAAGATTTTGCTAAGGAAATTGTGTGATTTTATGTCATGCTTAGCTTTCTTCTATATAATAACAAGGGTACAACAAGCCTTCATAGAACTATACTTAAAACTATAAATTACTTATTCACCAGTGAATTTAAAGAAATGAAACAACAAGGTGAAGAAATTGGGTACCTCCCGGTAAGTGTATCGGCCATCCACCAGAGTGGCTCCCACCAGCCCTCCTGGGCCTGCCACAGCTGCAGCCAAACGGTGACAGGATATCAAGCTGCCCGTCACCAACTTCACTATTTCAAAGTTTTTCTTTAAATCCTGAATGATGCTCTTGGCAATAAAAGAAAAGAGAGGAAAAGATGTTTTTGAAATAACGGTTAGGCAGCGATGTGCATAAAGCAATTTGTTCTTTTACAGACACACGTCTCCCACCAGGAGGAGTTGTGTTTCCCCCCTCGGAGTCAGCTGCTCCCCTTCCAAGCAGCCAACCCCCCCCCCCGATGTTTTCAGCATGTGTTGAAACATAAATGGTGCAGATTGTAAAGTCCCACACTGCCACACAACCGCTCTACAGACACATGATTGCTGGTAGTTTAGTCAAGAGTCAATGTCAATTCAATTACAAAGCAGTTGGTCTAAACATTAGCCATTGTTCGTTTCTTAACACAAACATGCGCGTTAATTATTCTACCAAAAGCTGAGAATAAAATAAGTTAGTCCTGACACAGCAAACAGATTTATACATACACACACACACTCGCAAAGGGACAGCACAGCACCTCTACTCAGTTTGTTTGCGCTGCATCACGAAAACTACTTTTAAAATTGTTTATTAGCTAATGTTTTTCTCCCTAAATTCAAACTTCTATGTTTGGCAGAGCAACAGAGACACAACACAAGCTTCAAAAATCTTGTCAGCACATAGGCCTTACCTTGTCTTGCTTTTGGTAAGTTTGCTTAATAAATGAACGCGTGATTTCGTGGAGCTGACGCAAGGCTGGCACCACCCACACAAACTGAGGATTGTTGTGCTGGGACGACTGGCAGCAGGAAAGGTAAAAACAATTACACATGTGGTAGATGCTCAACAACAGATTAACTTTCCTCTCAGACTCCTGGAAGCCTAATGATATCTGTTAACGCTGTTGTTTCCAAACAACAGCTCCCGCTTCTGCTGCCTTCAGTTACTCGTTCCTGCTCCCTTTTCAAACACACTCAGAGGGCCCCTCTTCACTTCCTACAAGAATTCCCTTGATCCACATATGTGCTCTCCCTATAATTAAGCCCAAAGTACCAGCTCCTTGCTAGAGAACATGCAAATTAAGTAGCCAAAAAGAACTCAGTTGCACCAGGGAGAGATGATAACCACCACCTTCCTCAATTATGGGAGATGAAGCAGGTCTATAAGGGCACAAAACAGCAAATCCAGTTAAATTATGTTACTTACTGCTAAAGCAAGAGCAACAGAAGGAAGAATTTAAAATATTACTGAGGCTTAAGAGACAAGAAATTTCTGATTGGTGCTGCAAGCAGCTCCCTGATAGGAAGCAAAGGATACTTAAGCTGCATTTTGAAAGAGATCCTACAAAGAATAACCCTCCTACCTCATTTTTAGAACTGCTCATCACTTTTCTGGGAGGCTTCATTTTCTGTAAAGTTTGACCACACAGACCAGTACTGAGGTTGCTTGTTCAGAGAAGTGATGTCTGGTTTAAATACTGACAACACCCAAATACCACCTACACACTCAGAGAGGTTGAAGGAACCTGCCCAAAACAGAGAGCTCTCCACTGAAGACTCCCTCACAAATATGAGAAAGCTGCCTTAATATCATATTCCCTCCCAGTTTATGCCTTCATTTCCCTAATGAAGGGAAAAAAGAACACCATGTATTTCAGAAGTCTTGCTCTATGCTTACCCCAATCCCTTCTAGTTACAATTACAGCTTTTGTTAGTGTTTCCCCCTGCAGCACCCCTGTAAAAGCCCTTGCCAGAATATAATTAAAAGGAATGAGATTAGGAAAGCATAAGAGAAGATCCAAAAGAAAAAAAACCCTACAACTTTCAGACACTGAGAACCCAAGATTTGAAATTCATATTCATGAACACACACACAGAAGTGTGATCAATATCAAGAACCAACATAGTATACTCCTCAACATCTAAAATCCTCTACAAGATGCTGCAACACAGATAAAATCTGATTTATCATAAAAGAAATTAACAAAAAAAGTACAAGCTTTTTTCTTTATTTACAGCATACTTCAGGCTAAAAAAAAAGAAGAAAGGAGCATTCCTGCAGGCCTCAAGGAAAACTGGCTGCTATGTCAACAGTGCAGGAGAGAATATATGCAGTCTTTAAAGCCATGCACATCTCTGCTGCTGCCAGGAAACTGTACAGGCAGCTTTGGGAATGGCTACTTTATATTACAGGAAAAGAGTGAAGTATTTTACTAAAATACAAAACTACTACGATTGAAATATCAATTTGCATTTTGAGACTTAACAGTCATGCCAGAACACATGCTTTACTCAAAAAAAAAAAAATCAAACTAATCTAGGCTTTCACATGAAAGGGACAGTTAAAATACTGACATACCTTTACAGTGGTTCCATTTGCAAATTCTAACCTTGGGCCCATCCTGGTAGTTTCCCATAAACTGATCACTCCTTGTGCTGAAAATTTGCTTAAAACAAAGGCAAGAGACTTACTATGAGTCTCATGATCAACAAAGTGGCTCACACAAAGCCTACCCCTCTCGAGGACTCCCCAAGGTAAGAACTTACAGATGGGACACACAATTTGTGCATCTTGAAAGAAAAGGGCAACATCGAGGCTAGATAAGATTTCATTCTGTAAAAAATAAAATAATAAACCAACCCTCTTAATATCCTCTATGCATTTGATGATGTAGCTCCTTTTGATTGCCTCTTTCACTGCATAAGCATCACTGAGGATTGTCAGGTGCTCCTCCAAGGCCTGCTGGATAAGACTACATGGTAACGTTGGAAGATGAGCCAGCTCCCAAAGTACCTCCAGAACCTGGAGGAAAGAAGGGCAGACATAGTCAGGACCTAGCAACTCTACATTTAATGAATCAAACATCCAAAGGAAAGACATTTGCTTGCCTTGCCAGTGGTTGTTTCCACTCGTGCTTCTCGGCCAATGCGCCCGATGAGGCTCAGCAGCTTCTGCCTCACTCGGTCACTCTCTGTCTCCCAGCTCTGGACAGCACAAAAATCAATGTTAGAGCAACTCTGTGTGGCAAAAATATAACCCCCACAGTTGCTGGACCACAGGAAAATCAAAATACAAACGAGTATGTTTCCACCATATGTATTTCCTTATTTCTGTTGCTGAGAGTTACAGCACTAATTTTCTCAACTGTTTTTCAAATACTATTAGGGATTAAATATAATAATATAATCTCACTTTAAGTCCCTTAAGACTGGCTACCTAATGTACTTAAAATTCAAGTCAGTTAGCAATACAGTATCAGATTAGGCTTCTGGGATAATGTAAAAGTCAGAAAAAGTGGGGTTTTTTTAATAGAAAATTTTACATTTATATAGAAAAGATAAATGTGTTCAAGGCATTCGCTTTCCAGTAGGCTGGATGCACAAGTACATCTCATCAATTCTCTTCCTAAGGAATGGAAATTCATGTGAAAACTTACTTTTTGGATTAGGACAAATAAATGATTGAGCTGATCAGAGCTAAACTTCACAGCAGCTGCAGCAATAATGGTATGTATGTTCTCAATCACAGTGGAGGATTGTCCTGACTGAAAAGGAGGAAAACACAAGGTAGGTCTTTAACCCAAACAAGCCAAAGAAAAACTTTCATGTAAGCATTATCCTAATATTCATCCTAATGAGTGAGAATAGCAGCTTTTGACATGGTAGAAAAAAAAAGTTCAGAGTAAAGTGCCTGTGCTCCTCATTTCCCTGGCTGAGAAGTCTTTGGAAGTAATTCTAAAGCAGGAAGCTACAAGTCTGCCATCATTACAGCAGCTTCGTTACAACACTGCTTGTGCTGCAGTGGCAGCAGCACAAACATCACCTTTTCTATTGCTTGGTGAGCTTCACGTGTGAGGTGTTGAATCTTTGAAACTCTTCCAGGCTTTACTCAAAAATGAGCAATACAAAATCTCCTCCCACACGGATGGGAGCACCATGGCAACAACAGCCAGAGAGGGGGAGGAAGTATTGCTTTTTATTAAAGAATAAAAGTGAGGGAGCTAGAATCACATTTCAACTTTGCTAAGCATTAAAGACTTGCTACCATGCCACACAAACTGCAGAGCTGACAGTGTTCAATGAGTTTAACCTAAAATACCAACATTTGCACAGAGAAGAAAACCATTTCCTGCAGTGGAAGATTAGCTTCTTGTCAAAGTTTCCATGTGTCATTTGCATACTCAAACCACCTTCCCCACACAATAATAAGTTAATATCCTTAAAGTGAAGGCCAAAAGATGGCTTGTCAGTCAATTATATGTCTGTACAGGAAGGTAAATGGGAATTCATACAGCTGGAGCCCGCTCTCTATTTAAAGTCACACTCTGACTTTAAATCCATACCTCTAGCCACATTAATATCCTAGTTTGGTCTAGACAAATATTCTTGTCAACTGTTTCAGGCTGACAACCTCTTATGCCAAGTCAAATACTTTTGCAGTCCCTTAACACTTGTTGCAAAGAACGGAACTTCGCAGGATTTAACAGCTGTGATACAAGAAATTGCCAGAACAATTGATTTTACATGGTAGAGGAAGAAGGAGAAGAAAGTCTTTGCTTTAATTATACTGCTAAAATCTCAACACCTCCATGCTGCAATAGAGATGTATAGCTTACTTCAAGAAAATCCCTTCATTGGAATGTTTGCTTTCGCAAGACAGTCTAAAAGCACCTGCCTAGTCTTGATTGCTTACCTGAATTCTCCAAATTTTAGTGAGCTCGTCTAAAGATAATTTACTGCCCAGCAGTTCAATAATTCCCTTTATGCGATCACAGTATTGAGCTTGGTCTATATTACCTGTGAAACAAAGAAAGGCAACTCAATGAATATATTTCAAACAGTATTAGATACATTAAATTAATATAAAAGAACTAATTATTTTAAAAGAGAGAACAAAGCTATCTTCATTTGGAAAATCTCTCTTTACTGTTACAGACAAGAATCAGTACAAAGAAAAAGAACAAGGCCGTTTCCATTTTTATTTTGTTTTGCTTCATACATCTGATAGCACACCTACGGAATGTTACTACTTGGGAAGAAAAACACATATTTTCTCTCTTTTTTACAGGCTAACAACATACAAACTGAGAGTAAAAATCCCCAGGTACAGCAGAAGACATCTGCACAGATGTCAAACAGAGGACTAGATGATAGTTACAGAATTTTTACTTTATTTTGGAGACAACAAAAACCTTGAACTCTTTGGTCAACAGTGCTCATTAAAATGTATTGAAAGGGAGAGATGAGATTTTTAAATTTAAGTCATCCAAAGCATGCATCAAAAGGTTTGAGAGGGTTGTTACCTTCCAGAGCAATGGACAGGACTGAATTCTCCACGAGCCAATTTAGCAGTCGGTCTGTGTCTATTGCGTTCTTCACTGACTTGGACACAGTGCTGTCCTCTATTAATTTCGTTACCTAAAAATTGCAAAACGTAAAATTCAACAGAAAATTCCCACCTGCATCATACACACATGTACACACACACACAGAGTGAAATCTAGTCAAAAAGGCTCATGATGAAGCTTAAGTGTGAATCCTGGAATATTCTGAGTACAGAAGGTGTTTGGGATTTTTTGGGTCGCTTGCTTTTTGTGGGGTGTTGGTTTTTTAGTTTTTTGTTTCTGTTTTTTAATTAGACTTTAAAGGCAAATTCCTAATGAGAAACACTGTGTCATCAGTCCCTGATGCAGCAGAATCTTATTCTCAGTCTGACACAGAAAAGCTGGCCTGTGCTGCCAGGTATTTTTCTACAGATATGCCAGAAGTAGGTTATCTCAGGCTTCTTACTTGTTACACTCAAATCAGTGTCCTACTTTTTATCCAATACTGAACTGATACAGGCTCCTCACTCGAGGGAGAAAGAGCACATTTCTGCTAAAATCTTCAAAAGCTGCACTTTTATAAATTCACCACGGATACACAGCATTTATGATTAAGAACCAAACAGCAATGAGGTTTAACATCTCAATGTTCTCATAAATAGAGAAGGAAAAAAGCAGAAAGGATGGACTCTGAAACACTACAGTGTCCACATACAACTGTAATAAATAATACAATATAAAAGACTACAATTACGTAGTGCAATGACCTGATATGAGTGGACTAAGACACTGATATAGGTTTAAGTCCCATTTGGGTTTATTTTTCTCGTTTCCCTTTCTGTGAAAGGAGAAAAATGTGATATACCACAGATGCTCAGGATTATCCCAGAGTGAATATTCGATGAATAGCATAGACCACTGCTTATAAATCAATCTAAACTTGCATTTCTTAGAATAGTGCACTTCTCAAACAGTGTCTAACTGGGAGGCCTTGCAGTGGCTACTAACACTATAAACAGCTCCTGTATTATTAACTTGTTTTGGTTGGCTTATTTTGAGCCAAGCTTTTGCTAAGGCAACGTAACTCGCAAGGAAATATCTCGCCATCTCTGAGGCTGTGGTTTCAGTGGCTTATTAACAACCCATCCTACCTAAACACGTGCCCTCCTGCACACACACACACACACACACACACGGATGGACTAAAAGCCAACCTACTTCTTTGAGGGAATTCATTTTTGCACTGAAGTGGGGGGATTTCAACATGCGCAGCAGAATGTCCAGCCGCAAGTCATCGACCGCCGTGACCAGGTCAGGTTGGAAGCGCATACACAGCAGTTTGATCCCAGACAAGAGCTCCGGGATACTCACCAGTCTCTGTTGGAAACAAAACAACAAAAAAAAAATAAAAAAAAGGGACAAACAGAGGCATTGGTATTTTTGCTACTCTGCTACAGACGTCAGTGAATCACAAAGAGGAGGTTTAGTGACCAGAGACTGTTTAATCAAAACACAGTAGCTGGTACATCTGAAAGCATTACTTGGTATAGCAGAAATTTTAAGATAATGAAACCTTTGGTTAAAGCTTCAGATTTGGTAGAGTAAATTGCTCTACTTTGGTTCGACAGCCTAGGAATACTTTCTTGTTTAAAGTTAAATATTTATAACTAAGTAAAAAGTCAACACAATTTAATAGAACTGAATGCCAAATTCAGGGGGGGTAATGCAGGAAGTAGCCACAAATTAAACAGACACTTTACTACAAAATTCTCAGAAGCAAACAGCTAATGCAACAGTAATAAGAATTTAACAGACTGCAAGACAGTAAATATCTTTGAGTCAAGAGAAGTGAGCATTTAGCATGCAGCACAAGGGGACCAACAAAGCAAAAAATTTGATAGCAACAGCAGCAAAATATTTTAAAAAGGGTCATAAACCAGATATTTACTGAAAAGGGTATTGAATGGAATTGGGTAAATGCATTTTCATTATGTCATTCAGCCAGAATTCAGAACAGGCTGTATTCTTGCCAGTGAGAAGAAAGCTATTGTTCTAGTTTACACTGACAGCATTTCCAAGACATGCAGGAAGTTCTTCCTAAATATTTAATGTGTAAAACATTACCTTGTCTTTCAAGTCCTTCTCTTCTACATTCTGTACATATTTAATCATTTTATGAATGACTGGATCCAGCATGGGCTAAAGAATGTGAGAAAAGCATGACAACCATTTTAATATTTCCTGAAATCAATTGAATTACTCAAAAGACGTGACTGCAGCCAAAGGAAGTACTTAGCTGAAAGCTCACCATTACATTAGAGATAAAGCAACACCTACAACAAAGATAAAGCTATCCTATGGTAGCTATGTCCAGGAGAAGAAAAAAAAAAGCAATTACAGTAAGAACCCATTTCAGACCACTGTAAAGCAGATTTGCAAAAAGAGACAGACCGACTGTCCTTTAAAAACACATCAGTTATCAGGTGTACGTGTCCCTCTTACTCCCAGGGGCTTCTTAACTCCATCCACTTCAAATCAAGTCTCTCAGTCACTTAAGTCAACAGTTTTTGATGGTGAGGGCAGGAGTAAAGCCTGGAGTACGTTTACACATACAAAGAGATCCTGGTGAATTTTTTTCCTGTACCACAATTTTTGCAGTGTAAACTCTCATATCCATGTCCTTGATCTCAGCCAGAAAGTTAAACTAAAAGCAAAATTCATCCTTCAGGCTGGATTCTTTTCCCACATGGTTTCTACTGCTGAAGCTTACTAATGGCAGTGATAAAGCTCACTGCTGCAGATGTAGATATATGACTACAGATGATTGCTTGGAAAATGAATCTGAACATTGTCTGAGCCCTTTATTCATCACCTCAGGATGCTCAAAATGGTTCTTGTACTTTCTGCAACATGAGGTTTGAAGGCTTTTCAAATTAGTCACCAGTTTCACACCAACACAGTTGGAAATTAATTTTCAGTCCTCTTACAAGTCATAACAAAGACATTTTACCTGTACTACAGAAGAGTTAAGATATTCTGCACAGACTCCAAATGGTTGGACTAATGCAGAGATTGCCTGAAAGAAAGACAGCAAATATTTAGGTGCATATTTAAGAAATCTTTTCATTGTTAGCAATCTATAGCTTAAAAGGCAAATGAAGGTGAACAAGTATTATTGATATAATTTATTTCCAGTCATTTGCTATGATTGTTTTTGGTGTGCAAGTCCTTTACAACAACACATGGTTTAAGAAAGATTTACTCTATGGCACACAGTAGAGTATGTGCTATGTATTATATATGGCATACAGTATGTGTTATATATTTTTGTCTGAAATAAAAAATGCCTTCCCAGTTTTCACTAAACTTGGTCCTCTCATCACTCTGTTCAGTGTTCTCTGACGGATCCTGTTTCAGTCACAGAAATAAACAGACGGAAAGGAACATATCACATTTTGCTTGCTCTCTACAGCAATCAGAAGTGTGAATGCAAAATTTAAGGTTAAAGCCATATGGCAAATTTCTTTCCCAAAGCAATACGTGGGAGAATGCTTTTGTAAATGTGTCATTTACATGTCAAGATCTCTTCAATGTATTATTTGAAAGTGGTATCTATTGTCAAGAAATTAAATGTATAAAAGTGTTTGTTTGCCAATAAATAACATCCAAATCAGTTTCTTTTCACACTGGATAAAGAATTGTGGAAATGAGTGTAGAGCAGTGGAATCCAAGGCCCAAATTAAGTGACTCTGACCCAAATTTCCATCCTAAGCAAGCAGTTATTAATCATTAAACAAAGACAAGTCAAAGTTTCTGTTACAGAACTGGCATGTAAATCAAGGTTTTCCTTATTCTTCTGTCAAGCTCACATATGAGCCTATCTCTATAGAAAGCAGAAAATATCAATACCCCAAGAAAAGAAGTTGAATTCCCTCCAAGTGGCATGTCACTGAAAGCAGACTGATTTTACACTGGGGGACAAGGCTCCAAATGACATAGTTTTCCTTTAGCCTCCTCATTCTCCAAAGCTTGAAAGAATTGGAAGTCTCCTGAATATAGGTTAGGAAGCTAAAACTAACCAAGTTAGACTTCATCACCAAAAATAGTTTAGCTCTGTTTAAGTCAGATTTTAAGTCACTGCTCTTGAAAAGTTGTTTAGGATTAGACACTGTCTGTCTTCCTAAGGGTTTTTTTTTCCTTAAACAGTGATTTCTGTAATAAATGACAGAAGTCAATTCACTTGCAGCTATGGGTGCTGTAAACAGAAAACCAGGGACATACTGGTGAACATACAATGAAACTACTTTGATTGATGTCTAACCAGAAGGCTGAATGCTAGCAGAAAGGTACATTAATTTCTCCTCTTTTCTGTGAAGTCTTAATTGCTCTTCAGTCAGGATTCTTATGTACAACCTCATTTGACCTCCAGCCTGACAGCACTTCTCTAGGGCTCTGTGGGAGTGTTGCTCTGGTACCAAAGAAAATGTAAAATCACTGCCAAAAGGGACACTGCTGGTTCTGCAGGAAGGGTAAAATGGAAAGGGAGAAGTCTTATGACAGAAGATGGACTTACCCCAAGTTCAATATCTTCGGAATTGAGTTTGGACTGAATTGCTGAAAATCCACCCAACTCTGCAAACTGAAATAAAATAATCAGTGTTACACAGTGAAATACAGTATTTTATCTTTTAAATAAGAATTATAGAAAGTACTCCACTGACAGTTCCTGAGATGCCAACAAGCATCCTTTAGCACAGAACATCCCATCCAAAAAACCCTTTATATTTCCATGGAAATGCAGGGGCATGCTGAGGAATGCAATGCAATTATACATGGTAGCATTATTATGCAATGCAATTATTATGCAGTGCAATTATACGTGGTAGCATAATTTAAGCATCAAGCTAGACACTCTGTCTTGAGTACAAATGAACACAGGGAAGAGGGGTAGATCACACACAGCAACAGTTGACTGGACTGGCACTTTTGCTTGGGGGACCTTTGATTGCAGCCTCAGCTGGGCTCTCAAACTCCTCTAGTCATAGATACCACGTCAGGGTAAAAGTGCTCAAGGGAGAAGGCAGCAACTCAACCAGATATATTTTACAAGGCAGGATTAAGATCTCAAACTAATTTTTTTTGTGGTTGTCAGAAAAGTGAGGAGTGAAAAAAACAAGTCAGGGCAAGGTGAGGTGGGGGGAGAAGAAATTATCTCTGAAGAGCAATAAATTCAAGTGACAAACAACAATTCTGGTTTACATTTACCTACCCTGTTTACCAGGTCCACCAGCCACCCATGAGGTTCCTTGAACAATAAGAACAGGAACAAATTAGCAGCTGCAACATCAGTGCTAAACATTTGTCTTCTGAAACAGCCATGTGGACAGACACGTTCAGCCCATTAACCCACACCTCAAACGGATGCACTGTCACACAAATAAAACAATGCTTGTAACAGCTCCTGTAATAAGTGTAGCTGGAGCTCTGGTTGGTTCTCATGAGGATCATCCTGTTTTGGACTCTGCCTGACATCACTGCCCGTGTGCTGTGGCAACAGATCACATTGTGGCTGCTGACTCACAAGCAACTGTATTTATAGCACTGTAGCAGTGTGGAACATTATCCCAAAGCAGCAGATGCAGAAATTTCTCTCTACGGCCACAAAGTTGTTTCCTGAAGGAGAAATCAACTCCACTGATGCTGTTTTGGACCCACCCATCTGGAACATCTGCAAACCTCAAAAACTGCCTCCTTGCCAGTGTGCTTGAGTTGAAGATATTGTATCCTTGGCTGCCAGGAAAGCCTGAATTCCCTGCTAGAACTGAACACTTGGAGTTATCCTGGTCATTTCACACTCAACAACCAAACAGATGTCAGCCCTTAGACACACAGATCCACCCAATGTGTGCTTCATGTCTAAAGCAACTCACAGATTGTTGTGCTACTTTAGACATGAAAAGTACACCCATTTCTAAATGTAGCCTCTAACAGAGAACTGGAACAATTTGAGAGCACAAAAATAAATGTCTACAGACCAACACACACTCCACATCTATTTGCAATAATTCTTGGTGACGTTTTTAAACTTTGTGGTACAAAGACCTACTAATAATCTCATCTGAAACAAAGACGTCCACCCTAAAACTGGTTTTTAGGGCATGGCCATGCTTACCTTCTGAAAAGTGGAAATGGGGGAGACAGCATGCATGTTCCCCTCCCCAAAGACTTCTGCCCAGTTTCTCTGGCACACCTTCATTCGATTCTTGAAATGATATTCATTGTCGGGATTAAATGCCTTGAAAGAAAAGCCCATGGCAATGAACAGCTGCCTTATGCCAGTCTCTACAATTCTCTTATCTGAGATGCCAGTAAGTGTCCTTTACCATAGAACATCCCATCCAACAAAAAACCAAAAAAACTTTATATTTTCATGGGAATTCATAATATTTGACCGTTTCAGCTGAATATTTTCCTGGCTGAGAGTTAAAGATCTAGCAAAAAATAAAGTTGAATACAAGCCCCCAACTCCTGCCTCTCAGTTCTCACCACATAAAGCATTTTGAAGCCTTTATTCTGTACAAACAATATCCAATAACCATGTGAGCCAGAGGTCCATAAAACAAAGAGCTGAACTTAAAGTAACAGTCTAAAAAAATAAACAGCAAAGTGTCAAAAACGTGATTTTTTTTAAACTCCTAGTTTTCAGAAGTTTTGAACAGCACCCACTCCTTTGAATTGCATAATGGATGTAAAATATCTGCAGCAAGCAATGGCTGCAGATTTTAAGACAATGAACTACCACTTAAGCAGTCGTAAAAAACATCAGCTGCATAAATATAAAATGCCAAATACCCAGATATTAGAAACTGAAATACCATTGTAAGC